>BMAF01000013.1:13714356-13716856 GCA_014132575.2 Gasterosteus nipponicus | reverse complement strand
GGATTTTCCGTTAAGTGAGCTGGTTCTGTTTCAGGGTCACAGTGGATCTGTCATCAGCACAAGACCTGGCGTTCCACTTCAACCCTCGCTTCAATGAAGGAGGCAGGAAGACGATCGTGAGGAACAGCTGCATTAGCACGAAATGGGGGAAAGAAGAGAGAGACCTTTCAGGGAGCTTTCCCTTCACCGCAGGACAGCCATTTGAGGTCAGAAAGCTCATTTAAGTCAAAAATACTAATCAATACTGAGTCCTTCTTAGCTTTTGTTTGTCTTCTAATTATGTAGTTGAAGTGCCGGAGAATACTTGAATGAAGCATAATGTGTGTTAAAAGTGCCAGTCCGTGAGAAAGCAGGTTGATGATGATCAGTTCGTGGCTTGTCGTTGCAGATGAAGATCATGTGCACCAACACAGAGTTTAAGGTTGCCGTCAACAATTCCCACGTGTTGTCGTACAAGCACCGGGTCGGCAACCTGAAGTCCATCAACCGCCTCAGCATCTACAACGACCTCACCCTGAGTGACGTCCGCATGGAGACTGTGGCCTGAGGCACTGAGGCACTTCATCCGATCTACCAAAGATCCACTCGAGATTTATTAAAGGTGTATTGCAGATCGACTGGAGAGCCACTGCAGACCAATTTAAGATCCACTAGAGATCTAGGGTCAATCTACTGGAGATCTATGGATGACCCACTCAAGATCTATGGTTGATCTACAGATCCAACAGAGATCTGCTTGAGATCTTTCCAAGATCTACTGGTGATGAACCAAAAGTCTACCCGAGATCGTCATTAGATTGTCAGCTAAAACAAAATGTATCTTTAATAAATCGGTGATTCATGTTACATCAACATTCCCAGAAAGTTGTCATTGGATTCACTTTTACTGAGTTTTTTTCCTCAAATAAACCAAATTTTAATCTTAAAATTGAGTTATGTCTCATCATTCCTACCATTGGTACGACTACTGCTAACTAACTAACCCAGTGCCTGGAGGAAGGACCTGCGGTACCTCTATTATATACTACTACTATACTATTACCACTATTACTTCTACTGCTATTAACCTTACTAAGTCCATAAAGGATTATACAATCACCACCAACGTGTCCGGCGGACCCCCCAGCATACTGCCGGCCATCTTTATCAGTTTATTCAGTCTCTTTCTGTCAGCTGTGCTGATCTAATGGGGGTTCGTGTACCCCTGGGGTGGTACGTGAAGGTACTCCATTGGTATGTGAGATTTTTAAATTATTTTAAAATGACCATCCATTCAAAAATCCTTTTAGAAATAGTTATTTAATAAATATTCAACAAGTGCAAGTTCATGAACTGAATTTTTTATTCAGTACGCTATTGAATAATAGAATTGAGTCTCCCCCGCACCAGGTTCCCTGACATAACCGGCACACCCCCTGTCATCACCTGTCAATCACTGCTGACTTGAAAGTCGTGGTTGAAGCGCAGCAGCGATGCTGCTGAAAACAGGTGTGAGGGGAAGAGTTTATCAAATCACACACTGATTGTTCACCTGTCTAGTACTTTTCAACCAATGCTGTGCACTAGGGCGAACGATCCACAGGGGATACCCACCTCTAACCCTCCCTGTATGACGATATAAATATCACATGTTTGTCATAAGTGGCCCACTGGTCAACAGGACGCACATGGCTGACTCAAAAAGTCCCAGAACTTAAATGATTTTACCACTCAATGTCTGTTCCCTGGATGTTCACTGGTGTTTTCCCGGCAGAAGTCCACCACGAGCTCTTTGGTTTTACCAGAGCGGATGTGACCTTGCTCTTGTGTTCGGGTCGCCACTGACGCCTTTTAGGTTTTTAGATGCATAAAAGAACCACATACATTTTTTATTGCATCAAGGCTTTTTGACTTTGTCAGGAATCACTATCAACAAAATAAAACAATGTTTTTCACTAAATTATAAAATGCTCTGGTTGAAATTATGACCTTTATGTTGTTTGGGTCAGTTTCAACCCAGTTATATCAATCAGAGCCCAAACTAAAATCATAAGTGTATTGTCAGCCAACACACTGACAGCCAGCTGCTCTCCCAATCGTTTAAGCTTTAGGGGATTCAGATTTTGCTTTATTGTCTCGTATAACTGCACAAAAACAAACAAAGACGGCACGTGAGGTCAATTCAGTATAGAGGCGGTGACTTCTAGCTGACAAAGGAAAGGCCTAGAGGCTCATACCAAAAATATTAAATCCAATATTTTCATGGATAAGGAAGCCTAACAAGGTAACAAAGAGATGAGAAATAAATTGGATGATAGATACATTTTACAGTGGATTTAAGACACAAAAAAGATGGTAACAGAAAGCTAACACAAGAGGAAGGTTGAAGTAATACATCGCTCAATATGTTTAAATAGCTCCATTTATTTCTGGGAAACATAACAAAAAGTATTTGCAAATATGAAACTGAAATTGATTAACTTGGTCAAATGATAACAAAAGTATTCTCAGATATTGTGTA
>BMAF01000013.1:13403485-13536958 GCA_014132575.2 Gasterosteus nipponicus | reverse complement strand
TGTCACTCAGGACACACACTGTACAAACACACAGACACACACTGTCATCTTCACACTTTGAACCATTTCACACAGTGTCAAAGTAAGACTCTTCAACAAAAGAGTGACAGCAGTTTGCTTCAATAGTCTGTAGTAATATACGGAATTACAGTAATGAGCAAAAAAAGGTAGAAACTGAAAGTACAGTACAGTTCGTAAAGGAACATAAGAACTCCAGAACGTAATGGAACCTCACAAGAACGCTGTGGAACATAAGAACCAGAACGGAACATAAGAACTAGAACGTCAGGGAACTAAGAACTAGAACGCTGTGGAACATAAGAACTAGAACGCTGTGGAACCTAAGAACTAGAACGCTGTGGAACATAAGAACTAGAACGCTGTGGAACATAAGAACTAGAACGCTGTGGAACCTAAGATCTAGCACGCTGTGGAACCTAAGAACTAGAACGTAATGGAACATAAGAACTAGAACGCTGTGGAACCTAAGACCAGAACGCTGTGGAACCTAAGAACTAGAACGTAATGGAACATAAAAACTAGAACGCTGTGGAACCTAAGAACTAGAAACACTGGAACATCACAGAACGCTGTGGAACTCAGGAACTAGAACGTAATGAAACATAAGAACTCAGAACACTGTGGAACTAAGAACTAGAACACTGTGGGAACTAAGTGGAACATAAGAACTAGAACGCTGTGGAACCTAAGAACTAGAACACTGGAACCTAAGAACTAGAACACTGCTGAACCTAAGAACTAGAACGCTGTGGAACATAAGAACTAGAACGTAATGGAACTCTGCCAAGAACTAGAATGCTGTGGAACCTAAGAACTAGAACGTAATGGAACACTAGGAACGCTGTGGAACCTAAGATCTAGAACACTGTGGAACATAAGAACAGAACGTAATGGAACCTAAGAACTAGAATGCTGTGGAACCTAAGAACTAGAACAATGTGGAACCTAAGAATGGAACCTGTGGAACTAAGAACTAGAACGTAATGATCCAAGAACTAGAACACTGTCCTAAGAACTAGAACACTGTGGAACATAAGAACTAGAACGTAATGGAGAACTAAAGAACTAGAACACTGTGGAACATAAGAACTAGAACGCTGTGGAACCTCAAGAACTAGAACGTAATGGAACATAAGAACCTAATGGAACATTGACCAGAACTCATGGAACATAAGAACTAGTCAATGGAACAAAAAAGAACGCGGTGTAACACTAAGAACTAGAACGCTGTGGAACATAAGAACTAGAACGCTGTGGAACCTAAGAACTAGAACGCAATGGAACATAAGAACGCTGGAACATTAGGACCAGAACGTAATGGAACAAAAAGAACTAGAACGCTGTCACTACAACTAGAACGCTGTGGAACCTAAGAACTAGAACACTGTGGAACCTAAGAACTAGAACACTGGGCCTCCAGGAACCACAGGGGAAACTGAACCTCATGGAAACGCCTGTGGAACCTAAGAACTAAAACTGTACTGGTAAGAACGTAATGGAACATCAGGACCAGAACGTAATGGAACATAAGAACTAGAACTTAATGGAACATAAGAACTAGAACATAATGGAAAAATAGGACCAGAACGTAATGGAACATTAGGACCAGAACGCTGTGGAACCTAAGATCTAGAACGCTGTGGAACATAAGAACTAGAACGTAATGGAACCTAAGAACTAGAATGCTGTGGAACCTAAGAACTAGAACGTAATGGAACCTAAGAACTAGAACGCTGTGGAACCTAAGATCTAGAACGCGGTGGAACATAAGAACTAGAACTTAATGGAACCTAAGAACTAGAATGCTGTGGAACCTAAGAACTAGAAGAACGTTATGGAACCTAAGATCTAGAACGCTGTGGAACATAAGAACTAGAACGTAATGGATCCTAAGAACTAGAACGCTGTGGAACCTAAGAACTAGAACGCTGTGGAACATAAGAACTAGAACGTAATGGAACAAAAGAACTAGAACGCGGTGTAACCTAAGAACTAGAACGCTGTGGAACATAAGAACTAGAACGCTGTCAACCCAAGAACTAGAACGTAATGGAACATAAGAACGTAATGGAACATTAGGACCAGAACGTAATGGAACATAAGAACTAGAACTTAATGGAACATAAGAACTAGAACAGTTAACTCAAGAACTAGATGGAACATAAGAACTGTGGAACCTAAGAACTAGAACGCTGTGGAACATAAGAACTAGAACGTAATGGAACAAAAGAACTAGAACGCGGTGTAACCTAAGAACTAGAACGCTGTGGAACATAAGAACTAGAACGCTGTGGAACCTAAGAACTAGAACGTAATGGAACATAAGAACGTAATGGAACATTAGGACCAGAACGTAATGGAACATAAGAACTAGAACTTAATGGAACAAAAGAACTAGAACGCGGTGTAACCTAAGAACTAGAACGCTGTGGAACATAAGAACTAGAACGCTGTGGAACCTAAGAACTAGAACGTAATGGAACATAAGAACGTAATGGAACATTAGGACCAGAACGTAATGGAACAAAAGAACTAGAACGCGGTGTAACCTAAGAACTAGAACGCTGTGGAACATAAGAACTAGAACGCTGTGGAACCTAAGAACTAGAACGCTGTGGAACCTAAGAACTAGAACGTAATGGAACCTAAGAACTAGAACGCTGTGGAACCTAAGAACTAAAACGTAATGGAACATAAGAACGTAATGGAACATTAGGACCAGAACGTAATGGAACATAAGAACTAGAACTTAGTGGAACATAAGAACTAGAACATAATGGAAAAATAGGACCAGAACGTAATGGAACATTAGGACCAGAACGCTGTGGAACCTATGAACTAGAACGCTGTGGAACATAAGAACTAGAACGTAATGGAACAAAAGAACTAGAACGTAATGGAACATTAGGACCAGAACGCTGTGGAACCTAAGAACTAGAACGTAATGGAACCTAAGAACTAGAACGCTGTGGAACATAAGAACTAGAACGTAATGGAACCTAAGAACTAGAACGTAATGGAACATAAGAACGTAATGGAACATAAGGACCAGAACGCTGTGGAACGTGAAGAAACAGAACGTAAGTCAACACTATTAAACATCACCAGACCTCAGAAAACGCCCTGATCCATCTGAACGAGGTTATGATCTGATCTGTTTTTCCTCCAATCAAACACAAAGATGCCAACATGTGATCACAAACATGTGGCGTCATCATCTGTGTCCTCTACATGTGTGCAGAAGGTTGAGGTTCAGATCCCACATCTGTAAGTGTGTGTTTGTGTGTGTGTATAAATAGCTTAGAGGAAAGCAGCGGATTGTCCTTGTTCATTAAGATTAAAGCAAGAACGCCTCAGAACAGAACCCTGTGTGTGCGTGTGTCTGTGTGTGCGTCTGTGTGTGCGTCTGTGTGTGTGTGTGTGTGTGTGTGTGTGTGTGTGCGGCTGTGTGTGTGTGTGTGCGGCTGTGTGTCTGTGTGTGCGGCTGTGTGTGTGTGTGTGCGTCTGTGTGTGTGTGTGTGTGTGTCTGTGTGTGCGGCTGTGTGTGTGTGTGTGTGTGTGTGTGTGTGTGTGTGTGCCTCAGATAAAGGTCTGTTGCATAACTAGAGGTGGATGCACACTTTTTCACATGAAAGTCATCACACAGATGAAGACCGTGGAGGAAAAGGATTCAGTGTTCTTCATTACCCAGAAGACCTTTCTCAACAGAGACGTCTGCACCACATCTTCAAAGAGCCTCACCCTTCTTTACCTCCTCACCTCCTCATCTCCCTCCTCAGCACCTGCTCCTCTTACTGCTCCCGGTAATGATCACCCTTCATCTCCTCCTCATACCCGTCTCCTCAGCACATCCTCCTCTTAAGTATTCATCTCTGACCCCGACCAGGTCTGTGTCCCAGCGTCCATTAAATTCTCACACACACACACACACACACACACACACACACGCACGCACGCACGCACGCACACACACGCACGCACGCACGCACGCACACACACACACACGCATACACACACACACACACACACAGATGTGCATGATGGGAGTTAAATAAGTAAAGAGGAGGGCTGACAAGCTGCAGGGTCAGCAGAAGACGCACACACACAAACATGCACACACACACACACACACACACACACACACACACACACACACAGATGTGATTTATGCTGCTGAATAAAACAAAGTGGACGAAGAAAACCAGAAAGAAGCATTCTGTGAGTTCACAGCTGGAGGGTTAGCGTTAGGGTTAGCATTAGCGTTAGCATTAGCGTTAGCTTCATCAGCAGGTTTTTTATTGTCATGTGAGGAGATTCAGAGTGACAGAATCAGTTTGATGATCAGTAAATATTGATTGAAGAGTTTTAACGTCTGAAGCCAGAATGTGTGCCATCTTATATATATCATTATAAATAATCACACCATTAATTGATTGCACTGATTATAATATTAATGTATTGGCAGTATCGTGATCAAATACTGTACAACAATGTATATATAATAAACACAAACAATTGTGTTCGCTGAATAGAATGAGCTTGATAAATAGGCCGGGGGGCTCGATCTACCTGTGGAGCTACAGAGCCCCAAAGGGGCCCAGAACACGAGGACGGGGGGGCACATGTATGAAGCTACACAAGAGCCTTTAAACCCCTTTCTGACTGCTGCGTGAACACAGTCCCGTCCTCGTCTTGGACTAAAGGACACGATGCCGCTCATGGTAAAAGTGACACGTCCCCTCTGGGAAGGAGCGTAACCACGGTAACCAGGGCGTGTGATGTCTTTGCCTCGTGGTTCTTGGGAGGAAACTAGAAGCTGGCGGGTGTTGAAGTCGTACCTCTGACCAGGATAGTTGTGGACTTCTTGGCAGGGTTTCCAACGTTGTTGGACGCTACGCAGCTGTAAGTCCCCCCGTCGTCCACGGTTACCGCGGGGACGGTCAGCGTCCCACCGTTAACAACGCTCCTCTTCGGTAGCTCCTCCCCCCCGGGCCTTACCCACAGCAGGGAGGGAGGAGGGTCGCCGCCCGACGGGACGCACACCAGCGTGATGGTGTCCCCCGGTTTCACCACCAGGGGGTCGTCCAGGAGGAGCTTAAGGGAGGGAGGAGCTGAGGAGGAGGAGGAGGAGGAGTTTCATTTCATCAATAATCTTCTGTTAATAGTTCTTATTTTATCTTCTTTATATTCTCACTCATGAGTTTTATCATTTTGTGATCTTAATTTATTATTAATTACGCGTTGGTTTAAATTATGTCACAATGATTTTTATCAAAAAGGAAAAACAAATTTGCTAATGAATACTATGAATAAATGGGATGAATATTTCAGTAAAACTTTTGCGTTTGGAGTTTCTCTATAAACTTTATAATTTTCTATTAATAGAACGTTCTTTGGTAAAGAATAAAACAGTTATTTCATCTTTTTTCTTCATGTTGGGTAAAATAAACATAACGTAAAAGTTCATAATGAATAATATAAAGAACAAAAACATGAGTATTAAGATTTAAACTTTATTAACCGGATTTACTAATATATGAAATGACATGTTGGATCTGAAAATAAGATATAAAGATTATTTTGACAGATTGATTCTGATGCTCCTACATTGATTTCTCAGCGATACGAAGGACCTCTGAAGTTTAGCATCATGGTTCTTATGTTTTCTGTTTTGTTTACTGTTTGTTCAGCTAACCCAGGTGCATCATGGGAGTTCTCTCCAGTGTTTACGTTGGATTCTTTAGAGCTTCACGGATTCAGAGGGAAATGAAAGCTGGTGGAAAACGCAGAGAGGGGACGGGGGGATAAAAATAGCCGGGTCGACCTCCGTTAAGCTGACATCATGTAAATCCCATCAGCCACTGGGGCGACGCGCACGGATCTACAGCTCGGAGAGCAGGATGATTTATTCATGATTTACATCTGAACACGAGGCCCATTAAAGAAACAACGTCATAACTGACATTCTGAGGATTTTTATTTATCAATTAAAGGTAAATGGAAGATAAACCCTGAGCCAAAGAGAAATGAGAGAAATGCTAAAATAATTATACCATTTTGACAGTTTTATATAAAATTAAATTAAACTAAAAGGACAATAAAGAAAGTAAAGAAAACAATAATAAAATACTATATAAACACTAATAAAATATAATCAAATGTATAGTGAGAAACTTTAATTATTTAATTCATATTCCTAAAACTAGAATATTGGATTGATTTCAATGAATTAAATTATCTGAAGATTAAATCAGATGAAAAGTGTTTCTTAGAGATTAGAATTAAATCAGAATATTCTGTAGATCGAGTCGTTGTTTGTGCGACAAAAAGATACAAAAAAAGTTACATTTGACAATTAACCAATTCACGAGTAATAAATCTGCTTTAAACACAGGTTTAGTGTGTGTGTGTGGTTGTGTGTGTGTGTGTGTGTGTGTGTGTGTGTGTGTGTGCGTGTGTGGTGTGTGTGTGTGTGGTTGTGGTGTGGTTGTGTGTGTGTGTGTGTGTGTGTGTGTGTGTGTGTGGTGTGTGTGTGTGTGTGTGTGGTTGTGTGTGTGTAATGAATGTGTGTGGCTGTGTGTTAATGTGTGCGTGTGTGGCTGTGTGTGGCTGTGTGTGTGTGTGTGTGGTTGGCTGTGTGTGGCTGTTTGTGTGTGGTTGTGTGTGGCTGTGGCTGGCTGTGTGTGGCTGTGTGTGTGTGGTGTGTGTGGCTGTGTGTGCTGTGTGTGTGTGTGGTGTGTGTGCGTGTGTGGTTGTGTGTGGTGTGTGTGTGGCTGTGTGTGTGGTTGTGTGTGTGTGTGGTGTGTGTGTGTGTGTGTGTGTGTGTGTGTGTGTGTGTTGTGTGTGTGTGTGTGTGTGTGTGTGTGTGTGTGTGTGTGCGTGCTTGTGTTACCCGTCCTGTTGTTGAGTCTGAAGGTGGCGCTCTTGTCGGCGAGGCCACAGACGCTCCTCACTGAGGAGGTGCAGGTGTAGCTGGCGTAGTCCTGAGGACGAAGGTTCTTCAGCTTTAAGATCTTCGTCTCCCCCTGAAACACACACACACACACACAGGTTTGTCTTACTGTACTTGTGAGGACCGCGGATGAGCGTGACAGGAACCCGAAGGGGACCTCTTCTATTATCAATTAAAAATTGCATTTGGGTCCGTTTGCACATCGTAACAAGAGGATGAGGAGAAAAGTAAAGGAGGAAGAGGACTAATTAATTGATTTGAAATAAAAATCAATTACCAATAAAAAATATGTCATTGGTGGATGCATTGAAATGTATTGAGGCTGATCTGAGCTCACAGGAGCTCCGGCTGCTCGCCGTCCCTGAGCAGGACACGCAACCTGCTCGCACTGCGTGCACGGGTTAAATATGTCAACCACGGGATAAAAACGCAATGTGAGTCGCTGTCGATCGAAGCGTAACCCTGAACCACAGGTAATGTAAATAAACTCCTCTTGCCTCAACCACATAATACAATTTATTATTGTTATTATCAATGTTTGCACTTCATATTTATTATTTTAATTGTTGACTGAACTTAATTAAATCATGATTTCCATTTGATTGAATGACTTTCTTTTAGCACTAAGAAGTTATGTTCAGCCAACTTAATTGTATTGAGTTAAGTTAATATGAATAATATAAATGTGTTTAAACTCAATTTAAACTTAACTAAATCTAGTTGAAATTAATTAAATCATTCATATCGATTCAACTGTAACTAACCCGACACAACAACTCGGTGAGTAACGTAATTGTTGAGAAACTCGGGTGGAGTTATTTTTGGGGGTTGGGTAAAGGGTGGAGGACGTCCCTCTAACCCTGGATGGACATCTGACCTCTAGTGTCCTCTAAACCTGATTTTAACAGAAGCTCACGGACCAGTGGACCACGTCTCCTGAGGTCTGGAAGGTTCCTGGTGGGTTCTTCTGAGGACCACACGGGTCCCAGAGTGTGTGTCTGCTCACCTGAGTGAAGAACGGCTCGTAGATCTCCACGCCGGCATCCGAGCCCTGAGTCAGCGCCTCCCGTCCTCTCCTCCAGCTGTAGTGGACCGGAGGGTTGGAGGAGGCCACACAGCGGAGGAACACCGTCCGCTCAAAGTAGAACTGCTCCTTGGACTCACCCACGCTCTGGTGCACCGTGATCACAGGGTCATCCAGGTCTGAGGGAAGAGGAGGAGAAGGAGTGAGTAGTAGGAAGGGGATGAGTGGAGGAGGAGAAGGAGGAGGAGTGAGTAGTAGGAAGGGGATGAGTGGAGGAGGAGAGGAGGAGAAGGAGTGAGTAGTAGGAAGGGGATGAGTGGAGGAGGAGAGGAGGAAGTGAGTAGGAAGGGGATGAGTAGTAGGAGGAGGGGGGAGGGGATGAGTGGAGGAGGAGAGGAGAGAAGGGGTAGTAGGAAGGGGATGGGGAGGAGGAGAGGAGGAGAAGGAGTGAGTAGTAGGAAGGGATGAGTGGAGGGAGGAGAGGAGGAGAAGGAGTGAGTAGTAGGAAGGGGATGAGTGGAGGAGGAGGAGAGGAGGAGGAGTGAGTAGTAGGAAGGGGATGAGTGGAGGAGGAGGAGGAGAGGGGAGGGTGAGTAGTAGGAAGGGGATGGAGGAGGAGGAGAGGGAGGGAGAAGGAGTGAGTAGTAGGAAGGGGATGAGTGGAGGAGGAGAGGAGGAGAAGGAGTGAGTAGTAGGAAGGGGATGAGTGGAGGAGGAGAGGAGGAGAAGGAGTGAGTAGTAGGAAGGGGATGAGTGGAGGAGGAGAGGAGGAGAAGGAGTGAGTAGTAGGAAGGGGATGAGTGGAGGAGGAGGGGGAGAGGAGGAGAAGGAGTGAGTAGTAGGAAGGGGATGAGTGGAGGAGGAGGAGAGGAGAGGAGGAGTGAGTAGTAGGAAGGGGATGAGTGGAGGAGGAGAGAGGAGGAGAGGAGTGGAGTAGGAAGGGGATGAGTGGAGGAGGAGGTAGGAGGGAGAAGGGGGAGTAGTAGGAAGGGGATGAGTGGAGGAGGAGAGGAGGGAGGAGGAGTGAGTAGTAGGAAGGGGATGAGTGGAGGAGGAGAGGAGGAGAAGGAGTGAGTAGTAGGAAGGGGATGAGTGGAGGAGGGAGAGGAGAGGGAGGAGTGAGAGTAGGAAGGGGATGAGTGGAGGAGGAGAGGAGGGGAGGAGGAGTGAGTAGTAGGAAAAGGGGATGAGTGGAGGAGGAGGAGAGGAGGAGGGTAGGAGGGGGGGAGTGGAGGAGGAGGGGGAGTGAGAAGTAGGAAGGGGATGAGTGGAGGAGGAGAGGAGGAGGAGGAGTGAGTAGTAGGAAGGGGATGAGTGGAGGAGGAGGAGAGGAGAGGAGGAGTGAGTAGTAGGAAGGGGATGAGTGGAGGAGGAGAGGAGGAGGAGTGAGTAGTAGGAAGGGGATGAGTGGAGGAGGAGGAGAGGAGAGGAGGAGTGAGTAGTAGGAAGGGGATGAGTGGAGGAGGAGGAGAGGAGAGGAGGAGTGAGTAGTAGGAAGGGGATGAGTGGAGGAGGAGAGGAGGAGTGAGTAGTAGGAAGGGGATGAGATGGAGGAGGAGAGGAGAGGAGGAGGATTGGGAGGAAGCAGAGCAGGAGAAAGTGGAATAGAGAGAGGAAGGAGGAAGAAGATGAAGGAGACAGGGGAGGAAGAGGTGGAGGAGGAAGAGGAGGTGATGAGGAAGAGGGAGAGCTTCTGTTATACACCTCCTACAAAGCTGTAAATATATAAATAGATTAAGATATAAAACCAATTGTGTGGACAGTTTCTCACTCAGACTGAGATGCTGTAAATATATAAAGAAGAACGGATCAGACTGAAGAGCTTTTAAATATGAGCGCTTGTACAAGCCGTCATTGGCGGACTGTGAGGACGCCGGATGGCCTCTGATTCATGGAGGGGAGATCTCCACCAACGAGGGGGACAAAGTCGTGGAGGAAAATACGGGACAAATGTGTCCGTGATGAAGAGCAGCAGTGTGGATGCACGGGGCAATAAAGTCTATGATCAATCAATAAAGCAACCAGCGACTTCCACACACAGAGACGTGACTCTCCAGGTCGTCTTCAACAAAACACGTGACTCCACCTGTTGTTCTGGAGGTGAATCGCTCTGCAACACACGCGAGACTTTACAACCAGGAAGTGAAACCAGCGCGTCGACACAACGTAAAGACGCAGAAACACGCGGCGACCTTCACTGTGTGTAACGTCCTTCATTGACCATCGTTCTGCTGGATGAGGAGCATCCTCAAAGCCTCCAGGCCCTGAAGGCAGCACTCAGCCACGATGCATTTAGGTACCACTTAAATCCCTGTAATCCCACCCAGGAACATGCTCCAGGTTATTGTGGATGTTACACAACCACACGCTCGCGGCTCGTATTCTTTGGCACTTAGGGGAGGAAACTTCTTTTAGGCGGCACAACGAGGAGGGAGGGCGGAGAGAAAAACACCCCAGGATGTTTCTGCGCTGCATTACTGGAATTTAGAGCAGCAACAATAGACATGAACATGGTGAAACATCTCGTCAGACAGCAGAGCTCCAGGAGGCTTCAACAAGGAGGCGGAGATGTTTGAGATGTTTTGCCTCCATTATGGACAGAGCTGAAACGCTGACTCAGCGGGTACTGGATCCCTCTGTTTCCCGTCTGTTATCACTCGGAGCGTCACGCGTAAGTTGCGTTTCACCTCCCTGCCTGAGGGGGGAGCTGGTTTTTGTTTGACCTTGTTTCTCCTGTGTCTGGGTTCCTTTGGGTGGTCTAGGGAAGGTAGGTGACCTGCACAGACGTTTTGTTGTTTTGGGCCACGCTCACCCTGGAGGGAGCTCATGACCTCGTGCTCACAATAAGTAACGATAGGACCAATGCTGCAGGTTAGACGACAAGGTGGGGAGACCCTTTGGTATGTTGCGCTCCGGCTCCCCTAGGCCGTTATTCGTGCTATGTGGTCACCCTGGTTACAGCCTCAAAGCTAAGCTAACTGTCTCCAGTCAGTTAGTCTTAATGCTAAGCTAACCAGCCGTGTGGGTTCTTACAGTAGACGTCGACGCGGATGGACCGGATGGCGGGGGATCCCAGTCCGTTCTCGGCCTTGCAGTAGTAGCGCCCCCCCTGGTGGCGGCTGATGTTTGTGATCTTCAGAGTGTCGTTCTGCAGTGTTGAGTCGCCGTGACGATCCGAAGCTCCGCCCGCCGTCTTAGTCCAGCGAATCTACACGGGTTCACACGGGGTTATTGGACACGTTGATATTGATGGGTTTGGTTGACACTGGTTTAGGTGGACTAGTTTAGATAAGACATAATACCCGACAACTGTGTGTGTGTGTGTGTGTGTGTGTGTGTGTGTGTGTGTGTGTGTGTGTGTGTGTGCGTGTGTGTGTGTGTGTGTGTGTGTGTGTGTGTGTGTGTGTGTGTGTGTGAGCGTGTGTGCGTAAGTGTGTGTGTGTGTGTGTGTGTGTGTGTGTGTGTGTGTGTGTGTGCGTGTGTGTGTGTGTGTGTGTGTGTGTGTGTGTGTGTGTGAGCGTGTTTGTTTATGTGTGTGTGTTCAGTCTGAATTGATGCCAAAGATTAAATCCGGCGTGTATGAGGTTCACTTTTGTCCCAATGTAGCATCTGTTGGTCAGCTTTCCATCTGTCCCTCATCATCTTCATCATCTATGTATACAGATGATGAAGATGATGAGGATGATGTATAGATATAGATATAAATAGATATATAGATGGATGTCTTGTCATTTCATCACGAGCTGCATGCTCAACGTTTTTAAAGAAAAACGTGGAACCGTTGACACACTGAGGTCTTGTTGTCATGACAACTGTTGGCTGCATACATTTAAAACCAATCCGTCGGATCCTCAACATTCATTCATTCATTCATTCATTCACGGTTTCCGTCTCTAAGGGATCTTGTTGTGAAAGGAAAAGAAGGACGGGGTGATCTGAGAGCTTTTGGGGGTAAAAAGTTTGTTTGTTTATTTTCATAATATTTATATTTTGGTTTAAAGTTTTCATAATGTAGATGAAAACGTTGGTAACAGACTTATTCATTTCTTTTAAAGATTTCAAATGTTTAAAGTGACACTTAATGAAAATATTGCATCTTTAATCTCATAATAAATCTAAATCTATATTATCTTACAGAAAAATATAATATTAACATTTAAATTCAATGTCAGTAAAACAATCTGAGCGGAAGAAAGAAAGCGATGAAGAGGATGAAATGAAAATGCAGTGGAAGCAGTGCTCTGCAGTGACGCAGTGTGTGTGTGTGTGTGTGTGTGTGTGTGTGTGTGTGTGTGTGTGTGTGTGTGTGAGAGCCAGCAGCCCGTCTATTTATAGCCTCGACTGACTGACAGCACAGAGACCAAAGAGGAAGAACTGAGAGACACGATGATGAAGATGGTGAAAAGAGGAGGAGTTCAAAATAAGCATAGCATCTGATTATTGATTACTGCTGATGTCGTCACAGCCGTATATACATATACACATATATATGCTGAGTGTACATTAATGAGAAATGAAATGAACTTTTTGGATTTTAGCAAATGGCTCCTATGAAAATAATTTCCGTATTCACTGTATACATATGTACATAAACATATACATATATTTATACTCATATAAACTTATATTTAGAGATATATAGATATAAATTGGGGCTGTCAACACAATTCATTTATGTGATTAATGTGGGCAAGATTAATGCAACAAAATATTTTAACGTCGTCAACCTTTATTTACTTTTTGGTAGAGCCAATCAGTTTAAGATAATAATCCTATTCGAACAATCCAGTATATCAATGAATTCATATAATTAAATATTCAGAATATGATATAACTGCCATATCGTAACTGTTATAAATATCCAATATGCACCAACCGCCAAGTCAAATTCCTTGTATGTCCAACATATTATGGCAATAAATGTTTCCTGATATAAATATCATATAAAAATATATTATATTAAAGCATAAATATATTACAATATAAATATATTTATATAAAATCTATTGGAACATGTATACTGAACTGCACCAATTCTGTCAAGAGGAGAAGGGACATGGAACCAAATATTAGCACTGCTGTATGTATATTTTTGACCCAGCAGATTTTGTCACTTTTCTGTTAACCCATAAAAAAGTCCTAAGAGAACCAAACTTCATGAATGTTTTTTGTGACAAAGAAGTAAGTAAACTGTATATATCAGGGTGCTCAATAGGTCGATCGCGTGCCATCGATGAAAAAAACAAGTGTGCGCATGTGTGTCTACTGCGGGAGATGACCAAACCTAATGCTAATGCTAACTAGCGATCCTTGCTTACTAACGGACGCGTTTATTCAGTTCCAAAGCAACTCAGGCTGACTCCAGTAAGGTGACCACGAGGGTACGGGATGCTTGTGACCCTTCTTCTGACGATGAGAGGCTCGTTGTTTTATTCACATCGACTCACATCGCTGTTGGAGCGCGTCACTGCTACCATTCACCGCTACCATTCACCGCTACCATTCACCGCTACTATTCACCGCTACCATTCACCGCTATTCACCGCTACCATTCACCGCTACCATTCACAGCTACCATTCACAGTTACCATTCGCCGCTACCATTCACAGTTACCATTCACCGCTACCATTCGCCGCTACTATTCACCGCTACCATTCACCGCTACCATTCACCGCTACCATTCACCGCTATTCACCGCTACCATTCACCGCTATTCACCGCTACCATTCACCGCTACCATTCACAGTTACCATTCACTGCTACCATTCACCGCTACCATTCACAGTTACCATTCACAGCTACCATTCACAGTTACCATTCACCGCTACCATTCACAGTTACCATTCACTGCTACTATTCACCGCTACCATTCACAGCTACCATTCACAGTTACCATTCACCGCTACCATTCACTGCTACCATTCACCGCTACTATTCACCGCTACCATTCACCGCTACCATTCACCGCTACCATTCACCGCTACCCTTCACCGCTACTATTAACCGCTACCATTCACCGCTACCATTCACCGCTACTATTAACCGCTACACTCCCCCCCGTCAGGGAGGGGAAGGGGTAGATCGCCACGACTTGGTTAGTTGAAAAGTAGTTTTGTGTTTAAAATAACATTAACAATTAAACAACAGTATCTATTGACAGCCCCAATATGAACATTTAAACAAATAGATATAACTTTATATTTATAAATATATATTTATATTTAAATTAAACACTTAGCCTTCCTGAATGTTGTTGAAGTATCAACTGCTTCTTAAAATGATGAAGTATTGATGCATGTAAAGTTTGTGTGTGTCTGTCTGTGTGTAAGTGAGTGTTTATGCGCATGTGTGGGTGTGTATCAGTATGTGTGTATCATCGTCTGTTTGACTCTAAATGGACCATAATTCACTAAATGAACATCATGATGTGTTGAAGAAGACTTGAAACTAGAGACTGAGACCATAAACTCATGTTTACAATGTTTACTGAGGGAATAAATCAAGAGAGAAGTAGAGTCATTTCCTCATAGACGTCTATGGGAGCAGAGGAGTCGCCCCCTGCTGGTCACTACAGAGAAGTAGAGTCATTTCCTCATAGACGTCTATGGGAGCAGAGGAGTCGCCCCCTGCTGGTCACTACAGAGAAGTAGAGTCATTTCCTCATAGACGTCTATGGGAGCAGAGGAGTCGCCCCTGCTGGTCACTACAGAGAAGTAGAGTCATTTCCTCATAGACGTCTATGGGAGCAGAGGAGTCGCCCCTGCTGGTCACTACAGAGAAGTAGAGTCATTTCCTCATAGACGTCTATGGGAGCAGAGGAGTCGCCCCTGCTGGTCACTACAGAGAAGTAGAGTCATTTCCTCATAGACGTCTATGGGAGCAGAGGAGTCGCCCCCCTGCTGGTCACTACAGAGAAGTAGAGTCATTTCCTCATAGACGTCTATGGGAGCAGAGGAGTCGCCCCCTGCTGGTCACTACAGAGAAGTAGAGTCATTTCCTCATAGACGTCTATGGGAGCAGAGGAGTCGCCCCTGCTGGTCACTACAGAGAAGTAGAGTCATTTCCTCATAGACGTCTATGGGAGCAGAGGAGTCGCCCCCTGCTGGTCACTGCAGAGAAGTAGAGTCATTTCCTCATAGACGTCTATGGGAGCAGAGGAGTCGCCCCCTGCTGGTCACCACACAGAATGCAGCGTTAGCAGAGTTCGTGAGGCTACCTGGGGTCGGGGGTGTCCCGTCACCAGACACTGCAGCTCCAGCGTCTCTCCCTCCCTGATGGTGTAGACTCTCTCGCTGTAGCGCTCCTCCTCCACGTTACAGGTGTGACCAGAGTGCACGATGCGGACGGTGGGAGGAGCTGAGGAGAGAAGAAGAAGCACACCTTCATCACAACTTCATCTTCATCATACCTTCACATGGAGGCATTAATGATACACAAAGAGAGGAGAGGAAACAAGAGGAGAGGAGGTTGTCCTACTTTCTTCTACTTCTCTATTTCTTCTAAGACATTTTTTCTCTTTGTCCTCCAATGACTTGCGGATGTTTCCTGCTGACGTCATCACGCCTCAGAACACACACAGGATCCCCTCTGAGTGACTGATTCTTCCCAGCATGCACTTCAATCAGAGGTTCCATCTGAAGAGGAACAAATGCTCCTGAAGAACTACCGGCTGGAGATGTGATGATGATAGAGTTCCAGCATCAGAGAACCGATAGAACCACAGTAGAGTTTAAATAGAAACATTTGTGTGTGTCCACGCTGCGCGCAGCGGGGACAAATGTGAACGTGAAGAATAAAAAGATGCTGCACAGTGATGTCATAGAGTACACAACACCTCATTTCAGGGAATTACACCGCGCAGGACTTCCTGGATCAACAAATATTGACTAACACACTAACTGCAGCACTTACATTGGACTTATAATGGTTCTTATCTACAGCGAGTTGTACATCAGCTGAAATCACACTTTCTTGTTTCTTGTTCTTCTGAGTTTGTGTCCTTATGGTTGAAATGTTCTTATTGTGCGTCACTTTAGATAAAAGCGTCAGATAAATGACATGTGATGTGATAAAGAACAGCAGACCAACATGGAGACACATCTGAGTGTGACACATTCTCACACACACACACACACACACACACACACTGTACTTCCTGTTTACACCTGTGGATAAACATATAAACAGTTTATTATAAGGAAACGTATTACAGCTAAACACATACATCAAACACACACACACACACGTACACACACACACACACACACGTACACACACACAGACACACACACAGTCAGCCTGTGGTCTGTACAGTAGAGCAGTGAAGCTCAGAGGGCAGAAGGAGCTCGCCCTGATTTGACCAGAGTGTGTGTGAGTGTGTGCGTCTGTGTGAGTGTGTGTGAGTGTGTGTGAGTCTGTGTGTGTGTCTGTGTGTGTGTGTGTGTGTGTGTGTGCGTCTGTGTGAGTGTCTGTGTGTGTGTGTGTCTGTGTGTGTCTGTGTTATTTGAAGTCCTGCAGCTCTCGGTTATGTTTTGTCTCCATAAATCGTCCAATCAGATCGATCCGTTGAGACTGACCTCAGAGCAGTTTTTAGGTGAAAGCTGATCTGATTCTGAGAGACGTCTTTTATTTATAAGAGCAGGAAAACACACGGGAGCTAAATATTAAAACCACTGATCTCAGGTCTGATTCCTCTCAGCTTTATTCATCTCTCTCTCTCCCTGTGTTACGTAAGCTCTCTCGCTCTATTTCTGGAGCTCAGGGTTTCTCACAGGAAGCTGCCGAGTCAGTCGGCCGGCTAAAAATAACAGCCGACGCCTGATTGGCTGAGACTCCGCTGCATCTGCATACGCAATGAGAAAGGAGGGGGGGGCATTATATACGTCACAGGGCAGTTCAGTGGCCGCTGTCCCTGATTGGTCGCTTACGTGATGAGGTCATCTGCAAAGGGTTCAAGAGGTTTCAGGCCCTCAAGCTTCAGAGGTTCTCCACGAGTTCTTCAGTCACAGTTTCACTGGTTCCGTAAGAGATGTTAAGGCATCCTTTAGGGGTAGAGGTCCTTAAGGGGGTTCTTGTGATCTTTGAAGACGCCTTTGTTTAGTTTTTACTGTTGTCAACATTAAGGTGGTTCAATCTGTAAAGAAAGAACATCCAGACAACAACAAGCTGTTGTTCTTTAAAGGAAATCAGCGCTTCACATGTCAAAGCTGCATTCTGTGCAGTGACCAGCAGGGGGCGACTCCTCTGCTCCCATAGACGTCTATGAGGAAATGACTCTTCTCTGCTCCCATAGACGTCTATGAGGAAATGACTCTACTTCTCTGCAGTGACCAGCAGGGGGCGACTCCTCTGCTCCCATAGACGTCTATGAGGAAATGACTCTACTTCTCTGTAGTGACCAGAGGGGCGACTCCTCTGCTCCCATAGACGTCTATGAGGAAATGACTCTACTTCTCTGTAGTGACCAGCAGGGGGCGACTCCTCTGCTCCCATAGACGTCTATGAGGAAATGACTCTACTTCTCTGTAGTGACCAGCAGGGGGCGACTCCTCTGTAGTGAAATGACTCTACTTCTCCAGCAGGGGGCGACTCCTCTGCTCCCATAGACGTCTATGAGGAAATGACTCTACTTCTCTGTAGTGACCAGCAGGGGGCGACTCCTCTGCTCCCATAGACGTCTATGAGGAAATGACTCTACTCTCTGTAGTGACCAGCAGGGCGACTCCTCTGCTCCCATAGACGTCTATGAGGAAACGACTCTACTTCTCTGTAGTGACCATCAGGGGCACTCCTCTGCTCCCATAGACGTCTATGAGGAAATGACTCTACTTCTCTGTAGTGAGCCAGCAGGGGGCGACTCCTCTGCTCCCATAGACGTCTATGAGGAAATGACTCTACTTCTCTGTAGTGACCAGCAGGGGGCGACTCCTCTGCTCCCATAGACGTCTATGAGGAAATGACTCTACTTCTCTGTAGTGACCAGCAGGGGGCGACTCCTCTGCTCCCATAGACGTCTATGAGGAAATGACAGAAGTTAAATCCCCTCCTGAACCCAGCAGCCGAGGGAGGACGTGAGGAGGCGGAGGAGGTGGAGGAGGAGGAGGAGGAGAGGATCATACTCCAGCTCCCTGTGAAACATCTGAGCTGTGAGAGGATTATGAAGCAGGAAATAAGCGTGTTGATGCCTGAGCAGAGGACGTGTGAGCTCACTGGTCTTCACTGCTAGCAACCTAATAAAAGATCCATAACTCAATCAGCACGGGGGTCTCAGGAGAGTGTGTTGCTTGTTGGGGTGTCCTGATTGCCTCCACTTGTCTCCTCCATCATGTCTGCAGGTGGATGTAAGCTGAGCTCTCAGACCGACAGCTTACATAAGCAAACTGTACTATTATTCTCCCAACATGGCCTTAATCCTCAGAGGATGTGAGTGAGTGAGTGAGTGAGTGAGTGAGTGAGTGAGTGAGTGAGTGTGTGTGTGTGTATGTGTGAGAGTGTGTGTGTGTGAGTGTGTGTGTGTGTGTGAGAGTGTGTGTGTGTGAGTGTGTGTGTGTCTCCCCAAGGTGATGAGCTGTGATGCTGCTGCTGTTAACTTCTCCTCCACTTTGATCTGTAACATAAACCCTCAGTTCCTCCTCACAGGCAACACGTTAGTGTGCATCATCTATGTTATTCCATATCTATGTTGATACGCATCTATCCTGTTCCCTTCCCTTGTTTCCTCCCCTCTTCTCCTCCCCTCTTCTCCACAGGGGTTTCATTTCTTCACTGGATTCTTCACTGGAAGAGAAAGAGGCCAGTAGACAACAGAGATGTTCTCTGAGCCGTGAGGTGTCACTCTGCTGTCTCCACCTCTGTGAAGCAGGCAGCGGCAACCAGCAAAACCAACGCACCCAAACACGCTGTGTGACAGCCAGAGGTCAGAGGTCAGACTGTCAGAATGCGTGTTCACTTTGGAGGGAAGTCCTACTCTGACCGAGACCAACACGTCGACCTGGCTGGTGGTGTAATGCAGGTGGAGGCTGGTCAGTGTGGTGGTGTAATGCAGGTGGAGGCTGGTCAGTGTGGTGGTGTAATGCAGGTGGTGTCGATGGGGAGGTGTAATGCAGGTGGAGGCTGGTCAGTGTGGTGGTGTAATGCAGGTGGAGGCTGGTCAGTGTGGTGGTGTAATGCGGGTGGTGATGGGGAGGTGTCGAATGGGGAGGTGTAATGCAGGTGGAGGCTGGTCGGTGTGGTGGTGTAATGCAGGTGGAGGCTGGTCAGTGTGGTGGTGTAATGCAGGTGGAGGCTGGTCAGTGTGGTGGTGTAATGCAGGTGGAGGCTGGTCGGATGGGGAGGTGGTGTAATGCAGGTGGAGGCTGGTCAGTGTGGTGGTGTAATGCAGGTGGAGGCTGGTCAGTGTGGTGGTGTAATGCAGGTGGAGGCTGGTCGGTGTGGTGGTGTAATGCAGGTGGAGGCTGGTCGAATGGGGAGGTGGTGTAATGCAGGTGGAGGCTGGTCGGTGTGGTGGTGTAATGCAGGTGGAGGCTGGTCAGTGTGGTGGTGTAATGCAGGTGGAGGCTGGTGGGTGTGGTGGTGTAATGCAGGTGGAGGCTGGTCATGGGGTGGTGGTGTAATGCAGGTGGAGGCTGGTCAGTGTGGTGGTGTAATGCAGGTGGAGGCTGGTCAGTGTGGTGGTGTAATGCAGGTGGGGGCTGGTAATGCAGGTGGGGGTGGTGGTGTAATGCAGGTGGAGGCTGGTCGGATGTGGTGGTGTAATGCAGGTGGAGGCTGGTCAGTGTGGTGGTGTAATGCAGGTGGAGGCTGGTCGGTGGTGGTGTAATGCAGGTGGAGGCTGGTCAGTGTGGTGGTGTAATGCAGGTGGAGGCTGGTCAGTGTGGTGGTGTAATGCAGGTGGAGGCTGGTCAGTGTGGTGGTGTAATGCAGGTGGAGGCTGGTCAGTGTGGTGGGTAAGTGTGGTGGTGTAATACAGGTGGAGGCTGGTCAGTGTGGTGGTGTAATGCAGGTGGAGGCTGGTCAGTGTGGTGGTGTAATGCAGGTGGAGGCTGGTCAGTGTGGGTGGTGGAATGGTCAGGTGGAGGCTGGTCAGTGTGGTGGTGTAATGCAGGTGGAGGCTGGTCAGTGTGGTGGTGTGGAGGCTGGTCGGGTGTGGTGGTGTAATGCAGGTGGAGGCTGGTCAGTGTGGTGGTGTAATGCAGGTGGAGGCTGGTCAGTGTGGTGGTGTAATGCAGGTGGAGGCTGGTCAGTGTGGTGGTGTAATGCAGGTGGAGGCTGGTCGGATGGGGAGGTGGTGTAATGCAGGTGGAGGCTGGTCAGTGTGGTGGTGTAATGCAGGTGGAGGCTGGTCGGTGTGGTGGTGTAATGCAGGTGGAGGCTGGTCAGTGTGGTGGTGTAATGCAGGTGGAGGCTGGTCAGTGTGGTGGTGTAATGCAGGTGGAGGCTGGTCGGATGGGGAGGTGGTGTAATGCAGGTGGAGGCTGGTCAGTGTGGTGGTGTAATGCAGGTGGAGGCTGGTCAGTGTGGTGGTGTAATGCAGGTGGAGGCTGGTCGGTGTGGTGGTGTAATGCAGGTGGAGGCTGGTCGGTGTGGTGGTGTAATGCAGGTGGAGGCTGGTCGAATGGGGAGGTGGTGTAATGCAGGTGGAGGCTGGTCAGTGTGGTGGTGTAATGCAGGTGGAGGCAGCAGGTGGAGGCTGGTCAGTGTGGTGGTGTAATGCAGGTGGAGGCTGGTCAGTGTGGTGGTGTAATGCAGGTGGAGGCTGGTCGGATGGGGAGGTGTTGTAATGCAGGTGGAGGCTGGTCAGTGTGGTGGTGTAATGCAGGTGGAGGCTGGTCAGGTGGTGTAATGCAGGTGGAGGCTGGTCAGTGTGG
This sequence comes from Gasterosteus nipponicus, assembly GCA_014132575.2. NCBI lineage: Eukaryota > Metazoa > Chordata > Actinopteri > Perciformes > Gasterosteidae > Gasterosteus > Gasterosteus nipponicus. Next base: position 13,516,094 of record BMAF01000013.1, on the reverse strand, counting down.
TGGTGTAATGCAGGTGGAGGCTGGTCGTGGTGGTGGTGTCAGGTGGAGGCTGGTGGTGGTGTAATGCAGGTGGAGGCTGGTCAGTGTGGTGGTGTAATGCAGGTGGAGGCTGGTCAGTGTGGTGGTGTAATGCAGGTGGAGGCTGGTCGGTGTGGTGGTGTAATGCAGGTGGGCTGGCTGGTCTGGTCAGTGTGGTGGTGTAATGCAGGTGGGGGCTGGTCGGTGTGGTGGTGTAATGCAGGTGGAGGCTGGTCAGTGTGGTGGTGTAATGCAGGTGGAGGTGGTCAGTGTGGTGGTGTAATGCAGGTGGAGGCTGGTCGGTGGGGAGGTGTTGTAATGCAGGTGGAGGCTGGTCAGTGTGGTGGTGTAATGCAGGTGGAGGCTGGTCAGTGTGGTGGTGTAATGCAGGTGGAGGCTGGTCGGTGTGGTGGTGTAATGCAGGTGGAGGCTGGTCGGTGTGGTGGTGTAATGCAGGTGGAGGCTGGTCAGTGTGGTGGTGTAATGCAGGTGGAGGCTGGTCTGGTGTGGTGCAGGTGGAGGCTGGTCAGTGTGGTGGTGTAATGCAGGTGGAGGCTGGTCAGTGTGGTGGTGTAATGCAGGTGGAGGCTGGTCAGTGTGGTGGTGTAATGCAGGTGGAGGCTGGTCAGTGTGGTGGTGTAATGCAGGTGGAGGCTGGTCAGTGTGGTGGTGTAATGCAATGCAGGTGGAGGCTGGTCAGTGTGGTGGTGTAATGCAGGTGGAGGCTGGTCAGTGTGGTGGTGTAATGCAGGTGGAGGCTGGTCAGTGTGGTGGTGTAATGCAGGTGGAGGCTGGTCGGGTGGGGTTGACACAGAGCAGCACAGTGTGACCTTTTCCTTCCACATGGAGTAAATGGGGCAGAAAATGGGTCCATATGCTGTGAAATCCCATCAGCATCACAACGGACCGACAACAACAACAACACACGGATGCTGGTTTATTGTTACCACGTATGATACCACATGTGTTACATGTGTGTGTTATCATGTTACATGTAACATGTGTGTTCAGGTCTTAGGGTCCAAAGTCCAAAGCTTGCTGTTATCTCACGCAGCAGACCAACGGATGCTGCATCCTAATCCCTTCCCTCCTTCCCTCCTTCCCTCCAAACAGGAAGAGGGATTCTCAGTAAGAGTTCCCTGAGTTGAAGTAACAGTGTGTGATGTAATACGCCTCCTGCTTTGCTAATCTGCCACATTTGAGATTACAGATAATCTGACATGTGACGTCGCACAGGAAGCAGGCTCTTATTTTGACAGGCAGTCGGAGTGAGGAAGCGGCGATGGACTCGGCGCTTCTCCTCAGATTTATTATTGAAATCATGAACTTTATATTTAACATTTCAGCCCGAGTCCTAAGGAGGACAAAAGACGGGACTCTCCAAATGTCACCGCGGAGACGCCATAAAGACGGACAGCAATGAACTGAGATTAAACCAAATGTAACATCACCTTTAAATGAAATTAGTATTGAAGGATTCTGTCCTGTTTAAGTCTCCATTGAGTAAAGTACAAGAGGGACACACTCATCCAGGCCACGAGGGACAGAAAGGACATTAGAGAAACTGACGAACGACACTGAGGACATTAAAGATACTGAGGACATAAGGGACATTAGAGAGACACCAATGAGGCTACTGCACCAGAGCAGTACTACCTCACAATATAAATAAGAGTCCAACCAAGTGGACCTGCAGAGACAACGAGTCCCACAGAGACCCAGTGGACCTCCAGAGACAGCGAGTCCCACAGAGACCCAGTGGACCTGCAGAAACAACGAGTCCCACAGAGACCCAGTGGACCCAGTGGACCTCCCACAGAGACAGTGGAACAGAGAGTCCCACAGAGACCCAGTGGACCTGCAGAGACAACGAGTCCCACAGAGACCCAGTGGACCTGCAGAGACAGCGAGTCCCACAGAGACCCAGTGGACCTGCAGAGACAGCGAGTCCCACAGAGACCCAGTGGACCTGCAGAGACAGCGAGTCCTGAATGAAGCCATTAAAGCAGATTGAGATGAACCTTAACGGGTGTGTGTTTGTGTGTAGTGTACTTGTTGTGTCTCCAGGATAGACTGAACGAGCAACACACACACACACACACACACACACACACACACACACACACACACACACACACACACACACACACACACACACACACACACACAACCTGAATCCCTCGCAAGGTCAAGTCATCCACCATGCAGCCGTGTGAGTGACGTCTCACCGTACACGCCCTGGCCGTGCGCGCCCTGCAGGAAGCCGGTGAACAGCCACAGGAGAGCGACCGCTGCACCCATCATCACATCCTCCTCGCGCCGCCTCGCTGCGTCTCTCCCCCCGGGGATGAGCGGGTCACACCGGCTCCCCGCCGCCGGGCGGCGCGTCCCTCCGCACAGGATCCGGGAACGGAGACCCGGTTCACATCCACAATTCCGAGCGTGTCCCCCCCAAAGCTACCGTCCCCCGGCCCCTCCCTCCCCCTCTCTACCCCAAACGACCCGGTCAGATGCGGCAGGAAGGTCCGGCTCCGCTCATCCCGGAGCGAACGTCCGCCGCAGACCGTCAGCGCCGTCGGTCCGCGGAGGCCGAGCGGGCGGCTCAGCCGCGTCTCCTTGGTGGTGACATTGTGCGGGAAGTGAGAATCGTTACGCCGGTGCGACCGGATGCTCGGCCCGGTATTAGGCTCACAGGTCCCCGCTGCCCCTCCGCCGAGTCCACCGGGATCCTTGTCCGTGGGTCGGTACCGGAGCTACGTCCATCATCCCGGGGAGAAGCGGTACCCGCGTCCTCGCCCCCCGCTGTCGGCGGCGCGTCGTGCTCCGTGCGCGGCGGGAGAGTCAGAGGAGAGACGGACGGTCCGCGCGACTCCTCGGTGCGCTTTGCCGGTGAGAGACGTCACCGAGAGAAGCGAGCGGCACAGCAGGGGGCTGCTTCCGGAAACACGTTTTTCAAAATAAAAACAGGTCATTTTTGTATCGCTTTAAAGGGATTGTTCAACACTATTTAATAAACATGAATAATATAGTGAGGCCCAACCTGCGGTATGTTAAACCTAAATATTGTTTCCGTTACAAACAAAAGAAATTGGTTATTTTCATTTACTGTAACAGCAGATGACAATAAAACACTTCACGGTTAGAAGCTCACAGCTGTCACAAAGGCCAAACCGACCCCCGGAACTTGTTATTTGTTCCTCTTTATTGATTGTATTTTTTATTTTTCACTTAATGAACCGGTTTTGCCGGATGGGGGGAGATAAATGAGCCAAACGTAAAAATAATCAATAGGTAAAGAAGAAGCGGTTAACAAGAAATGTTCTCAAATTGTCATGTGACACGGTTTGAGAAAGCCAATCCAATACAGGTGCGGTGTGATCGATTTATTTAAGTCTTTGGTTAAACATTCAGGATTTGACATACCTTTATTTTGACGATCTGTTTCCGGTTCAGGTGTTAATTGCCGCCCGTTTATGTCAAGCGAAACGTCACGAGCCGCCGGTTTAAAGAGCAGAAATCGTCGTAGAGATTTTTAGAAAATCTTTATTTTACATAAAACCAAGTAGACAATATAGCAGGTATATAATATAACATTATATATATATTAGATTCAATATAATATAATCCATTGGTCGATCTGGATCCGCCTCTCACCTCCAGCATCTCCTTCTACGTCACTGCCCCCCCCTCAGTCCCGGTAACGCGTTACAAAGTAATGCTGTAATTCCACTACTTTATGCGGTAACGAGCATGTAACAAAAGTATTTATTGAAATCAAGTAACTGTTACAATTACTGAATGTAACTGAGTTGGTGACTCGCGTTACTCTCAAACAGTAAGTAAGTATCTGCCTTTCAGCGCAACATGCTATTAGCCACCAAACGATGTGTGTCTCATTTCAGTGTCTAGAGGAGAAAATAGTCCCTGTACGTGCGCGCGAACACCGTCTCATTCATTCACACGGCTCAACACGTCCACCTTAATTGTCCGGTCGCACGAAAACGATCTTTTGTGGGACTTGCGGCCTTTTTTCGCCACCGAGCTAAAGACTGAAACGTCAACTGATGTCGCGCAAAATGGAACGTGTTACTTTGAGTGCGCAGTGATACGGAACGCTCGGGTCAACGTGAACCGGTACGGTACCCATGAATAAGGCACCACGTGACTCTCTCTCAACCAATCACAACGCTGGATTTCACCCCTCGCGTTGTAAATGAGGAGCATTAAAGCGCGTCGTGGCGACAGCGCGGATAGAATGAGCTTTCTCTCCCTGGAGTGCGGACGTTACTTTTCGCTCGTCGTAATTAAAGACACAAATGCAGCGGTGAGTTGTGAGTGATGTGCAGCTGCAAAGAAGCGACGCGCGTCTAAGAGAAGCAATAGAAGTGTTACGAAGCACCTGTTGACACCCGAGCAGGGCGGGACGTCACAGGCCTGCAGAGCTGGACTCACCGATGACGTGCGTCCTCTGTCCACGTCGCAGACACTCATTTTGTATTAAGTATTAAAGGGACGTTTTTTACTTCTGCTTGATTTGAAGGCCTGTTGATTACAATAAATAGGTCAAAAAACATGTTTTGTGTTTGACTGTTCAGAACTGTTCATATTCATTACATTTAAAATGCAGACACACAAGTAACTTCAAACCTACTTTCCCTAGAAACTACTTTTGATACAAACAGTAACTGGTAAGTAAGTTAATTAAGAAGTAACTGTTTCTAAGTAACTTGTCCATCACTGGTTGGTCCATCGATGTCTCCTCCTTCTGACGGACGAGAGGCTCCATGTTGTTTTATATTGATTTGTTTTGCAGCGCTGTTGTTTATTTGTGCAGCACATTTCAACAACAAGGCAATGCAAAGTGCTTCACATAAAACCATTAAAAAACATCCAAACATAAAGCGAGGAGATTTATAAACAGCTAAGAACATTGATAAAGTGAAACGTAAAAGGAAAACAAAGGCTGGGACGAGGAGACGAGGTCAGTGCACAAAGCCTCCACACGGAGGGCGAACCGATCTGGTGAAGACTGCTGCTGCTCCTATGAGGCTTCCTGAGGTGTGACAGCAGGTAGACAGCAGGCTCCGCCCACTGCTCACCAGCCTCAGACCCAGAACACGCCTCTGAGACCATGACGGACAGGTCCAGGTGGATTGGAGCTCAGCGGCCGCCGACACCGGAGGGCTTGTTAGCTTGTCGACGGGGGCAAATAAGGCGCGTGACGTGAAGACGGACTGTCTTTCTAACTGCACAGTTCACAAAGTGTCTTTATGTCACAGTGGACCTGGAGATTCGTTCTGCGCCTTCCAGCGCTCTTCTCTGGCCAGCGGCGTTTCTCCTCGGAGATCTTCGGTCTGGACATTTGTGTGCAAGGAGACACAGAAATGATCGGAGTGCAGCGTCAGTCACAACAACCGCGGAAATGTTTCGACCTTTGCTGATGGTTAGGTCGAGCGTGTTAGCCTGATGTTAGCCAGATGTTCTGCAGTCTGTTGTGGCTGGTGCTCTGTGCGTCCTGCTGACAGGAGCATCCTGAACACGTGGTGGAAACTGGACCAGGGACACGGAGAACCTCCAAGCGGAGGATCCAGAAACAGGAAAACATGCAATAAAAGCGAACAACACGTGCACATCACCTGTGGCTGAATCCCCGTTTCATTGAACTTCATCATTAACTCACCTGTTCCCTCCACGGTGGATCCTTCTGCGTCACTCCTTCACTCCTTTACTCCTTTACTCCTTTACTCCTTCACTCCTTCACTCCTTTACTCCTTTACTCCTTCACTCCTTTACTCCTTTACTCCTTTACTCCTTCACTCCTTTACTCCTTTACTCCTTCACTCCTTCACTCCTTCACTCCTTTACTCCTTTATTCCTTCACTCCTTTACTCCTTCACTCCTTTACTCTTCTTCACTCACCTTTACTCCTTTACCCTTCCTCCTTCACTCCTTCACTCCTTTACTCTTTACTCCTTCACTCCTTTTCCCACTCCTTCACTTCACTCCTTTACTCCTTCACTCCTTCACTCCTTTACTCCTTTACTCCTTCACTCCTTTACTCCTTCACTTCTTTACTCCTTCACTCCTTTACTCCTTCACTCCTTCACTCCTTCACTCCTTTACTCCTTTCACTCCTTTACTCCTTCACTCCTTTACTCCTTTACTCCTTTACTCCTTTACTCCTTCACTCCTTTACTCCTTTACTCCTTCACTCCTTCACTCCTTCACTCCTTTTTCACTCCTTCACTCCTTTACTCCTTCACCTTCTCCTTTTTTACTCCCTCTTCACTCCTTCACTCCTTCACTCCCTTCACTCCTTTACTCCTTCACTCCTTCACTCCTTCACTCCTTCACTCCTTTACTCCTTCACTCCTTCACTCCTTCACTCCTTTACTCCTTTACTCCTTCACTCCTTCACTCCTTTACTCCTTCACTCCTTCACTCCTTTACTCCTTTCACTCTTTTACCCTTCTTCACTTCCCTTCACTCCTTTTACTCCTTCACTCCTTTACTCCTTCACTCCTTCACTCCTTTTACATTCCTTCACTCCTTCACTCCTTTACTCCTTCACTCCTTTCCCTTCACTCCCTTCACTCCTTCACTCCTTTACTCCTTTTACTCCTTCACTCCTTCACTCCTTTCTTTACTCCTTCACTCCTTCACTCCTTTACTCCTTCAATCATTTCTTCACTCCTTACTCCTTCACTCCTTTACTCCTTCACTCCTTCACTCCTTTACTCCTTTACTCCTTCACTCCTTTACTCCTTCACTCCTTTACTCCTTCACTCTTTACTCTTACTCCTTTCATCCTTCACTTTACTCCTTTACTCCTTCACTCCTTTACTCCTTCACTCCTTTACTCCTTCACTTCACTCTTCACCTTTACTCCTTCACTCCTTTATTCCCTCCTTACTCCTTTACTCCTTCACTCCTTTACTCCTTCACTCCTTCACTCCTTCACTTTACTCCTTCACTCCTTTACTCCTCTTAGGGAACTCCTTTACTCCTTCACTCCTTTACGTGACCTTCACTCCTTCAGTCCTTCACAGATGAAACCATTATCCTTCACCTTCACTCCTTCACTCCTTTAGGGTCCTTCACTCCTTCACTCTTTTTTCCTCCTCCTTCACTCCTTTCACTCCTTCACTCCTTTACTCCTTCACTCCACTTTACTCCTTTACTCCTCCTTACTCCTTCACTTCACCCTTTACTCCTTCACTCCCTTCTTTACTCCTTTACTCCTCACTTTACTCCTTCACTCCTTTCACTCCTTACTCCTTCACTCCTTCACTCCTTCACTCCTTTACTCCTTTTCACTCCTTTTACTCCTTTACTCCTCCTTCACTCCTCTTCTCCTTTATGTTGGGAAACTCCTTCACTCCTTCAAGTGGGGTTCCTTCACTCCTTGACCTTTACTCCTTCACTCCGGTGACTTCACTCCTTCACTCCTTCACTCCTTTACTCCTTCACTCCTTTACTCCTTCACTCCTTTACCCTTTTTACTCCTTTTACTGGATTGTCCTTTCCTTCACTTTACTCCCTTTCCTTCACTCCTTTACTCCTTACTCCTTCACCCTTCACTCTTTATCCTTGCTCCTTTACTCCTTCTTCCTTCACTCCTTCACCCTTTTCCTTCACTTCACTCCTTTACTCCTTCACTCCTTCACTCCTTCACTCCTTCACTCCTTCACTCCTTTACTCCTTCACTCCTTCACTCCTTTACTCCTTTACTCCTTTACTCCTTCACTCCTTCACTCCTTCACTCCTTCACTCCTTTACTCCTTCACTCCTTCACTCCTTCACTCCTTCACTCCTTTACTCCTTCTTTACTCCTTTACTCCTTCACTCCTTTACTCTGGATATTCCACATTTGCTCACACACGCTGTACATACGTGGTAACAGGATTACACTGAGGATCATTTCTAGCTTCTAATAAAACATGAAGAGAAAAAACAGAAAAACAAGTTCATCTGCAAACGCGTTTGACGTGTTTGGGATTCAAGCAGAGAACACGTGATAAAACGTGTGATAATGTTCAGTGTTGTAGACTGCGTGTTATTACATAGTATTTAGTACATTAGCGATTCATATTTCAATTATTTTATCTAATCCAATTTATAGTGATTTAACTACGTGTATTTATACTCACTGCATGTATTTATACTCACTACGTGTACTTATACTCACTGTGTGTATTTATACTCACTTCGTGTACTTATACTCACTGTGTGTATTTATACTCACTACGTGTATTTATACTCACTACATGTATCTATACTCACTGCGTGTATTTATACTCACTGTGTGTATTTATACTCACTACGTGTATTTATACTCACTGTGTGTATTTATACTCACTACGTGTACTTATACTCACTGCGTGTATTTATACTCACTACGTGTACTTATACTCACTGTGTGTATTTATACCTACTGCATGTATTTATACTCACTACGTGTACTTATACTCACTACGTGTACTTATACTCACTGTGTGTATTTATACTCACTACGTGTACTTATACTCACTGCGTGTATTTACACTCACTACGTGTACTTATACTCACTGTGTGTATTTATACCTACTGCATGTATTTATACTCACTACGTGTACTTATACTCACTCCCTGTACTTATACTCACTGTGTGTATTTATACTCACTGCGTGTATTTATACTCACTGTGTGTATTTATACTCACTGCGTGTATTTATACTCACTGTGTGCACCACCACGTGTTCTTATACTCACCTGCGTGTATTTATACTCACATGTACTTATACCACTGTGTGTATTTATACCTACTGCGTGTATTTATACTCACTACGTGTATTTATACTCACTGCGTGTATTTATACTCACTGTGTGTATTTATACTCACTACGTGTATTTATACTCACTACGTGTATTTATACTCACCACGTATTTATACTCACTGCATGTATTTATACTCACTGTGTGTATTTATACTCACTACGTGTACTTATACTCACTGTGTGTATTTATACTCACTACATGTATCTATACTCACTGCGTGTATTTATGCTCACTACGTGTACTTATACTCACTGTGTGTATTTATACCTACTGCGTGTATTTATACTCACTACGTGTACTTATACTCACTACGTGTATTTATACTCACTGCATGTACTTATACTCACTGTGTGTATTTATACTCACTGCATGTATTTTTATACTCACATGTATTTATACCAATTTATACTCACTGTGAAATATTTCGTGTATTTATACTCACTGCAACTCACGCGTGTATTTATACTGCGTGTATTTATACTGGGATGTATTTATACTCACACGTGTATTTATAAACTGTGTATTTATACTCACTTTGTATTTATACACTGTGTTATTTATACTCACTGTGTGTACTTATACTCACTGTGTGTATTTATACTCACTACGTGTATTTATACTCACTGTGTGTATTTATACTCAATTTATACTCACTGTGTGTATTTATACTCACTACGTGTACTTATACTCACTACGTGTATTTATACTCACTACGTGTATTTATACGGTTCATGAACAAAGACACAAGACTTTTGATGCTTTTCATCGTTTGTATTATTGTTTGTTTACAGAATCAGAGACCACACCCCCCCCTTGGTATTGGTCCCTGAAGCGTGGCTCCTCCTACCCGGCGTAGGGAAACCTGAGGAGCGCGGCCTGTCCGGGGCCGAGCCGCAGCTCCGTCAGGTCCACCACGCCTCCGCTGCCGTCGGTGCGAAGCACCACCTCCGCCTTCCGGGGCAGCGCCGCACCGCCCAGCTGCAGCCGCGCCTCCTGCCCCGCCCAGTTGAAGGCGGCCACGTAGCGCTCGCTCTGATCCCAGGTACGCAGGTACGCCAGAGAGGAGGAGGAGTTAGAGAGGAGCAGGAGGTCCCCAAACAGCAGGGAGCGCTCCTTTGCCCGGAGCTCGCTGGCAGCGCTGAAGAAGCGGAGGCAGGACAGACGCTCCGCCCGCTCCTCCTGGAAGAGACGTAATAATACTGCTGTACTAGTACTCCATAAATGCTAGTACTCTAGCTATAGCATTTCTACTATTTGTACTTCCCCTACTTGTACTCTTGCAGTACCAGTACTTGTACTCCTTGTACTTTAGTTTATTTTACCTTCAAAGTGCCATTCAGCTCCTCGTCAGAGTCCCAAAGCATTTTGGGAAACGCGTTGTCCTTTAAGACAAAAGGCGATAATAAACAATCACATCAGTGACCACAAGGACTCCTCCGCACCACCTCGTCCTCACCTCGTCCCTCAGGCCAATCTCGTCCCCGTAGTTGAAGACGGGCGTCCCCGGCAGCGTCAGCAGCAGCAGCTGGTGCAGCTTAACAAGCGCCGGCCCCCCCAGCGAGGCCAGGTGACCCCCGGCCCGTCCCGCCAGGCGCCAGGCCAGCCTGAGCTGGCTGTGGGACGAGTACAGCAGCCGGACGGACTCCGCGAGCTCTGCGCCGTCCGTCCCGCCGGCCCGGAGGACTCCGGAGACCAGCAGGTCCACGCCGGTGGAGTTGAGGAGGACAGAGACGTCCTCGGCCGCGGAACGCTCGGTGACGCCAATCAGGACTCTGGAGGGACAAGGGACAAGCGTTACCAGAGGACTCGGGCGTCCTAAAGGTCCCGGTGGACTCAGGTGTCACAGACTATGACCTCTTGTTGGGACTCTCCTCCGTCCCGTTGTGGACGATGGCTTGGATGTCTGTCCACAGAGACGGCGCCATGGCGGCCACTCGCTCCACCCCCGACAGCTGCACGCCGTCCACGCCTTGCTTCATCCAGAAGACCAGAGCGGACTGAGGACAGGGGGACGGAAGAGTTCAAAGACCGGGTCACAGATTCCGGTTTCACTTCTGTTCAGGGGACGAAGAGGCTCAACTACATTTCCCATGATGCTCGGGGGGACGTAAACAGGGAGTGTAATAGTGAGCTAGCCAATGTGTCTCTCAGCCTGTCTCGCTGTGTCTCTCACCTTCAGTCTCTCAGCCACGTTGGTCACGCTGGTGTTGGAGAACCAGGGTCCAGATGAGCCCCGGTAGTTCGGAGTCAGATCCAGAACCACGGAAATCCCTGCAGAGACGTCGTGAGACGTAATGTGACGATTAGAACGACGTCGTGTCAGCGGTCAAACATCCGCTACTAAATGTGGCGTTCGTCACCCTTCTTATGCGCCGCGTGGACCAGGTCTTTGAACTGGTCCAAGGTTCCAGACTCAGAGGAGACCTCCTCAAACCTCAGACCCACCACGTCATCTGCTGGAGCCACGTGGATCGGACCAATCAGCAGACCTTTGACCTTCATCTGAGACAGACGGCCCACCTTCTGCTCCACACCTGAAGGGGACGGTGGAGGAGACGGAGAAGAAGAGGACGCGGGGGACGGTGGAGGAGACGGAGAAGAAGAGGACGGGGGGGACAGAGGAGGAGACGGAGAAGAAGAGGAGGAGGAGGAGAGGCGTGTTAGGAGGAGTAATCGAACCTCAGTGAGGAAAAGAGGAGGAGCGAGTTCCCACCTCGCTCCTCCTCTTCATGAATAACGAATATCGATGTAATATAAATATAAATGTCGTCACCCTTCAGGTCCATCGGGGCGCTGAAGACCTTAATGTCACCGATCTGGTACATCGGCCCCTCGTTCCACCAGCTGGAGGACGGAAGGTCTCTGCAGCGAGGAGCCTGCAGGACGATGAGGACGGCTCCACCCAACATCCCCAACCAGCCCAACCAGAACACCACCAGCAAAGACCAGCGCGTCCTCACCCAGCTGGGGAGACGGGGGAGGAGGACAAGTCAGGGTGGGGGAGGAAAAGGTGCAGGAGCGGAGTGGTGAGAGGAGCAGCAGGACGGAGACAAGGACACCAGGAGGGAGAGAACAGGAGACAGGCACGAGGACACATGGAGGAGGACGAGGGGACATCAGACATGTTGAGACATTAAACTATTATGTGTGTGTGTGTGTGTCGAGGCCTCCTCACCCCGGAGTCCCCGCCACCCTCAGCAGCTCCTCCTTGTTCAGTCCGGTGAATTTCACCACCTTCTCCTCCACCTCCTCCTCCTCCTCGTCGGGGATCTTCAGCTTCACGGAGCCGTTCTTCTCCTCCGCAGACGGCGCGTCCTCCGCCCGCTCCGCTCCTCCGGTCATCGGCTGTTTCTCCTGCTCCTCCTGGTCCAGATCCGCCTCGCTCACATCGGCCTCGGTCGCATCCGCATCGGCGGGGACCGGGACCGGGACCGGGGGGACCGGGGCCGGGCCGGGAGCCGGGGCCTCCTTCGGATCCGCATCTTTGGTCTCAGCATCCTTCAGGTCCACGTCGGTCTCCTCCGTGTTCATACCGGCGATGATCCGGTACCGATCCGGATGTGAGAATCACACAGCGGCTTAGCGTCAGAGGTGAGGGTGAGGTTCTCTGTCTGTCTGTCTCTCTGTCTCTCTGTCTGTCTCTCTGTCTCTCTGTCTCGCTCTCTGTCTGTCTGTCTGAAAGGCTGCAGCAAATGATGCCTTCACTGCGGTTGGAAACACGGGAACTTGGGCTCTCCTCTCGCGTGTTCTATAGGTTGTTGTTGTTTGTTGTTGCATTTTCAGATAGAACACAGATATGAGTCGCGTGTTACACATCACTACACACTCGCCTTAGAGAACCTGAATACGCAACAATAATGATAATAATAATAATGATAATAATCATTATGCGTGCGTCGCCAGCTGGCCAGATGTTGACACTGCAGCAGGAGATCAGAGAGCAGCACGTGTGACGCTTCACAACAGCATGAAGCAGAGAAAAGGTGGAGAACCACATCAGACCAAAGACACCATCAGCCCCCACCTGTGACGTAGATGTGCTGTCATGGATGTACTGTGATAGTAGTAGAGTACTATTACTAGTACTACATCTTGTTCATTGCAACCAGACAAAGGAGTCAACATTAAATAACTCGTTTCATGTTTTTCACATGTCTGTTATTTCATATCTCACCGTCTGCGTTTGTTGCTGACACACATCTTACGTTTGAATGTTTAATGTTTAATTGGTGTTCTAGTGTTTGTTCTTTTGTACTTCCTGTAATAAAAGGTCTTTCATTGAAGAACTGAGGAAAACATCTGATTCATATTTCTGAGCTTTTCACAGAGATACAATGCTAGTATACGTATATAAAGTGTGTCGCATGTGTACTACCTCACACGCCAGAAACAAACACCTACAACCTGTGCAACTAATTATTTATTTACTAAGTTAAAACCTCTTTAAACCCGCCCACTTTTAGGCCTCTGCTCAGAATTTGCATAGACATTTATACCCATGTGTATCTCTGCAACGTAAGGGCTATTTGAATCATATGTGTGATGGAATAGAAGGGAACACCTACAGGAGGGATTCAGATGTGTGAATATTAGTGTCTCTTACTGGTTACCAATAAATGAAAATGACAAACAGCAGAAATAATAAAAGTTTCAGGTTTTCCAAAAGATAAAACCCTTGCAGGATGTTCACCACTTTGGAATCATGCAATGGAAGCTTCTCATAGCTCCGTACATGGACATTCTCTCTGCAAAGTCTGGCTTTGACCAAGTGAAGCAGAAGAAAATTAGTTTGTAGTTTGTAGCATTCACAGTTCAGACAAGGTCTCCAAAATGGGCATTTTGGCACATCTGTGCCGTTTGTATTTCCTCATGTACCAAATTATATATTTCCCTTGCACATCGCTTATGGTGTTCAATACATCCAAATACAGTTTGGGACTTAAAAAAAAAAAAAAAAATATATATATACATATTTAGAAGCCCGCCCCCTGACTGTAATCACGTGAGACTTTGTAACTTTGTAACCTTTATTTCTTCTTCGCTTAGGAACGGCACCCAAATGTGACTGAGCTCAAGCTGTAATCCGCCCGGGATCTTTCTGAGCTCCTGCCGGTGTGTCTGAGTACCAGGGAGCTCATGCTGCCCACAGGCCCCACACAGGGTGACCTCTCACCCCCCAGGAGGCTCTCATCTTAGTACTATCAATACCATTAATAATAATAACAGTAACAATAGTGTTAATAATAACAGCAGCAGAGAAAATACACAGAAATAGCAAAATACAAATACTGGAATGAATGATCTTAAAGAAACAGGGAACTTCTGCTGGTTATTCAAAACCTGATGACAGGACATATATTTATATGTTTACAAGAGAAAAGCCTTTGGAAACATATCCACACTGTTGTTGTTGGTTGTGAAATATTTTTAAACTGTATCTGTGAAAAACAAACACGTCACAGCGCCCCCTGACGTCAGCTAAAAATGCTGCCTTCCATGACTGTCGGAAACCGCACTCTCCTCAGGATGAGGTATGTTCAAGTACTCACAAGCAAGTCTTTTATCAAAGTATATCAACGTGATTATCAGAATACATGGTTTTATTTCATGAATTTGTTTTATTGATTAAAAAAATGAAAGTTATAATTCATGCAAGAGACCATCAAAAGTACTAGAAAGAGTAGAAAAGAGGATGATTACAAACATGATGATGAAAAATCAACTTCAATAAATCAAATGTATTTTTTTTTAAACAGTGATGATGACCCATGTGTCATATTAACGATCTAACCTGTAATGAATAAAACAAAATAAATGAATACACAAACGTATAAATACATTTAAAACATAGTTTAAAATAAATAACTACACATCTCGGAGGTAAGTATTGCACTTTTTAATGTACTACATCTCAGGTGTACATATTGTATTTTTTAACCAACAAATTTTGTCTGACTGTGACAGTGTTACTTTTAGAAGAACAAAATGATGTTGTAGTTTACTACTTATCTACCTTGGGGTTAGCTAGGTGCTAACCTCAACTAAACTAAACTACATTAATATAATGCTCTTATTAAACTATTTAAGAAAAACAACAAAAGGAGAATGAATGCGATTATCATGAAACTTTCAATTGAATCAATTCCTCTTATTTATTCTTGGGAAAACATTTAGAAATCAAGATATTTTTTAGGTGAAGTTTCATATTTCCGAGCTCAGGACTTGTTCCTGAACGCCTCCGCATCAGCGCTCCATTTCGGTCCGCTGTGTTCTGGTCGTCGCCTCGCGCTCCACTCGGACCCTTTTACACCGTTTACCGCACAAAATGGGAACTCCTTGATTTAACCGGAACCGCAGATACACGTAGCGGCTTCAACCACGACAGTTGGACCGAAGAACCGCCGCAGCCGAGGCTCTCTGTGCCGAAGAGAAAGAACAGAAAAAGGTGAGTGGCTCATCCCGGGGCCGGCGTCGCTCGTTAGCGGGAGTCCCCGGCTCAGCGCTGCGGCCTTCCGGCGCTCCCGGAACTCGATCTCCGCGGTTCGCGTCCGGACCCTGAGGCCTCCCTCTGGGTTCCGTTCATTCCGCTGAGTAGACGTTAACCCTGCTTTTAAACCACGCGGGCCGTAATACAGTTATTGTTTTTAGTTATTGAGAGCGGGTTTAGCTGATGTTTACTGCCAATAAATACGGTTTATTTCCTCAAAACCGATGACGCCGCTGTTACTTAAGCTAGTGTTAGCGTCTGGGCTAGCTAGCGTCAGTGTCCAGGCTGGCTAGTCTGCTGCTAATCAGCTAACGTTAATATTAGCGGGGTTTGTAACTGGTTTGTTTATTTGCTGGATAACAAACTAGCGATCGTCTAACACTGTTGGGCCTGTGTATTTGAGTTAATGACATTTTCTGACAGTCGCAGTTTGTTTCACCGGCATGACAACATCGCAGGTGCTAATTAGCCACTCAAGGCTAACGGCTAGCTTAAGGTGGCCGTGAAACAACCCCCTGTGTACCCGACTGGACAGCTCGCTAGACGGCTTAACGGTGGAGGAAACACGTCCCCATGTTATCCTCTTACGTTGGTGTGGGGAGGGGGGGAAGGGGGCTCCTGTGTCCCGGGCAGGTGATGAGACGCGGGGTCACTTCCACTGTTTACTCGTAACAGCAGTTTGTGACGTCGTGCAAGTTTGTCTCAGACAAAGCCGGCTTGGTGGAGTATGGAAACTACATGTAGTACTTTATAATCTCAGAGGTAAGTATTGTACTTTATACTATATCTCAAGTTAGATATTGTACATTTTGAATTTGAATAGTAACTTAAACTCCATAATGTAACTGGATAGAAATGGTGTAACAATGAAGCTCGTTTATTGGACCTTCTTCCTACAGAAGCCCGATCAGCTGTTCCAGTCTTCCTCTGGGGGAAGTGACCCTTAAGTGGGCCTTAGATTATTAAGTAAATCTTTTAGGATTTCCTTGGTCCGCGTTGTCTTGTAGACATATATATAATTTACAGAACGACTAACGATTTTATTTATTCTCTAAATGTTAACGTCCATTTTAAGTTGTTAAAATGTTCATTTATTTCATTTTTCTAAACTGTATTACTCTGCTAACAGCTGACTGTGTTTGACTCGTTTATTTCTCTGGATCGGCTTAAAATCAGGACTCGACATTAGGGTTAGACATTAGGGTTGTCACGATACCAAAATTATGACTTCAATACTATACCTGCCAAAATATTACGGTACTTACGATACCACAAATAGGATAATGGAATATATTTATCTAATGATAGTAATAAATAAAACATCTGTAAGGTTCCTTTTTTTACCTGGTATCTGTTTGACTGTCTGCGGGATGAACAATGCTTTATTTACTTGCATAGTTTGATATTCTCACATTCATATTTCCTTAACTAAAAATAAAAAGGATTAGGTGAAGATCCACCATCAGGCTCCACCAGCATGTAGCCTATTGCATCAAGTGTGTATTATTTGGTACAGTTTTGTGTGCATTCTGACCTCATGATCATAAAGGCCCACATGAGTGAAATTGTAGGTTGTTTTGCATGTATATATTTCTGCTGGACTATTCAGGAACTTATTTGGGGTCTTGCTTTGTCTTGTGTTGCTTGATGTTTGACTGTTAGGAAAGTTGTTGTCAAGCTAGCCAACAAAGCTACAGGCTGCCAACTCTCACGGTTTCCCCGTGTGACACGCGTGTTTCCATGTTTTCACACGCGACTCACGCCACACATCCAATTTATTACGAAAAAAAAATCTGCGCTGGTTCATCTAGACGGCGCATCTATAACCCGATTCGCTGCACGTAGCGTAACTTACACCCGCCGTCAGCCGTAGCTTCACCCCCAACGTCTCACTCCAAGGTTTAGTGAAGAGTGTCCCTATAACATTACAAAGAAGCCGACTCGAGAGCACTTAATACTAGCATCAATATGCTAGAGTTTTATAACAAGCTTGCTAACATTGCTAACGAGATGTCTGCTAGCGGCTAAACTTACTTTGTTTATGACAAACTAGCAAGTCAACAATTTTCCAAACAGTCAAGTGCAACACAAGACAAAGCAGACGTCCTCTTTTACCCGGACGTTTCCTCTTTTCCAGACCTAAAAAATGCGCCCGGGTAAAAGAGGACGTCTGGTCACCCGAGCTAAGCGATACCTTTCTAGTACCGGTACACCGTGCAACACTACTCGACATGCAATAACCCGGAAGGTGCTGGGGGGGGTTGGACCCCGGACCTGATTCTGTGAGGACACAGTGCTAACCACCACAGATCAATCAAAGGTCAATGCAAAGTCCTTCAGCTCCCCTTGAAGTCATAGGAATTTGATTAATAAAGAAGCTTTCACATCATTTTTCCAACCGTGGCTTTTGCTGCCGACCTCAATCAGGGCGCAGACCGCTGAGGGTTCAGGGGGACGAAAGCCAAACCTGTGACCGACTGGGTTCTGCTGTGGTCCCTGCCCCCCCCACAGGAGGTCGGGACGCTCTCTGATGATTAATCTGTTGATAAGAGGATCTGTTCAGCACAGCCTGTTTGCAGGCAGTCAGACAGGCTGCCAAGCTACAAATTAGGCCCTAATCAACTTAGCCTGGATGGGGGCAGGTCTAATAAAACAGCAGCATCAATGGTTCTCTTCATTTAATAATAATCAGCAGTGAGGTTTCTCTGCTGGAAGTAACATTGAGTTGGTATGAAAAAGGCCGTGCGTGGACTCGTAGACCCACAACAGCTGAGGCTCCGACTATCATCACATGGCACACAGACGCTGACTGAGGGCCTAACGGGACACTTTATCATCACACAACTATCTTACAACTTCAAAACACTGTAGTGTGATAAGTTGCCCAACTCGCGCTTTTTGATGGACCCCGAAAGCTGTGAATAATCAAGGTGATTGTGTACTTTTGTGTGGACATACATACATCCTACTCTCACTGCTGTAAAGTTAGTCTACTGTATACAAATAAACTTGGCTTGAACATGGCTTCAGTTTACCATGTAATTAATGTGCTGGGTAATGACAAACACAACTGAAGGTTTTATGTTTCTGGCAGCTGCCAACCAGCTGCATCCAGGGTCCAGCTGAGCTGAGCGTGCATCTTGTTCTCAACTACATTTAACTTCTGTCATTTGCTTTCTTTCTTTTTTATTCAAACTTCCCGGGCCAAAAATTCTTGTGACGATTTACCGGAAACTTTCCGCTCGTTTGCAACCCCAGTTCCAACCGCTACTTAAACCTCTTTATACTTGGTGATGTTTGAACCTATCGCAGTGGATGGAGACGTGGGTTCTGGTCCTGGAGGACGCAGCTCTGAAGGAGCTTCCTCTCAAACCCGCCCTGAGGTTTGTTGTTGTTTATGAGGAGCGTCTCCTCGGCTATCGTACGTCTTCATCTGAAAAGAGTTCGGAGGAATTGTCTCAGGCTCCAGTTTGTTTTTTAGTTTGTTTGAGGATTGAAGGAACGTTGAAACCTAAAACTAGAGATTGACCAATCAACCCGAGTTCCAACTCGCCCAATCAGGTCCTCAGTGTCGTTCTTTGCTCTTCTTTCACTGAAGAAATCCTCTCCAGTTGTGATAGAACCGATGCTGTTAGCACCTAAGCTAACCTCTCAGACACACTATTATATCCCTGTTGTCACACACACATAAGCCCCATCCATTATCTAACAGGAAGTCCTGATTGGGGCGACCGTGGTGCATGAAGTAGAGAGGGTGCACCTGTAATTTTAAGGTTGGCGGTACGAACCCCGGCTGCTCCATGTCCCACGTCAGAGTGTCCCTGAGCAAGACACCTAGCTCCTAACTGCTCCTGCTGTGTGGGACGGGTTAAATACAGAGAATAATTTCCCCACAGGAATCAATAAAAGATACTTTCTCCTTCTTGATTGGTCCATGCTTACCGGACACAAATGCTACCTACGCTAATGTTACCTGGCGAGATTTCTCGTGAAACCCTCAATTCTTCAGACTTCAGGAATCCCCCTCGCCTTCGGGGCAGTGAACTCGTCATTCCTTAGTGGTTCGTGTCATTAAGCCGTTGGGTGAAACTTCCACAATAAATGTCTCCATCGTTTTGTTTTTCAGTTGACGAGACTAAATGACCCAGAAACCAGCCGCTGCTTCTTCTTCTTCTTGGCCGTGTTTCCGCTCCCCCTCCGTCCGTTGGTTGGATGAGTCCCAAACAGCAACAGAACTGTGAGCAGTGATTGGCCGCTGAGCCGGACCGGGTAGCCAACGGGAAGCCAGGTGAGAGGTCAGGTGACCGCTTAAGTATTTTCTGCGTTAGCAAAACCATGCTACGAAGGTTAGCTCAGCACAGCCAGTGGATGAGTGACTGTTAATCAGGTGTGGAGGAGTTTCAGCTCCAATATAAAAAGTCCATGCAATATATTTAAGTTACAACAACTGTTGGGTAAACGACAAAAGTGTTGACAAACTTTATGAATACTTTAATCTAGTTCCAGACCAAGAGAGAAGTAAATATTATACGTTTGTCTCCATATGTCAAATATTTTATTGAAATAATGTTTTTATCAAAGCTCCCATCAAATGTATTTAAAATAAGAGTTGACATGTGGAAGTGCTTGTGCATGCTGGGAGTGCACAGACTGAGCAGCGCTCGTCTTGTCCCTGCAGGCTCGCCATCATGGCGGACGTGGACCCAGACACCCTGCTGGAGTGGCTGCAGATGGGGCAGGGCGACGAGCGGGACATGCAGCTGATCGCTCTGGAGCAGCTCTGCATGCTGCTGCTCATGTCGGACAACGTGGACCGCTGCTTCGAGACGTGAGTTTCCACTTTAAGAAGTGTTACCACGGCTGGGAGGTGGGGGTCAGAGGTCAGCCGAATAACGCCGCGTCTCTTTTCCCCAGCTGCCCACCTCGGACGTTCCTCCCGGCTCTCTGCAAGATCTTCCTGGACGAGAGCGCCCCCGACAACGTGCTGGAGGTCACGGCCAGGGCTATCACCTACTACCTGGACGTGTCGGCTGAGTGCACGCGGAGGATCGTGGGAGTGGACGGCGCCATCAAGGCGCTGTGCAACCGGCTGGTGGTGGTGGAGCTCAACAACAGGACGAGTCGAGACCTGGCGGAGCAGTGCGTCAAGGTAGGAGGACCGGACCAGGTGCTTGTTCTTTAACAAGATGCCTCGTTCACCTAAAGGTTTGATATGCTGTATGTGACCAACAAGATGACCCCTTCCCTTCTCGCACAATAACCAAAAGAACCGCTAAGGGTTCCAGTATCCATGACGATACCCACTGCTGTGGTTGACCCGTGCGTCCTGCAGGTGCTGGAGCTGATCTGCACCCGCGAGTCTGGCGCCGTCTTCGAGGCTGGCGGTCTCAACTGCGTGCTGAGCTTCATCCGAGACAGCGGCCACCTGGTCCACAAAGACACGCTGCACTCGGCGATGGCCGTGGTGTCCCGGCTCTGCAGCAAGATGGAGCCCCAGGACCCGTCTCTGGAGACGTGCGTGGAGTCTCTGTCCAGCCTCCTGAAGCACGAGGACCACCAGGTAAACCGGCGAGGCGGTGCTGGAGATTCAGGTCCGGTCTGTGGGCGGAGCTAACGGCCTCACGTTCCCTCAGGTGTCGGACGGCGCTCTACGCTGCTTCGCCTCGTTGGCTGACAGGTTCACACGTCGCGGCGTCGACCCCGCCCCTTTGGCCAAACACGGGCTGACTGAGGAGCTGCTGTCTCGCATGGCGGCCGCCGGCGGCTCCGGGTCTGGCCCCCCCTCTTCCTGTAAGCCCGGCCGGACCTCGACGGGCGCCGCCCCCTCTGCGCCGGACTCCAAGCTGAGCAACCAGGTGTCGACCATCGTCAGCCTGCTGTCCACGCTCTGCAGGGGGTCGCCGCTGGTCACTCACGTAGGTCGACTCGGACGGGGGCCGCGCTAAATGTTTTTAGGTGTTCCACATTTTCTGATCCGCTCGCCCGTCTCCAGGACCTGCTGCGCTCGGCGCTGCCAGACTCCATGGAGTCCGCCCTGGGGGGGGACGAGCGCTGCGTGCTGGACACCATGCGGCTGGTGGACCTCCTGCTGGTGCTGCTGTTCGAGGGGCGCAAGGCGCTTCCCAAGTCCACGGCGGGGTCCACGGGGCGGATCCCCGGCCTGCGGCGCCTGGACAGCTCGGGGGAGCGATCCCACCGCCAGCTCATCGACTGCATCCGCAGCAAAGACACGGACGCTCTGATCGACGCCATCGACACCGGAGGTAAGGACGCCGGACGCACGGGGAGGGTCCTGGTCGAACATTCTCCTTCCAGATGCTCCACCTCGCTGTGAGGGTGGAGCTAACGTGTCTCCCGCTTCCTTTGTTGCAGCCTTTGAGGTGAACTTCATGGACGACGTTGGACAGACGCTCCTCAACTGGGCTTCAGCCTTCGGCACGCAGGAAATGGTGAAAGAAACAGAGTTTTATTCTGTAATGAGTCAATGAGTCGGTCGTAGAGTTTAATCCTGACGATTATTATTGCTACTGAGAATGAATAATAATTACTATAATGTGTCTCTTACGATACTTTTTGTAATGATTCTAATAATAATAAATGTCATAACAATACTACTAATAATTAATGTTATTACTGAATAATAACAAATATCTTCCTGTTTGTTTGTTGTTCCAGGTGGAATTTCTCTGTGATAGGGGGGCGGACGTCAACAGGGGTCAGAGGTCATCTTCACTACACTACGCTGCCTGTTTCGGACGCCCACAAGTAGCCAAGGTAACTCGCACACACGCTCTCCTGGAGACCTGCTGTGTTCTGCCCTCTGATTGGCTGTGAGTTATGTTGCGTAATACGTGTGTTTGTGTAGACTCTACTGCGTCACGGAGCGAACCCCGACCTGAGAGACGAGGACGGGAAAACTCCTCTGGACAAGGCCCGCGAGAGAGGACACAGCGAGGTGGTGGCAATACTGCAGTCCCCTGGTTAGTACTACTCCTACTACTGTAAGCTGTCCAATAATACTACAACTGAATTATCCAGATCTCCACCTCACTACTTTAGCTAATACTACTACTGCTGCTGTACTTAAATCCTCCCCGCAGAGAAAGCGTTCCACGTATACTGTGTTCTGTGGATGAAGCATGTGGCGGTCTGATGAGGTGTGTGTGTGTGTGTGTGTGTGCGCTGCAGGAGACTGGATGTGTCCCGTCAACAAAGGAGACGACAAGAAGAAAAAGGATGTGAACAAGGAGGAGGAGGAAGGCGGCGAGCCCAAAGGAGACCCGGAGATGGCCCCCATCTACCTGAGGAGGCTTCTGCCTGTTTTTGCACAAACGTTTCAGCAAACCATGCTGCCTTCTATCAGGTGGGAACCCAGAACTCCTCCTCTCTCAGCGTGTCAGTGAAGGCATCGTGGAGTCAGCAGCAATCCGCCTGCTGGGACGGCCTGGGTGTGTTGATTGATCGTCTGTGTGTTCTAGGAAAGCCAGTCTGGCTCTGATCAGGAAGATGGTTCACTACAGCAGTGAAGTTCTGCTGAAGGAGGTGTGTGACAGCGAGACAGGACACCACCTCCCCACCGTGCTGGTGGAGATCACCGCCACTGTCCTGGACCAGGAGGTGTGTGCGCGCACACACACGTCACGAGTCAACTGTCTCGACAACCGTCTGAGCCTCAAGCTTTTAAGGCTCGTTTTTCTCTGAGCGCGGCCTCTCATGGGCGTCTTTGTGTCTCAGGACGACGACGATGGACACCTACTGGCTCTGCAGATCATCAGAGACCTGGTGGACAAAGGTGGCGACGTCTTCCTGGACCAGCTAGCTCGACTGGGTGTCATCAACAAGGTGTCCACTCTGGCCGGCCCGGCCTCCGACGACGAGAACGAGGACGAAGCCAAGCCGGAGAAGGTTTGTCTCCAAAGTATTCGTCCAACGAGATCAAATAGAGTATCATGTTTTACATTATTTCAAAGAATAAAGTAAAGAATGCAAATGTTCAGATGTTTGTTCAGTCTCCCCTCATAACCGCCTCATGTTGATTTGAGGCCAAAAGAGGAAGAAAAATGGTGATGTGAAGAACCGTGTCCTTGCCGCTGCAGGAGGAGGAGGCGCAGGAGGACGCCAGGGAGGTCCAGCAGGGAAAGCCGTACCACTGGAAGGACTGGTCCATCATCCGGGGGAGGGACTGCCTCTACATCTGGTCCGACGCTGCCGCGCTGGAGCTCTCCAACGGGTCCAACGGCTGGTTCCGCTTCATCCTGGACGGCAAGCTGGCCACCATGTACTCCAGCGGGAGTCCAGAGGGGGGGTCGGACAGCTCCGGTAGGGGGGTGCACAAAGTTACTGGTCTCTGGGGATCTTTGTTGCTATAACTGATTTACTCTCCTGTGTCCTCTGCCTTCCTTCTCTACTCTCCTCCTCCGTGTCCTCTACTGTCACATCGTCCTGCCGTCTCCTCCTCGTCCCCCGTCCCAGAGTCCCGCAGCGAGTTCCTGGAGAAGCTGCAGCGGGCGAGGAGTCAGGTGAAGCCGGTGACGTCCAGTCAGCCCATCCTGTCCAGCGTGGGTCCCAGTAAGCTGACTGTGGGGAACTGGTCTCTGACCTGCCTGAAGGACGGCGAGATCGCCATCCACAACTCGGACGGGCAGCAAGCCACCATCCTGAAGGAGGACCTGCCAGGCTTCGTCTTCGAGTCCAACCGAGGGACCAAGCACTCCTTCACCGCCGAGACTTCCCTCGGCTCAGAGTTCGTGACGGGCTGGACGGGCAAGCGGGGCAGGAAGCTGAAGTCCAAGCTGGAGAAGACCAAGCAGAAGGTGAAGAGCACGGCGAGGGAGCTGTACGACGACCACTTTAAAGCCGTGGAGAGCATGCCCAGAGGGGTGGTGGTCACCCTGAGGAACATCTCCACACAGCTGGAGTCTGCCTGGGAGCTGCACACCAACAGACAGGTACGCCAGCTCCTCTAGAGGACTCTAGGACTCTAGAGGCTACATCACCACTACTACATCTGTCCACACCCGAGCGAGGAATGACCTTCATCCAGGCGCCAACATCTGAAGTCCAGCAGAGGGCGACTCCTCTGGTCCCATAGAAGTCTTCTCCTTTGATTTATTCCCTCAGTAAACATTGTAAACCTGAGTTTATGGTCTCTACGTCCTCCTCAGTCCTTTATATGGACACTTCCTGTTGACCAAT
Organism: Gasterosteus nipponicus; assembly: GCA_014132575.2. Taxonomy (NCBI): domain Eukaryota; kingdom Metazoa; phylum Chordata; class Actinopteri; order Perciformes; family Gasterosteidae; genus Gasterosteus; species Gasterosteus nipponicus. The sequence goes on along the minus strand of BMAF01000013.1, from coordinate 13,491,577 downwards.
TGATGAAACAACATGGCAACAGAGTAATCGGCAAAGCAAAAGGTGACCTCACCATGCAGGTTTCCCTCGATCTCACATTACATTTACTTAGAAATCAAAGAGTACTAGATGATGGTTTGGTCTCTGGACTTTGGTTCCTCTACGTCTCTGGATTTAGATTGTCCTCCTCAAACTTCCAGATGTTCAGTTGAATTATTTTGAACTAAACAGCTGCTGCTGAAGGTGCCCCTAATCGTCCGATGTTGGATTTCTCCAGATGACGAGACCCGAACAGGAAGTGAATGTGGCGTCATGTTTCATGCATTGTGCGCTCTGTGTCCTCAGTGCGTGGAAGGGGAGAACACCTGGAGGGACCTGATGAAGACGGCTCTGGAGAACCTGATTGTGGTGCTGAAGGACGAGAACACCATCTCCCCGTACGAGATGTGCAGCAGCGGCCTGGTGCAGGCCCTGTTCACCGTGCTCAACAACGTGAGTAGGACGGGCAGCGTGACGGCGCGGACTCCCAGAAGTCCCAGCGGTAACGTCTTTTTGTCCGTCTGTGTGCGCAGAGCGTCGATCTGGACCTGAAGCACGACTGTAAGCCTTTGATGGAGAGGATCAACGTCTTCAAGGCGGCTTTCAGCGAGAACGAGGACGGCGAAAGGTAACGTGTTCTCCTCCCGTTTCCCTCCCTTCACACCATCGCCACGAGCTGCTTCGTCGCCTGAGCCATCGCTGTCCCCGAATCCTCCTCCTGAGCCGCCGGGACTAGAAGGGAAGAATGAAATCGATCCTCTACATTGTAATCCAGAATCTGCAGTTTGTTACATTTTAGAGGAAACTTTTTTTTTTTTCCCTCTTGTGGCTACAATGTGTTGATTATATTTTAATCTGTCAAACAATCTGCATTTTAACCTTTGTTCCTGAAGAAAGCGTCTGTCCCACATGTGTTCAAGGACTGTTGGAAAGATGAACATCTGCCGATGATGATTGTCAAACCGTAGCCTGTGATAAACGCAGCGGTTTCCCCTCTGACGTGTCTGTGTGTCCGTCCCGTAGCCGACCAGCCGTGGCCTTAATCCGTAAACTGATCGCCGTGCTGGAGTCGATAGAACGTCTTCCTCTGCACCTGTACGACACGCCGGGCTCCACCTACAACCTGCAGGTGAGCTGCTCTCGTGCTCGCCTTCTCTTTTCTTCTGAGAGCGCCCGACTTAACGGCGGCGGCGCCTTTTTCCTCGGCAGATCCTGACGAGGCGGCTGCGGTTCCGTCTTGAGCGAGCGCCCGGTGAGACGGCGCTGATCGACCGGACGGGCCGCATGCTGAAGATGGAGCCGCTCGCCACCGTGGAGTCTCTGGAGCAGTACCTGCTGAAGATGGTGAGCATCCAGCCGGGACCCGGAGCCGGATCTCACACGCTTGATTCTCGCTCATCCTCTTCTTCATCCTCGTCCCTCAGGTGGCAAAGCAGTGGTACGACTTTGAGCGTTCGTCCTTCGTCTTCGTGAGGAAGCTGAGGGAGGGCAGACCTTCACCTTCAGACACCAGCACGATTTTGACGAGAACGGAATCATCTACTGGGTCGGAACCAACGCCAAGTGAGACCAGCCATCCGTCTTCATTAAAGATGTTAAATGACTCTGAGTTATTGGTTTTTAGGAACAACGTCACGCTCCACTTCTTTTCTGTTCAGGACGGCCTACGAGTGGGTAAACCCCGCCGCCTATGGCCTTGTGGTGGTGACCTCATCGGAGGGGCGTAACCTGCCCTACGGGCGCTTGGAGGACATCCTGAGTCGGGATAGCTCCGCCCTCAACTGCCACACCAACGACGACAAGAACGCCTGGTTCGCCGTCGACCTGGGCCTCTGGGTCATCCCCTCAGCCTACACCCTGAGACACGCCAGGTAGTACAGTGATAATTAAATGGGTACATTTCATGAGGATCTTTTTTCTTTAACACCTCTCTCCCCCCCTCCTACCACACACACACACACACACACACACACACACACACACTCACAGGGGTTATGGCCGCTCTGCGTTGAGGAACTGGGTGTTTCAGGTGTCAAAGGATGGTCAGAATTGGACGTCGCTCTACACCCACGTAGACGACTGCAGCCTCAACGAGCCGGGGTAATCCATCCCTCCCTTAATCTGCTGTGGGGATCAACAGATTACCCAGAATGCCCCCGCTCATCGACCAATGGTTGTCGCCCCCAGGTCCACGGCCACGTGGCCTCTGGACCCGTCCAAAGAGGAGAAGCAGGGCTGGAGACACATCCGGATCAAGCAGATGGGGAAGAACGCCAGCGGTCAGACTCACTACCTGTCCCTGTCGGGCCTGGAGGTGTACGGCACGGTGACCGCCGTCTGTGAGGACCAGCTGGGTAAGACCCCCGTGTAGACCAGGACCAGGGACCAAGCAGCTGCACAAGGTCGCTGTCTAAAGGTCCCACGTTATGTGTGACACTGAACCTTCCAGCGTCTCTCTCCTCCCCCTCAGGTAAAGCTGTGAAGGAGGCGGAGGCCAACCTCCGTCGCCAGCGCCGCCTGTTCCGCTCCCAGGTGATGAAGTACATCGTCCCGGGGGCGCGAGTCGTCCGGGGCATCGACTGGAAGTGGCGCGACCAGGACGGCAACCCGTCCGGAGAGGGCGCCGTCACCGGGGAGGCTCACAACGGTAAGACGCTCCGGGTCACCCGGGGTCATTTCAGCTTCGATAGCTTCCATCGGTCAAACAAGCTGCTGGTTCAGATGTTTTAACCCTGTGTGTCCTCAGCAGGTTCCCGTCACACAGGAGATCATTTCCACATTAACCCTCTTCACGCACGCACACCACGACCTCTAACACGACCTGTCGCGTATTTCCCACATGACTTGGCGGTGAGCTAATCTAGCAGCTGTTCTTCTCTATACAACACGCAACATGGAAATCAAACATTATTTCAAATAATGTCCTTGATGTGAGCAGATTAGAGTCATATTATCGGTAGTTATACGGTTTCTTAAGCAAACTCACATGGAAGAAAGAACAGTTTAATTCTTCTACCAATGACGCCTCCCTTTTTAAGTGATGCTACAGTCAACGTTTAATCACATCGAAGCAAATCCTTTTCATTTGTTCTGGTACAGGGAATAACGAACCCTTCCTCCCCCTCCTCCCCCTCCTCCCCCCCTCCTCCCCTGCGGTGTCTCTTTGGAGTCAGAGCCGATGTTTGTGTCACTGAGCTGAACCAGCAGCTCTTGTTGATTTATTGTTTTTAAGAATCGTTTCTCGGTTCGATTTCTCTTGTGGCTCTGAGGCTTTTTTTGAATTTGCATTTACCAGAAATATTTTCTACTTGCTTTGTCATTTTCTGTGGCTGTCCATGTTTTTCTCTCTGGTGGCTCCAGCTGGACCAGAAAGCTCCTTTTACTGGAGTTTAAACATCAGAGGCCCATTTTCTATCCCTACAGTTACACATCAATGTTGAATTTCAAGCCCATAAATAACAATGCCTCCGCCCTTCTCTCTGATTGGCTGCTTCTTGTGGCCTTTTGTTTTGGTTGCTGTGTAAGAGATATCAGGAAAGCCAATCAGAGGCAACGGGGGGCGGAGTCACTCATAATTAGCCATGTGCTTCTGTTGAGCATTACTTTTTTTTCGAGGTTGATTCTCTTTTACCTCCCAAACTACAGTTTTACATTGAAAATATCACGTGTTGATGTTTGATGAGCAAAACTAAGCTGTGAGACACTGAAGCCTTAAAGCAGCTTGCTGGTCCGCTGAGGAGCTGCTTCTGTCTGCCTGCCTCCTCTACCCGTCTGTCTCTGTCTGCCTGTCTCTCTCTCTCTGCCGGGTCTCTGACATCCATCCGTCCGTCTCCCTCCTATCTCTCTGTCCATCCAGGCTGGATTGATGTAACCTGGGATGCCGGCGGCTCTAACTCTTACCGTATGGGCGCTGAAGGGAAGTTTGACCTCAAGCTTGCTCCAGGGTTCGACCCTGAGTCGGCTGCCTCAGCGCCGTCACCCAAACCTGTCTCATCCACTGTTTCAGGCCCCGCCTCCTCCACGGTGGGACCCTCCGCCACGCCGGCGGCCAGCGGCGGCACCACGACCACCACCTCCTCCTCGTCCTCCTCCACGTCGTCCTCCTCGCAGCAGCAGTCTTGGAGCAGCCTGGTGAAAAATAACTGTCCCGACAAGGGCGGGGCCGCGTCGCTCGGGGGGGGGGCGGGCTCCTCCAGCCGGAAGGGCAGCAGCAGCTCCGTCTGCAGCGTCGCTTCTTCCTCCGACATTAGCCTGAGCTCGTCCGCGGGGCCGCCGGGCGCCGGCGCCCTGCGCCTGGAGAGGCGGGCCGAGGGGCTGCTGCTGGACCAGGGCCTCGGGGCGGGGGGGGCGGCGTGCATCGGCGCCGACGGGCACGAGACCCTGGTCGTGCTGTCCTCTGCGGCACACGGCGGGTCCGGCTCGGCGTCCAGCACCGGCACGCTCACCGCGGACGCGCCCCCGGGCGCCGAGGACGACGGCAGGAACAAGGACGCGTCCTCCGACCCGGCCGCCGCCATCTGCATGGGGCTGGTGAGCGTGAGCTCCCCCGACGTCAGCTCCGTGTCCGAGTCCTCCGGCAAGGACGCGCCTTCCCAGAGGCCCCTCTGCTCGGCGGCCAACGCCCGCCTGTCCGTCAGCTCCCTGCTGGCCGCCGGCGCCCCCATGAGCTCCAGCGCCAGCGTGCCCAACCTGTCGTCCCGGGAGGCCAGCCTCATGGAGTCCTTCGTCCGCCGGGCGCCCAACATGTCCAGAACCAACGCCACCAACAACATGAACCTGAGCCGCAGCAGCAGCGACAACAACACCAACACGCTGGGCCGCAACGTCATGAGTACAGCCAGTGAGTCCCGTAGTACTAGTACACCGATACTACCAGTGAGTACTGCAACAATACTAATGATCCGCTGATCCGGAAATACTAAAACCGGCCCACAAATGACGAATAACGGAACATTTATTCTTTACCGTTATTGTTGTAAAACATCAGTGAATCGTGTCACTTATTCAGCGGTCATCCGCTTCTTTTAAGTGTGTTCCTAAAGGAACCGGATGTGGAACTACTGCTGTAACGGACCAGGAGGGAGGTCCTTAGCAACCTCCAGCCAATCATCAGCGTGGATCCTAACAAGCCCCGCCTGCTGGCTCTGCTGCTCTCTGACCCACTAACTGTCTGTCTGTTTGCAGCTTCTCCTCTCATGGGGGCGCAGAGCTTTCCTAACCTCACCACCACGGGCACCACCTCCACCGTTACCATGTCAACCTCCATAGTAACCAGCAGCAATAACGTAGCCACGGCCACCACCGGCCTGTCGGTGGGCCAGTTGCTAAGCAACACCCTGACGACCAGCCTCACGTCCACGTCCAGCGAGAGCGATACGGGGCAGGAGGCCGAGTTCTCTCTCTATGGTTGGTGACCACACGGCTTCAGCTGACCTGCTGCCTAACTCTTCTGTCACCAGAGCTGCTAAAGTATCAAACACTAATTATTTAATCCTACATCAGTTGATAATAAGAAGAAAGTGTTTCCTCAGATTGAGTATGAATGCATTTTATATCTGTATGTATTCTCCTCAGACTTCCTGGACAGCTGCAGAGCTAACACGCTATTGGCCGAGCTGGACGACGAGGAGGACCTGCCGGAGCCCGACGACGACGACGACGAGAACGAAGACGACAATCAGGAGGACCAGGAGTACGAGGAGGTCCTGGTGAGAGACCTCTTTGCCTCCATAACATCTCACAGGAAGTGATGTAACAGGGTGTGATGCAAGTGTGTGTGTGTGTTTCTCGCAGGAGGAGGAGGAGTACGAGACCAAAGGAGGTCGCAGGAGGACGTGGGACGACGACTTTGTCCTCAAAAGACAATTCTCTGCTCTAGTTCCTGCTTTTGACCCGAGACCAGGACGGACCAACGTGCAGCAGACCACCGACCTGGAGATCCCCCAGCCAGGTACACGCCCACATCTGCCGTCACATCAGGGTGGCCCCCCTGCAAAGGTCTGCTACATACAGAAACACACGTTGTTACATTCTTGGAGGTTTTCAGATATTTTGCTAAAATCTTTTTGGGACGTTTATTCTTTTTTTATCTTCAGTTATTTTCCACATGTTACTGAAAAGCTTCTTCGTTACGTTTCAAACCATCGCTGCTCTGTGACGTAATAAAGGAGCTCAAACCTTCTCCTTCTGACAGGGACTCCTCGCTCCGAGGTGCAGGAGGAGGTGGAATGCGCTCCGTCTCCTCACCTGTCTCTCACCCTGAAGGTGCGTCACATGACTGCGCGTGTGTGTGTGTGTGCGTGCGCGCGTGTGCGTGTGTGTTTAACGAGCGGCTGCCTTGTGGGTGCAGGTGGCTGGTCTGGGCACCACCCGGGAGGTGGAGCTCCCTCTGTCCAACTACAAGTCCACCATCTTCTACTACGTCCAGAGGCTGCTGCAGCTCTCGTGCAGCGGCGCCGTGAAGACGGACAAGCTGCGACGCATCTGGGAGCCGACGTACACGTAAGAGCCGCCGCAGGAGCCGCGTAGAGTCCTGGTGACGCGTGTGATGTCTGAGCCTCTGTGTCCCTGCAGGATAATGTACCGCGAGCTGAAGGACTCCGACAAAGAGAAGGAGAGCATGAAGATGGTGACCCCACCCCCCCTTCTCATATTAATGACATCCGAAATCAATGCACCCAGCTGACCTCTGACCTCCTCCCTAGGACCTTTGTGAGCACGGCATCAGTGTGTCCGGGGGTCGCCCCGGCGGTCTGAGCCCCGGCTCGGTCTCGGCCAATCAGAGCAGCGAGATCCTGTGTGTTGCCCGGGAGACGGCGCAGGCGAAGGCAGGCTGCAGCCAGAACGCCTGCGGGGTCGAGGACGTCCTGCAGCTGCTGCGCATCCTCTACATCATCGGGGGGGACGGGGCGTCCAACGCACGCACACTGCAGGAGGGTACGCGCACACACACACATACGCACACACACGCACACTGCAGGAGGGTACGCGCACACACACGCACACACGCACACACACATACGCACACGCACACTGCAGGAGGGTACGCGCACACACACACACATACGCACGCACACACGCACGCACGCACACACGCACGCACGCACGCACGCACGCACACACACACACTGCAGGAGGGTACGCACGCACACACACACACACACACACACTGTGAACTGAGTGTAAATTTAAAAACATTTGACTAAACTTTACAGTTCGCCCTTCATTACATTTAATAACGTCGTGTTTCTTGTATTTGATCACTTGTGAATTCGTTGCAGACTTTGACGAGCTGCAGTTCAACGCGTCTCCGGAAGAGTTCACAAGCAAGAAGATCACCACCAAGATCCTGCAGCAGATTGAGGTCAGCTGATCGCCATCACTTCCTGTCTGAAGGCAGCAGGTTGTTTTTAACTTGATGTCTCCTTGTCTCCTTTCCTCCTCAGGAGCCTCTGGCTCTGGCCAGCGGAGCGCTGCCCGACTGGTGTGAACAGCTCACCTCCAAGTGTCCTTTCCTCATCCCCTTTGAGACCCGACAGCTGTACTTCACCTGCACGGCGTTCGGAGCCTCCAGGTGAGTCGGGGGAATAATGAAAGAAATAAATAATAAGCGTGTGAAGTAATAGAAACACATCAAGAGGAACTACTGAAACGTGTTTCACTCACGGTCCCCAAATTGGTGCCGAAATGAGCAGAATCAGCTCTGAACATCAAGCTACAATCAATTTAACCAACACGTTAAATCTACACAACTCCAACAAGTTATAAAATCTGATATGCAAATGAGTCCAGAAATATGCACATGACACATTTGTAACATTTCTCAGCGAAGCTTCACACTGAAGCTTTAGCCGAGAGGACGCTGATAGAAGCTTCGTTTCCGAGCACAGCGACGAGCATCCAGCACTCTTCTTATTTGCTTCTGGGTTTGGAAGCTGTCAATCATTTCTGCGCATGTTTAGTCGTATCTAATAAATCAGACTATTTGAAAAAGTGGTTAAATGGGCTGATCGGACTGCTGCCGCGTGTCCTCGAGTCGTAATCATCTTAAACAATTTGCTGTCCGGAGATGTTTGTTCTGGTATCGCCAATATTGATTTATAACATATGGACATCATAAGTTTCCCGCCTCTTCGACTGACCTCTGACCCCTTCATGTCCCTCAGGGCCATCGTGTGGCTGCAGAACCGGCGCGAGGCGACCATGGAGCGCTCCCGCCCGTCCACCACGGTGCGCCGGGACGACCCCGGAGAGTTCAGGGTGGGCCGGCTCAAACACGAGCGGGTCAAAGTGCCCCGAGGGGAGGCCATGATGGAGTGGGCGGAGTCTGTTATGCAGCTGCACGCCGACAGGAAGTCCGTGTTGGAGGTGGAGTTTCAGGGCGAGGAGGGAACCGGTCTGGGTCCGACCCTGGAGTTCTACGCTCTGGTGGCTGCGGAGTTCCAGAGGACGTCTCTGGGCATCTGGTTGTGTGACGACGACTTCCCCGACGACGAGTCCCGACAGGTGGGCGACAGCGATGACATCATCGATTACTAAGCCAAGGGCGACGCCCTGATCCCCGCTCTCTGTCTTCCAGGTGGATCTGGGCGGCGGCCTGAAGCCTCCCGGGTTTTACGTGCAGCGCTCCTGCGGCCTCTTCCCGGCGCCCTTCCCCCAGGACAGCGAGGAGCTGGAGCGGATCAGCAAGCTCTTCCACTTCCTGGGCGTCTTCCTGGCCAAGTGCATCCAGGACAACCGGCTGGTGGACCTGCCCGTCTCCCAGCCCTTCTTCAAGCTGCTGTGCATGGGCGACATCAAGTCCACCATGAGCAAGCTGCTGTACCACAGCCGGGGGGCGCCGCCGGGCCACGGCGCCGACCGGCCCCTCCCCTTCCTGCTGCTGTCCGAGGCCTCCACGGAGGAGAGCCAGGAGACCTACTCCCTGGGGAGCTTCGACGAGGACTCCAAGTCAGAGTTCATCATGGACCCCCCCAAACCCAAACCGCCCGCCTGGTACCACGGCATCCTCACCTGGGACGACTTCCAGCTCGTCAACCCACACAGGTGAGACGCCGAGGAGGAGCGGTTACCAGGGGGGAGGTGTTAATGATTAATAACTGGTATAAATGGATATTTAGTTGCATCATTAATAACGATGTTTGTCCTCCTGCAGGGCGAGCTTCCTGAAGGAGGTGAAGGAGCTGGCGGTGAAGAGGAGGCAGATTCTATCCAGTAAGAGTTTATGTGAAGACGAGAAGAACACCAGACTACAGGACCTGATGCTGAGGAACCCTCTGGGATCAGGACCGCCCCTCAGCATAGAGGACCTCGGGTGAGACCGCCTCCCCAACCCAGACCCCGTGGTCCCCGGGCCATGTGTACTTGATCTGGTTGGACTAACGGTGGTTCTGCTCGTCCTCAGGTTGAACTTCCAGTTCTGTCCGTCCTCGAAGGTCCACGGCTTCTCGGCTGTGGACCTGAAAACCAACGGAGACGACGAGGTAAAAACTATGCGGTAAACATCTGGTCCCGGTTCCAGATGTTGCCGCGGTAGATCCACAGGGTCCCTGAACGTCTCCTGGTGTCTCACCCATGTTGTTGATGTACACAGATGGTTACCATGGAGAACGCTGAGGAGTACGTGGAGCTGATGTTGGACTTCTGTATGCACACGGGAATCCAGAAGCAGATGGAGGCCTTCAGAGGTACACACACACACACACACACACACACACACACAATGAAACGGCCTTTATTTCATCCTCCTCCTGCTCCTCAGAGGGTTTCAATCGAGTGTTCCCAATGGAGAAGCTGAGTTCTTTCAGCCATAAAGAAGTTCAGATGATCCTCTGTGGCAACCAATCACCGTCCTGGACTGCTGATGACATCATCAACTACACAGAGCCAAAGCTGGGTTTCACCAGAGACAGGTGAGTCCCCGTCCTCTAGACGGGTGAGTCCCCGAGTCAGCTGACTGATCCGTGACCTTTGACCCCTCCAGTCCCGGCTTCCTGCGTTTCGTGCGCGTCCTGTGTGGAATGTCGTCAGACGAGAGGAAGGCGTTCCTCCAGTTCACCACCGGCTGCTCCACGCTGCCCCCCGGAGGCCTCGCCAACCTGCACCCCCGCCTCACCATCGTCAGGAAGGTAAGCTGCTCTCCGATTGGCGCCGGCCTTCCCCGCGCGATGCATGAAGCCCCGTTGCTGACGCTGCGCTCTGATTGGCTGCAGGTGGACGCCACGGACTCCAGCTACCCGTCGGTGAACACGTGCGTGCACTACCTGAAGCTCCCCGAGTACTCCTCCGAGGACATCATGAGAGAGCGCCTGCTAGCCGCCACCATGGAGAAAGGCTTCCACCTCAACTGACCTCTGACCTCCCTGAGCATGCGCCTCAAGCCCGCCTCGCTACCGCGTGACGGACAAATCAGCCGGCCAATCGGACGGGCCGGAGGAGGATCCGTGTGTGCGTTTGGATCACACTTACACACACAATCCTGCCTCCTTCATCCTTTTTGTTTTTATTTTAAAGCTTTTTTTAGTTTCTGTGTGTTTTTGGGTTGCTTGGCCCGGCCGCAGAGGTCAAAGGTCATTTAGTGTTCTTCCCGACGCTCTAGAGACAAACACTGGTTGTGTGCGAGGCACGCGGAGAGGAAAAGAAAAAAGCTACGCTCCCCCTCTTGTATTTTTCTTTGTATATTATTATAAACATTTATTTAACTCAAGTTGCAGTTTGAGGTAAAACGGAAAAAAGATATTTTCAAATGTGTAATGCTCCAAAAAAATCATTAAAATGTTTGCAAAGTATGAAGTGAAGAGGATTCCTGTGGTGTTTGATGGAGGAAAGTCTGATTATTCATAAATATTCCAGTAAGATGAAACCAAACTAATTGATTCCTTTTGACCATCAGTGTTAAAAGAAGTTTCATTGATTTTATTTTGGTAAACAATTCAAGTTGAGAGAACCGATATCACTTCCTGTGGCGACTCAGCCGTCGGCCATCTTGTCGAGGGCGGTGAGCGGCGCAAGGACGCGGCTCTTGTTGGTCTCGACCACGTGTCCATTCTGGATCATCTCGTCCAGGATGATGTGGACGCGGTCCAGGTTGAACATGATCTGAAGATGCCGAGGGTCAAAGAATCAAACATGCAGGAACAGGAAGTGCTGCTCAGATGAAGCGCTGTGATTGGTCGGATTAAAGGATACGTCCAGTTCACTCTGTTGGAGACAAAGTAAAAAAAGTCTCAGCTGTGTGAAAATCAGTTTTATCGGCAAATGAAAAACATTCCTAAGGACACCCCTCCAAAATAAAATTACTTGTACATGAATTACATAAGTCATTTTAAACAAAGTCTTTCAAGCTGATACGTCACATCTTTTAAATATGAACTCACCACTCGGCTGAAGTATTTGTCCAAAACCTCCACAAAGTTATGAAGCAGCTCGTAGACCGAGAGCTCGTTCTGAGGAGACAAAACCATAACTGTATTTACACAGAAATATTACATATTATACACTTCATCACCTTTAGAACATGGTTTTGGAAACGTTCCTCACAGATGTCGGAGAACCTTGAACTCATTGACATGTTTGAGATGATATGAGCTCTGTGACATGGTCATCAGAAGATGGGACACTGGTCAGCTACATCACTCCGGCTGCAGCATTAGTGGTTCTTTGACTTCCTGTTGCCTTTCTATCCTGTGGAAGCATCGTTCTCCTCTGACCTCTCACATAAACTAGGCTTTCAAGTCCACACCTGCTGCTCACTGGGACGGTGAACATCTGATGCGTGTACTAGTACTGCAGCTCGGGAACAGTAAATCTCACCTCGTTGTCCGTGACGCCGACCACGACGTAGAGGGCTGCGTACTGCCGGTAGACCAGTTTAAAGTCTTTGTAGTCCACGAAGGAGCACTGGGGGGTTATTACCAGCGGTTATTACCAGGTGCTAAACAGCAGGCGTCATAACAGGGACACACAGGTAGCAGGTACCTGGTCCTTCCTGCGGCTCAGGCAGCAGCGCACCACGTCGGCCTCCAGCTGCGCCCTCCTGCTGAGCTCCACCGGCTGGTAGTACCGGGACAGGCGGGTCTGACCCTGCCGGTTCACCATCAGCATGAACCGGATCATCCTGAGGACACGTGCTGGTATTCATACACAGATTATAGGACACGCACTAAAACATTTCCCTCTGAGATGCGAAGTACTCGGGTAAAGTACAAGTACCTTAAAGTAGCGTTACACTTTAACAAGGAACGCGAGTGTCCGAGCAGCACTTGAAGGCGGCATCTCGCTGTATCGATGACCCGTTTGTTTGTTGTTTCTGAAACTTACCGGCAGCCGTTAGCTTGTAGCTAAACGAGCCACATCACGACGCAGGCTAACAACAACATGCTAACTGCTGCTAGCTTCTTTGTTTGGATGAAGGTCGTAAAGAGTCGCAGAGGTTCGGAGACTCGCGGTTAAAGATTAAACTTCTATTTCAGTTGAATATTCCAGTTGAAGCGGAGTGAAAAGAAAGGAGAGACTGCGCGATGGAGCTAACTGCAGCAGTTAGCATGTCTGACGCATGCTCAGTAAAGCCCCCCGTGGTGCGTTCAAGGAGCAAATGAGAAATACAAACTTTACAACCTCAGACCATTTTTTTATCAATAAACAGAAGAAAACAATACAGATTCTTCTTTTTCCACAAATGTTCATATTTATCAAATGGTTCAACTTCTTTGTCTATTTTATTTAAGCAGTAAGGTACGAGAGGCTGTACTTTATCATCCAATAATGTAAACATAATAATAATGATGTGCTGTCCTTCCTTCCTGCTTGTTTCACCTGTCTGCATTTGTCTTGTTCAGTGTTGCTTTTTCCTTTATTATGATCTTATGTTGTACTGCAGGTGCGTTTGTTCTGCCTGACGCACGCTGCAGCCGTTTGTGTCTGCTCTGGTCCATTGTAAGCTTTTCTCTTGCTGTGTATTAGTTGTGTCTACACGTTGTCTTGTTTATCTATACAACATCAGGAGAACACGTCCTCTTCTCACTCAGAAGGCAGCGCAGGTACTGATTCAGGCTCTTGTCGTCTCCCTCCTGGACTACTGTAACTCTCTCCTGCAGAGACATCTGGGGCTGGGGGGGGGGATAGCAGATGGAAATTAGCCGTTTTTTATTAGTGTGTATTTTCCCTGCAAAAGGAAGAAATAAATGTTTAATACATTACATGTTCCAATAATAATAAAGAGCCAATAAAGATTTTAACAGTAAGAAGTTGCTAGAATGTGTGCAGTTTGTCATAATTGTTATGACATCATTGTACATTTTACTGATTGTACATTGTACACTGAGAATGCTTATAATAACATAAGTATATGTATATGTATACATATATCTCTCTCTCTCTATATATATATATTCCACTAGGAGGCAGACGTGAGGATTTCCACATTCTATACACATTGTCTTTTAAATATACCGCATATTAGTTAATCATTTTAATAATTAATCATGAGATCATCCTCATAATTATCCAAAAGTTATAAAAGATAAATGATCTAAATTCAGATGGGAGGTGTGATTTCCTAAATTCCCCGAGGGCCATGAACGCTACGTAGTGGATGACAGGGAGGAAAAGTCAAACTAGCTCTTTCCCATGATGCAGCGCGGCTGGCTTCTCCCTCCGTAATCATCGCAGCCAGGGAGAGAGCAGTAATGGCGGCCGGTTAGAGCCACACACCAACACCGCGTCTTCATTCAGCCGCGCTCACTGCAGCCCTCCGGGGGCAAACAGCCCGACTCACGGCGGCGCGACACACACGGACCGGAGACACGGAGCTCCTTTAAGGGGGTCGGGGAGGGGGGGCGGGAATCCTTCAGCCCGGGACTTTCCTTCTACTTTTCTAAAAAAAAAAACATGGATGAGCATCCCGGCGGGGGAGGAGGGTTTGGAGCAGGGAGCCCGAGGCAGCAACAAGGGGGCAACGGCAACGCTAATCCGGGTGTCATGGTGCCGCACCAGCCGGACGAGCTGCCCAGGCAGCAGCAGCAGCAACAGTACACCATCCCCGGCATCCTGCACTACATCCAGCACGAGTGGGCCCGGTTCGAGATGGAGCGGGCGCACTGGGAAGTGGAGAGGGCCGAGCTCCAGGTTAGCACGCTTAGCTAGCGGCGATTTGGCCAGTTCAACGCTAACGTCAACTGTCAACAACTACCGGGGAGAGGGGCAGTTTGCCGTGTAACTTCGCCACTTTTCGCCGAGCAGATTATAACCAACAAACGTAAAATTGTCATAAAGTTGTTTGTAGCCTAGCCGGCCGTGTGGCTAAAGCTAACGTGGCTGAGGCACGATTAGCGGGTTGCCCAGTGGGGTTAGCTTAGCTGTCAGCGGGGGTGTCGATGGCATTCCCAGGTGTCGTCGTCACTCTCCATCGATAGTTAGCGATGCTTAAACTCGTGGGAACTTTTTGTTCCACCGCGGTGACACAAGTGCGTTAAAATGAGACGTTTGCTCGAGCTAGCTGGCTAGCTAATCCGCATTTTGGTCGGTCACGCTAGCTGCAGGCTAGCGGTGTTTACCAGTGAGTTTAAGCAGCCGTGACGAGTTAGCGTCAAGCACCGGTCTGTGGGTCTCATACCTGACCTTTGACCTTAGCAACGCCTGTGGGTCAAATCCCGCGTGCTTCCATTAATGTTTATCTTAAATATGAACAACAAGAGTCGTTTCTACACGTGAGTTAATTCAGTGTCACGTGACGGACATCCCATGGAATTGGTTTGATTATTTAAACTGGGATTAGTTAGACTGATGTTTCAACTCCGGTTTAGCGGGAAGCCTGGAAACCGGGAAACTGCTAGCATGGCGCACTGGATACGCTGAGTACCACGCTGATATTAAATCATTGATCAATGACGACAAATTATATAAATGTGAGCTGATTCAGTATCATGTGACAGAATCCTTTTGTTTGTTTAAAGCTCTTCAATATTTACTGATAAACAAACAGTCCAGCTTTCTCTTTCTATTGGAAAGTCTGAAGAAGTTAACTCAAGCTTTGTTTTAGGGTGCTTTTATTGTGAAACTCTTGACCCAGAATCAAGACATTTCTAAGGGGTTTCTGGTGACGAGCGGAAGTACAAGATGAAGAAGAGTTGTGAGTCTGAAAACCAGCTGATGGAATGTTTGTTGTGTTCTGAAATACATTTGTTAATTCTGCGGAGAGAACCCGTAGTCTGTGAAAACATCTGGAGAATATTTAGATCCGTTTGTGTTGAGACGCTGAGGACAAATTGATTAGTCGACCCTTTAAACGTCTGCTGACTGATCTCTCACATCATGGTTGATGGGTGATGTCATAGTTTATTTAAATGACTCACACGGTGAACGTTGGGTTGCATTGTGGGTAATGTCATCCACTTGAATCGTTTATTGAATAATCTGTCCTTCATAATTATAATAGTGTGATGGATCAGTAGTTTAGTCGATGCTGTGCTCATTGATCCGTGACACTTTATCGTCTTCTGAAGGCTCCCAGCCCCGGCAGGTCAAAGGTCGTGAGGTTTACCTGGAGAGCAGCCGGGCGGTATTTTGGTAAAGAGAGCAGAGCGGCAACGACAGCCCGACCCCAGCAGGGCGCTAAAAGTAGAGCGGCCCCGATGACGCACGCACGCGTGTGAGAAATCCCTCCTCCCATTTAGCCCGACTGCTCATCGGGTATGTTTGGGTTAGTGAACTAATCTCGTGATCATCACTGCAGAGCGCTTGAGCCACACTCACCGGGGGGGTTTGTGATCTTGGTTACTATTTAAGAATGATTCTGTCATCAAGCATCAATGCGTCAGCGCTCCAATCAAGAAATCATCAATCAAGAATCCAGCCAGACGACTAACTTCAGTTAATGAAGTGTCCACGTCCTTCCTGTGTTTTCATGTCCGAAAACGACACACCGCCAACGTGGATGGACGGGACGGTTGTCACAGTAACGAAGGACGCAGACTTTACAGCTAGTCAGCGCACACACGTGTGCCCTCTGAGCTGTGGCTGTCAATCACTGAGCTGACCAATAACGCGTTAGTGCGATGGGTCTTCTGTCTCTCTCGTGGCCAGGGAGGACCTCTTGGTTTCGTGGTGGTAGAGGAAGTTGCGACCTCCAGTATGCCTCTTGATTTGACCCCCCCCCAGGTCCTCGTTGCCATGGCCACCCTGGCAGACAGCAGCCCGTGTTTGTATAAATAGATCTGCTCGGCCCTCATTGGGTTCGTTTTCAGGAGCAGCTGCTCACACACACAGACAGACAGACAGCCGGTGGGGGGCACGGGGGGGTCCTGGTAATCCAGAGGTTCGGGGTGATGTCACCGTCCTTCCCCCTCTGAGCAATAATTGTTATAATAATAATAATAATAATAATGCAGGCTTAGATTTTCTGAGGAAAAATGACAGACGATTTGAATAACGGCGCCTATTTGGTTCTCAGCTGGTGACATCATCACATTCTTTACAGGAGGAATCTTCAACCTTTTTGTCTATAAAATGACAGGTTGACTGAAAGTTTGCTCGTGTAAAATATAAACAGCTAAATATGTTCAGTTCTCACACAGATGAAATAATGTGATTAGTTCTGGTCTGAACATTCTTGAGTGGAAACTATTTGAATACATTTGTGGGAAACAAAGTTTTCTCTTGAAGGAAAGCTGTTTTATACTTTTTTTTCCTATAAAGTTTAAATTTAGAGAAGCATCAGCTTACATCTGCTTGATGTGACCTTTGACCCCCGTCCACAGGCAAGGATAGCGTTCCTGCAGGGGGAGAGGAAAGGTCAGGAGAACCTGAAGAACGACCTGGTCAGAAGAATAAAGATGTTGGAGTATGCTTTGAAGCAGGAGAGGTACGAATCCTGCTGATGCTGTGTGGTGCATTCAGGGGCACTTGGTAAACCACAGAATAAAGCACAAAGTGCAGAACAAGAACGGCAGAAGAGGTGAAACGACGTGTATCTATTTTTGTGTCCCTCCTCAGAGCCAAATACCACAAGTTAAAATATGGAACGGAGTTGAACCAAGGAGAGATGAAGATGCCGAGCTTTGAAGCAGGTAGGGGATGAACATCTGCTTTAATCTCTTCTCCTCCTCCCGACGCCCATGAACTCACCGCGGTGCCTGTCTGTCTCCTCTCAGACACCAAGGACTCAGAGGTCTCTGCTGTCCCTGCCAACAGTCAACTCACCTGGAAACAAGGGAGACAGCTGCTGCGACAGTAAGACTTTCCTCACAAGCTTCATGAACCTCATTTCCTTTAGTAAATGTGACAATTGTAAGAAGCCAACCGGAGAAACATAAACACAGATGATTCCACAACAACCTGAGAAATACAGATGGAGGTGTGGTGTGTTCAGGTACCTGCAGGAAGTGGGATACACGGACACCATCCTGGACGTGCGTACCCAGAGGGTGCGCTCCCTGCTCGGCCTGTCGGGCTCCGAGCAGAACGGTTCTGTGGAGAACAAGAACCTGCAGCACCTGGTCAACGGCACGGAGCGCCGCAAGGACGGCAAGAGGTACGCACGCGGGGGTCAGAGGTCACACCTCCCCCTGGGGGTCACAGGTCACGCAGCAGTCACACCTCCCCTCACCGGTTTGCAGGAGTCCGGGTGACGTTCTGGAGACGTTTAACTTCCTGGAGAATGCGGAGGATAGTGATGAAGAGGAGGAGGAGGAGGAAGAGGAGGAGGGAGACCTGATGGCCGACATCAGCACAGACAAACACCAACGGGCCAAGAAACACAAGGCCAAGGTACTCACTCACTCACTCACCCACTCCTCCCCCCTCTCTCCTCTCTCCTTAACGCCACCTCCTCTTCCTCCAGGTGGGGAACGAGGGATTGGCATCGGAGGATGACGCCGACACCGAGGAGGCCCTGAAGGAGTTTGACTTCTTGGTGACGGCCGAGGACGGCGAGGGAGCCGGCGAGGCCCGGAGCTCCGGGGACGGGACCGAGTGGGGTGAGGCTCCGTCATGGGGGGGTACTGAGGACATGAGGGAGGGCCTTTATCAATCATGAAGCTGGACAATAAACGCCCGACTAGTGAGAAGAGCCTGAACGCATCACGGTGCGACTCAGTTAGCCTAGCCGTTAGCCGTTAGCTCAGTTAGCTTCATTATTTGACAGCCGCACACAGCTGAGGTGGAAAGCGTTCTACCGTCAAATAACGAAGGAAAGAAGACTCCTAATGTGTGTGTGTGTGTGTGTGTGTGTGTGTGTGTGTGTGTGTGTGTAGCGGAGCCCCTCCCCTTTCCTCCTGGCGGGGGGAAGTCCTTCCTGTTGGGCTCTGACGACGTGATGCAGAGCGTGATGGGCCTGGGCGACCTCGCCGACCTCACAGTCACCAACGACGAGACAGACTACGGCTACGATGTAAGCCGCCGGCTGCTCCATGTAGCTCCGCCTCCCACCACGCCCACTTAACCGCCTGTCTCCCCGGCCCGCAGCTCCCTTCCAATAAGGAGTCTTCGTTCAGGAAGACGTGGAACCCCAAGTACACGCTGAGGAGCCACTTCGACGGCGTGCGGGCGCTGGCGTTCCACCCGGTGGAGCCCTGCCTGGTCACCGTGTCCGAGGACCAGACCCTGAAGCTGTGGAACCTCACGAAGACCGTCCCCGCCAAAAAGTACCCACAGCACGCACACACACACACACACAACTCTCATCACACAGCCACCGTAAAGCTGTACAACACTTCAGATGGTCCTTGAATGCATCGTGTGATGAAGTGTTTTGTGTTACAGAAGTGCCTCCTTTGATGTGGAGCCCGTCTACACATTCAGAGCTCATGTGTATGTATCACACACACACACACACACACACACACACACTCCGAGGTCTCCGGTGAACACGTGTCTCCGTCCTCAGCGGTCCCGTGTTGTCCTTGGCGATGACCTCCAGCGGCGAGCAGTGCTTCAGCGGCGGCATCGACTCGACGATCCAGTGGTGGAACATCCCCAGCTCCAACGTGGACCCCTACGACACCTACGGTGAGCTCCTCCACCCGAACACCACCCTCCTCCAACTCAGCCCTCTGAGGCCTCTCTAGGAAACGCAAGGCGTCCTTCACCCGAGGAAAGGAGATGGAGTCAAACAAGTGGACATAAATAGGTTATGATAGCAGAGCGGTGCAATGACAGACCGCTCCTCTCTCGTCCAATCAGAACCCAGCGTCTTGGCGGGCTCGTGGTTGGGTCACACTGACGCCGTGTGGGGATTGGCCTACAGCGGCATCAAGAACCGCCTCCTGTCCTGCTCGGCCGACGGCACGGTGAAGCTGTGGAACCCGACGGAGAAGAACCCCTGCATCAGCACTTTCAACACAGACAATGGTGAGTTTCCCCCCACCACCACCACCACCCCTCCCCCACCACCTCCTCCACCCCCCCTTCCCTCCAACAGCTGCTCAGTGAGTCCCTCCGTGTCTCTGCAGAACACGGCGTCCCCACTTCGGTGGACTTCAACGGGTGTGACCCCGCCCACATGGTGGCGTCGTTTAATAGCGGAGACGTGGTGGTCTACGACCTGGAGACCTCCCAGAATGCACTGGTGCTGAAGGGCCAGGGAGACGGCAGTAAGACTCTCTCTCTCTCTCTCTCTTACACACTTTGCCTGATGAAACAAATACTGGGGTCATGAGTCCATATTCACTCCCCCCCCTCCCTCCCCCCTCCAGGCCTCCCAGGGTCCAATCACATCAACAAGGTGGTGAGTCATCCCACGCTGCCCGTCACCATCACCGCCCACGAGGACCGACAAATCAAGTTCTACGATAACAAGTCGGGTCAGTGTGACACTCTTACTGTGTAAAGCAGATGTATGCTGATGATTCCACGTTGCATCATGCTGCAAACCGTCCGTCACCTGGACAATGTTTTATCAGCTGACTTAAATAAGGGTTCTGATTGGATGAAACCAAATAAGTTGGTACTGAACATCTCAAACCAAAACTATCTTGGGATCGACACCAAAGATGAGTTTGCACCTGTCTGGGGAACCTGTAGAACCGGTAGCTACAGTAATGGATCTCTGGTGAGGGTCACACATCGAGGACCAGGTGGCACCTTATTGTGCACCTGGACGGTCGTCTACATCTAAAGGTCAATGAAAATAATGGCCAGATGTTACCACACCCAAAGTCTGACCGTGCCGTCAATCATTGGAATAATTACCCGACGGAATAATGAATGTAATACTTTAATAACTTATTCTGAACTATTTCTGATGACGTTTCTAATGATACAATGTTTTACTGCTTTTATTTGATCATGAAGTGATTTTTCTATTTGTTTAGATGAACATTGTCGGTCCTTTTAACAATAAACTCTGTGTGTGTGTGTGTGTGTGTGTGTGTGTGTGTCCAGGTAAAGTGATCCACGCCATGGTGGCTCACCTGGATGCCGTGACGAGTCTGGCTGTGGATCCTAACGGGATCTACTTGATGTCTGGAAGTAAGGAGACACTCCGTCCTCCTCCCCTCCACCTGTTTCTGCTTCTTGTCCTCCACCACCTTCATCATTGTCCCCTCTTCTTCTTGTCCACAACCATCTCGCCTCCTCCTCAGGTCACGACTGCTCCCTTCGCCTGTGGAACCTGGACAGTAAGACGTGTGTTCAGGAGATCACGGCTCACCGTAAGAAGAGCGAGGAGGCCATCTACGACGTGGCCTTCCACCCCTCCAAGGCCTACATCGCCTCCGCAGGAGCCGACGCCCTCGCCAGGGTCTACGTGTAGACCAGGAGGAGGAGGAGCAGAGACCGTCTGCAGGTCTCTGAGCGCGAAGAAGACACACACTCTGCAGCTCCTCCAGGAGGAGGTGCAGCTGTGTCGTCTCCTCCAGCTGACCGAAGACACTGAGACGTTCTCCTGTCCTGTCATGTCCCCCTCCCACGTAGCAAGGACGGACTTGAAGGACAAACTGAGCGTCTATGAGGGTGATGATGCTGTTTAAGGCAGCAGAGACACTTTCAAGCGGTCTGTGTCCCTCAGGCGCTTCATTCAGCCGACGGGGGACGACGGTTCTCCTCCGTAAGGTTTGTCTTCATGAGCGAGGACATTAAAGCACAATAGGAGCCTTTAAAGGACGACACAAGAGGACTTTGTTAGATTACTTGAGGACGTTAGAGGCGGTGGGGGACGATGGACGCTAGAGGACGCTGCTCTGAGGGTTGCGATCGCTCTTAAACCAAACCGTGACCTGCCGGTGGAGCTCCATCAGTGACGGTGTAGTAAACACAGGTGGAGCTGCTGAAGGGACAAACCTCACAATCCGTAGACTAGAAGACGGTTTGAACTCTTTGATTCGTTCTATTTACGTTTTTTACGTTTTTGAAATCTGAAGTAGACTCAGATCGACACTTTTTTACCGTGTTTTTAAGGAATTACTTTAGTTCAGCGACCTCGTTGGGTTCAAACTCTCGTCCTCAGTCCGTCCTAACGGGCCAATCGGAACCCTGCGGTCTTACCGTGTGGACGCTTTCTGTTTGTGTAAAATAATTCTAGTTTTATAATCGTTTTTATAAAAGTGGAATCGTCTCGTCCGCGGCGCTCTGGGTCCCAAAACCCGCCGAGTTGCGTCGTCGCTCTGGAGGAGGAGCTCCGTCTCTCCTCGTCAGTCCCACAAAGTATAAAATTTATTCATAGAGCGTAAATTTATTAATTTGTGTAGGGGAGGGTTTGGCTTTATGCACTGGTACCTGAACGCACCACGGCCTCCTCACATCCCTGTGTGAGTTTTGAGTTTCAAACGTTGAGAACGCTCCGACAAGCAGGAGCAGGTTTATTTATGTTTCCTTTTTTCTCTTTCATCCTAATGAGCCTGTTTGTGACCGTTCCCCCTTCAGCACAATCAGAGGCCTGCTTGGGCGGGCTTTAAACACTAAGGCTGCTGCCTGATTGGCTGAACATGGGCTGTGGTTTGCTTTAAAGACGGATCTTTATTTCACCACTTTCTTTGTGTAATGCATGATTAATACAATAAAAGGTTGTTTTTTTTCTAGTCTTACTGAAAAAAAAAGGAAAAAGTTGATTCATTTGCAAGTTTTGTAAATTCTTTTTTTGTTTATTTTGATTCACGAAATATGAAACATCAGATTTTAAAGATTGAACCACATGCAGAACACAACTGAAATGTATATAAAATGTGTATAATAACTATTAAATGGTGTACCTGTCCAGAGGCTCCTCTCCGCTCCTCATTCTGTGGACCAAGCCTCAGGAAGTGTACCGCCAAAATAAAACCTGCTCCTCTAGGTTTTTATGAATCAGAAGCTGAATGAAAACGCTCGTGAACATGATGGTTAGTCACAGTAACGTGTTGCTTACAGCCACCAGGCCGGCGAGGCGTGTGAGACGTTGGTTATTGATGCCGTCGCTCGCCGCGTTGGTAACGGAGTCAGAAAGGAACACGACACGTGGTTTCATTTAAACGGTTCATTTTATTAACCGCTCATCAAACGGAGCCAAAGTGTTAATAACGCCTGGCGACGTGCGCGCCCTCGATGACTGTGTGGCGGCGGTCGGCGAGGCGCCTGCCGGCCTCCGGGGGGACGGCGGTGGTCGGGGCCCCGCCCACAGCAAGCAGGGCGTGGCCTCCGGGGTCCCGGTCGCTCACCGTCATGGCGTCCAGGCACTCCTGCAGCAGCAGCTTCAGCTGCAGGTTGTCTCGGGTCAGAGCGTCCCGCTGTGTCCTCAGGGCCCCCAGCTTCAGGACAGACACGGTGGTCCTCAGCGTCACCGCCGTCTCCTGCAGAACCACAGGTCAGTGAAGGCAACCTGGACGTCTACTACGTCCTGTCTTTACATCCTACTTCCTTTCTTTGTCTCCTACATCCTATGTCTTGTCTAGATCTCCTACGTCTCGTCCATGTCTCCTGGTGGAGTGAGTCTTTCAGAGCTTGACGTGGTGTAAGTATGAAGGGACAACACGCGTCACCATGACAACGGCACACATATGATTTACGACGGATTTATTTGATACATTTTACTCTGATTTGAGGAAAGACGTCATCTTATGATCCTCGTCCTACCTCTTCTGGTCCCTCTGTCTCCGCTCCGGTCTCCTGTCTCCGCTCCGCCGGAGGGCACGTCAGTAAGTCCCCCTGGTCCCCCTCCAGCCTGCGGCCCACCTCGGCCACCCGGAGGACCTTCTCGCCCTGGAGACGGAGCGAAGGGGACGAGTGAGCACACGGGGACAAAGGGACGAACGGAGTGAGACGGACACGCGTCACCTTGGCGACGACGGACTTTAGCTTCTTGGCGGCGGCGGCGCTCCGGACGGTGAGCAGAGTCAGGCGCCTCCTCGCCGCCCCGCGGCCCCGAGCCAGCTGGTCCTGGAGCACCAGGGTCCTCGCGGTCACCTTCTGGGTGGCGTCCCTCAGGTCCTGCTCCAGCGCCTGGTTTCCTGTCTCGCTGGCGATCAGCTGGTGGTGCAGGAGGGTGGCGGTGTCCTGGAGGACAGGAGGGACAGACGCGTGGGGGGGCGGGGCAACACATCATAAGCTCATACCAACTTGACCTGGTTTAGTTTGACTTCCTGTCTCTCAAGGGACGAACATCTCCTCCTGTTATTGGTTCAGAATCAGACCTGAAGCTTCTTTGCCTCCTTCTGGGCTTCGTCCTTCATCCTGATCAGCTGCTGACGTTCCTTCTGCAGCTCCAGCAGCGGTGGGTCCTGGATGTCCTCTTGAAGCAGCAGAGCAATCTGTCCACAGAGAACACACCTGAGGACATCTATGACTTTTTTCTCTCCTCACTAATCAGACGTTCCTCATCATCTACTGAACAGAACCTGATCTATTGACCCATGAGCTCGTCCGCTGTGCTCTGAACGAGGGTTTTCAGTACGTAATAAGAAAAGCTGTCCCAGGATCAGGTACCTGCAGCTTGTGGGACGTCCAGTATACCGTCTTGCTCCTGTTGTACAGCTTCTGGATCTGCTCCATCAGCTCCTGGTGCTGCTGCTCCAGCGGGAGGCTGGCGTCCTCCAGGTCGGCCCGCCGCCTCGCCGAGGCAGAGTTCATCTGCCTCCTGAAGGAGGAGGGTCACAGATGTGAGGGGGAGGAGGGGTCACAGATGTGAGGGGGAGGAGCAGTGGTCTCCTTGGACGCACCTCTCTGAGATGAACCTGGAGTGTAGCTCCTGGAGGAGGTTCCCCCACTGCTGCTTCACCAGCTCCACCCGTTTGTGCTGCAGAGACCTCAGACGCTCCAGCTGCTGCAGGTGGACGCGCCAAACCTGAGCCCACTGAAGCTCCGCCTCCTGCAGGTCACGCTGCAGAGTCTGCAATGCAAAGAGGGAGACTGAGGAGGAAGTGGAGCAGCAGGACTAGGAGGGGGGCGGAGCAGCAGGACTAGGAGGGGGCGGAGCAGCAGGACTAGGAGGGGGCGGAGGCAGGCGGAGCAGCAGGACTGGAGGAGGACTAGGGGGCGGCGGCAGCAGGACTAGGGGGGGCGGAGCAGCAGGACTAGGAGGGGGCGGAGGAGCAGGACTAGGAGGGGGCGGAGCAGCAGCCGGGCTGACCTTGACTGAGTTATCCAGGCCGTCCAGCTGTCTCTCAAACGTCGGTCTCAGCACCTCCATGTCTCCTCGCAGCTCTCCTGCTCGGCCGTGACGGAGAATCGACCTCCACACTTCGTTGAGCTTCAGCAGGTTCCCCGCCGTGTTCTTCTCCTCCTCCTGCAGCTTGTCCTGGTCCCACAGAGAGGAGGCGCAGCGTGTTTACCAAATGCCCACCACATTGTCTGATGGCTCGGTGCAGATCAGACACATATTGATGCTTTTAATTTGAAAGGGCTGGAGGCTGTGAGGAATATTTGAAACTTTGTCCAATTAAAACGTGTGAAAGACGGAATTAGTGTGTAATTAGTTCAGTATTCGATGGCATCCATCAGACACATTAGCTTCTAAATCAAAGCTGACGGGCTGTGATGTGGTGGTCTCACGGTGGGGACGGGAAGGACACACCTCCAGAAACAGGGTGAGGGTCTCCTCCTTCTTCTTGGCCATCTCCTCCTCCGCCTGAGCTCTCTGCAGAAGGAGCATCCGCCTCTCCTCCTCCGTCCTTCCTCCACCTCTCTTGGATTCTCTCGCCATGCTGCCTCCTTTGCAGATTAGGGGTCAATAAGTTGATTCACCCTTAACGGGAAGAACACGTGACCAATACAATACAAGTGAACGGCTGCTGCTCGCGCTCACCGGAGCCGTTAACGCGTGTGACGTCACCAACGACCGGACCTTACCTGAGCCGCGGGACGCGTTCGTTGGTTTGCGTCCCGTCTCTATGACAACAGCTCCGAAGGCGAGCCGCCATATTGGATCGAACCAACTGACGGGTGGAACGGGGGAGGTCATTTGTTGACATGTCGGGAGAAACTTTATATTACCTAAAGAGAATATTAACCTTTATTTAAATGGAAAAGCAACCAACAGCAGTTCTGAAAATGTAAAAGAAATAATCATGAATAAAATGAAATAATGGAAAATCCCTTTGGAATGAGAAAAGAAAATGAAATCAAATGTTTATGAAATCTGAATATTCTTTAAATAAAAAGGTATGCACTAATGTTACCAAATTGGAAAGATAGTAGCATAATCTGTCATTTTAATGAAACTCCTTACTTTGTTAGATCCTTGGTCACAAAATAATCCTAGTTTTAAATTGAAGTAGAAGGTGACTTTCTCCTTCTCATCCCGGCTTGGCTCGGCTCGGCTAACGTGCAACCGATTACGATCCAACTAAATCAAGCTGCGCGCTTTTTCACTTATCCTGGATTTCGTTTATTCTACATTTGTGCAACCGCGCCCAGGATTAAGCCTGATTTATCCCGGTCTGGAGCGGGATACCTAGAGTCATGACCGGGTGTCACGTGGGTGCCCTCTAGTGGGTCCCGGAGGACGTGGGTGCGACACCCTGTAGCTAAAAAGTTAGTCTGCTGCAGGGTGTGTAACCGGTAAGTTGGCTGTAGAAAGTCCCCTTGCTAATGCTATCAACTAGCTCATATCTGTATAAAGTATAAACCAGCACAAAGTGGAGACGCTTCAGTAGAATCAGCTCAGAATTATCCACTTAATTTGCTTTCCGGCCTTCGGGGGCGCTGACGCGTCAAACCGGATGCAAAGAGGGAACCCACGAAGAAGAAGCACCGGAAGCGGAAATTGGAGCCTCTTGTTTTGAAAGAGGGAAATTTAAAAAGTCGACGGATATTCAGACGTTCACAAAACAAGCGGAATAAATCTCACGAAACGACGCCGCGATGTTCCCAGGCGACGCTTTTCATTCGTAAACGTAAAGAATGTTCTTTAACTCTACACCTTCTACCAAGTCTGAGTCCGATTCTTCTCATTTCATCGTTTAAAGACGTTAACTTTAAATGTATTTGTTTATTTATTATTCGTAGAACACATTTGTTCGACGGTAACCGGTTTATATGTATATAATATATACATTCACAAAAACAACTTGTTTATTCCCATTTCGCACTTATTATTTTGTGTTGTTGTTGGTCTGCAGAGCCGCGTCACACCGACATGAGGAGGAAGAAGGCGAGGAGGTCGCAGGATCTCGTGGACCAGGAGCAGCGTGAGTGATGACGTCATCCTTACACACTGAATCAGTATTGATTTTACAGACGTCAATACATGTGACATATTCTGACTCCTGTGTGTGTGTGTGTCCAGGCTGTGCTCTCTGCAGGCTCTGTGACGATGACCCCGCCTTGTTAGGGGAGAAGGTCACACTGAAAGAGCACAACCTCTGTGTCCACTACTTCTGCCTGGTGAGTGTGTGCACTGTGGTAGTGATGAAGCTCCTTCATTCCCCTGAGGATAGACCTGTGCATGCTCCAGAGGATAGACCTCTTCATTCCCCTGAGGATAGACCTGTGCATGCTCCTAGACCTTCATTCCCCTGAGGATAGACCTGTGCATGCTCCAGAGGATAGACGGCTTCATTCCCCTGAGGATAGACCTGTGCATGCTCCAGAGGATCTTCATTCCCTGAGGATAGACCTGTGCATGCTCCAGAGGATAGACCTCTTCATTCCCCTGAGGATAGACCTGTGCATGCTCCAGAGGATAGACGGCTTCATTCCCCTGAGGATAGACCTGTGCATGCTCCAGAGGATAGACCTCTTCATTCCCCTGAGGATAGACCTGTGCATGCTCCAGAGGATAGACCTCTTCATTCCCCTGAGGATAGACCTGTGCATGCTCCATGCTTCAGAGGATAGACCTGTGCATGCTCCAGAGGATAGACATCTTCATTCCCCTGAGGATAGACCTGTGCATGCTCCAGAGGATAGAGCATGCTCCATCTTCATTCCCTGAGGATAGACCTGTGCATGCTTCATTCCCCAGAGGATAGACCTGTGCGTGCTCCAGAGGATAGACCTCTTCATTCCCCTGAGGATAGACCTGTGCATGCTCTTCATTCCCCTGAGGATAGACCTGTGCATGCTCCAGAGGATAGACCTCTTCATTCCCCTGAGGATAGACCTGTGCATGCTCCAGAGGATAGACCTCTTCATTCCCCTGAGGATAGACCTGTGCATGCTCCAGAGGATAGACGGCTTCATGCTGTAGTTTTGCTTTCTTGAAGAACTTGTACTTTCTTGATTCTTGTTCCTCGTGGTCTGAACCATCTTACAACCTATAAAAGCCTCAGCTAAATGTAGAAGAAGAATGGTAAATGCTGCGTTTATGGGTGTGTTGTTGTTGTTGTTGTTGTTTTCTCTCAGCTGACGTCCTGTGGAGTTTACCAGCGAGGAAAAGAGGACGAGGGCGTCTTCGGGTTCCTGGTGGACGACATCAAGCAGGAAGTCCGCCGCTCGGCCCGACTAGTGAGTCCCAGAGAGATTTCACCTGAGAGCGTCTTCATGTGTTTACACTCTGCTGACCTTGTTTACTTGTTTACCACGTCTGTTTACTGGTTGTCTACGTGTGCTTTCCCTTGTTTACCTCAGGTGTGTAGCGGCTGTAAGAAGAAGGGGGCGTGTGTTGGCTGTAGCGTGCGGCGCTGCAGGAGGACGGTCCACTTCCCCTGCGGGAGGAGGCGGGACTTCCTCTCTCAGTTCACAGGACTCTTCCCGTGAGTGAACACCTGAAGCACCTCGATGGCTCCGGGTCAAAGGGCAGGTGATGACCTCTGTGTGTGTGTGTGTGTGTGTCCAGGTCGTTCTGCCCCGATCACAGCCCCACTCAGACCGCGTTGGGGGGTCCGGACCTCAGTCCACCTCAGTCCTGCTCCGTCTGTCTGGACCCCCTGGACCCTGTCCTCAGCTTCTCCGTCCTCAAGTGTCCTTCCTGCCACAGCAGCTGGTTCCACAGAGACTGTGTGCAGGTGCGCTGGGTGTCCCCCTCTGTTATGCTATGCTAGTAGCGCTAGTAGCACATTAAGAGATAAAAGTAAAAGAGGAAAAGCTTGTTTTTATTTTTCCTAACGCCCCCCAGCGTCAGGCCCACAGCGCCGGCCTCTTCTTCTTCCGATGTACTCTGTGCAGCAACCAGAAGGACTTCCAGGAGGAGATGCTGAGGATGGGGATCTACATCCCGGAGAGGTAACAGGCTGACGTCATGTGATCGCTGATCCTCATACTTCCTGTTGCATGTTTTCTTTTCATCGTGTTTGTTGCCAAAATGCAGCAGATTGCTGTTTGAATTCCTTCTCGTCTGCAGAGATGCATCATGGGAGTTGGAGGCCAACGCGTATTCGGAGCTGCTGGAGGTCTACACGCGCTGCGACGCCCTCGTCTGCCTGTGCAGCGACGGACGGACGCACTCCGCCAAGACCGGGTATTTATGCTCTGACATACGGACACGTGGAGCGTAAAACAAGCGCCCCCTCGATGCTTTGGGCTTCATTACACAGAATGTCCGGTATTTAAGGAAACACTGTATTTGTATGTTTCATTCAGCTCATCCATTAAATCGATTAGAAATCGTGGATGTGTAGTGAGTGTTTGAATGGAGCCTCTGCAAATCTGTCACGGGAAGTGTTGCATTGTGGGTACCAGGTTTATCTCACACTGTGTGGCTGCAGGTGGTTCCAGGTGATCCGCTGCCAGCTGTGTGGCTCCAGAGGGACTCACAGGAAGTGTTGGGGGCTGAAGCTGGACGCCAGAGACTGGGCCTGCAGCGACTGCGCCGAGGACGCCGAGGAGACAGGTGGCGTCTCTTAAGCACGACTCGTACAACGTCACTTGAAGGGGCGGGACTTTTAAATCGAATTACAGTTGTTGTTGATGTTATAAATATTGTTTTATGTGAACCATGGGCTCCTTTTCTCCAGCTTCCACGGTTACGTCTCCTCAGGGAGGACAGAGGAGTCTCCTGTCCAAACTCCACTCGTCCCCCATCAGTTGTAAGAGGTAAGTAGACCTAACGCACCCCTCCATCATTTAAAAGAGGCACACAAGCCTGACGTGGTGCTGTTGTCATGACGATGCATGTTGATTGGATTTGACAGCTGCATGACCCCCCCCCTCTCAGAGCGGCGTTACCGGTTGACGCCGGACCACCTGAGGGGATCCTGCAGAGTCTGGGCCTTCAGCTGTGTCCCCTCAGCATGTGGGTGGAGGTGGACGGGGACCAGGCTCTGTCTGCGGGGGTGGAGCTAGTGAGGAGGGCTGACTTTGACCCCACCCGCACTCTGTCCGTCTGGTGAGCGGATGACAAGCGCACCTAGTTAGTCTCCACCCGGTTATTGATCTGCGCGGTGACTCGTTCAAACATAATCATTGGTTTCTTGTCTTCATCTCCGTCCAGCTTCAAAGTCCCAGATGACTCCACTTCCCAGCAGCCTCCAGGACGGCGACGCAGCCAGGCAGTACTTCCTGGAGCTGCTGGTGCAGCAGATCCAGGACTCGGTGGTGTTTGAGGGTCCAGATGGGTCCAAGAACCTGGCGCTGGATTCCCAGGGTACGAATCTTTAATTCAGTCTCTGTTAAAACCTTCTGAACTCCAAAAACCCGACAGTCCTTGAACACATCGCATGCAAAATGAACATAAAATAGTGAGATTTCACTGAAAACATTCTATTCTCATTAAAAGTATTGAATCAGGTTATGATGATGAAACTATGACATCATCATTGAATCCTCTGACATCACAAGTCATGTGACCATAAATGAGAGAAACAAACTGAACTTAATTTTTATTAATTACATATTTACCACAATAACGCAGACCCTGAAATACACATTGTTTAATTACTCTTAAAACAAAAAATAACATAAATATCTGGCTTCTCTTTTACACGTATTTAATGAGTTCATACAAACAGTAAAAGAAACTGTAGGTACATTTCTTCTTTTCGATGTCATCATGAGTTCTTCTCTCCTGGCGGTCGTGTGAGCAGGACTTTTATTTTGAAGGCTGTGTGTTTGTGCGCAGCTCTGAGGGACGACCTGTACCTGGACGTGGGCTGCCTGCTGGCTCTGTCCCTGGCGAACGGCGGCCCCCCCGTGGGCTTCTTCTCCCCGGCTCTCTACCGGTGTCTCTTCAACTACCCACCCGGACCCCCGCTCGGCCTCACGCACATGACCCCCGGCACGCTCTGCACCCGCCGGGTCGGCCGGGTGAGTACGAGCGCCGCCGGCGTCACGGCGCTTTATGAACACTTTCATAAGTCGGCTGTGAGATTACCCACAATCCATTGCAAAGTGAGGCTAGCGGTGGAAGCACGGCGGCGTAGATGACGGTTCAGATGAAGGACGACACATTGAATATTAAATATACACAGCAAGAAAAATGATATTTACTGATTTATTCATCATTTCAAATGACGTCGTCTTGTGAGGAAAGAACCGAAAGGGTTACATGTTCATCTCCTGTTGTCATGGTGACAGATTCGTCCCACTCAGGGAATTCTCTCAGGGTTCAAGGCCTCAGCGGGAGGCCTTGTGATTGGACCGTTGAGCTGACCTGTTGGTGGGCGGGGTTTCCAGATCGCAGAGGCGGAGTCTGTAGAGGAGCTGCGGGAGGCGGCGTTGGGGAGTCGCGAGCTCCTGGAGCTGGCCGGCTGCAGCCGACCAATCAGCAGCCTGGAGGAGAAGGAGGCCCTGGTGGAGGATCTGGTGCGCTTCACCATGGTAACCAGGATGCAGCTTCCTCTGCAGAGGTACGCAGGCCTGGTGACATCACACCTGGGCCTGGGGGGTCCAAGAGGTCACGACCTCCTGTGATGAACAACCAAGAAATGTGGATTATTTTCCAAATCAATTAGCTCACAAGTCATCGAAAAGAACCAATAAGCGATTAAAGTGTCCTAACAACATGAACACATGACACACGTCATTATATAAATAATTATACTGAGTGTTTCTCTGCTGCAGGTTCCGTGAAGGTCTGCAGACTCTGGGGGTCTTTGATCAGGTGACTTTAAGACACGGGAACCCTCTGCTTTGTAAACCACCTTTTACCCACAATGCATTAGTGCAAACTCCGCTGCAAAGCAGGCGCGCTCGTTTTCCTCACCAGGAGAGTGACTGCATGCGTCTCCACTGTTTAAAGCTGCTCCATCTGATCCAGGTGCAGCGCCTCCCGTCGGTGTTCCACAGCGTTTTCTGTGAGGCGGAGGTCCACCTGTCGGCTCAGACGCTCCATCAGCTCTTCTCCATCCACTTCTCCCCGCAGGAGGACAGGAGGAGCAGGGAGACGCCCGTTTCCTCCTTCTGGAGGCGCTTCCTGCAGGACTGTGAAGGTAAAACCAGCCCCACCCACTCAGGCTCCGCCCCCAGCAGGGAGAACCTTCATCCGAGTTGGCGAGGAAACTATTTGATCGGTTTCCTCTTCTCCCGTCTCGTTTCCTTTCCTCCCTCAGTTGGGAGGAGCTCTATCTCGCTGAAGGACCTCCTTCGATTCGCCACAGGAACTGAGGAGCTCCCAGCAGCCGGCGGCCTCCCTTCTCCCTCCATTTCCTTCCTCCATCGGAGGGGCGGAGGAGGAGAGGAGAGGAGACTCAGAAGGAGGGAGTGCTTGAAGGACGAGGGACTCCTCCCGGAGAGAGAGCTCGGCTCCAAGCGCCTCCTCCTGCCCGTCACCTCCTCGTATCAGGCCTTCAAAAGCTGCATGGAGCGGGCAATCAGCTGAAGGAGGAGCACCTAGAGATCCGCCTTATTTCACATCTTCGTCACTGAAGAAGATGAAGAGTCAAATGTTGTTTTCTGGGAAGTGAAAATGATTCTTTATAACTTTATAATAACTGTCATTTGACTTGTATCTGCGTCCTGATTGGCTCTTAGACCTTCACAATATGTGACTTTAACTATTCTCATCTTCAATAACTACAACTCTTTATGTATTAAAGGAGATCGCACAGAGAGCTATTTAGGTAAAAGTGTCCTTTTTCTTTTAATATATTAAGTTTCAGGTCATTTAGCTGACGCTTTTCTATCCAAAGCGACTTCCATCACATTTCTTACTCGTGGCTTTTTTAAAAACATTTTCCCCGGGGGGCCATTAGGGGTTGGTGGTCTTGCTCAGGGACACTTCGACGTGGGGCAGCCGGGGCTCGAACCACCAACCTTGTGGTTCCCGGCGCTGCCTCTCTACCTCCATATTAAACTAAAGTTGCTGATTAACAGTTTCTGAATTTCTATCATTTAACTTGTTTTCTGTGTTTTGAGTTTGCTGCAGATTTGATTATTGTTTCATGTTTATTGTGGATAAAACGTACAGAATCAATCTCACGTTGTTTCATTTCTTAAACGACTGGCGTCCGTTTGAAGGAGCCGGTTTAGTGGAAACTCAGAGTTTGTTCATCCTGAGATGAAGGAAACTGGCTTGTTTCACAAAGGGAGGAAACTAAAGCTCAGGACAATAAGATGTTACGTTAAAGACTAAAGTCTTTTCTGGACCATCCTGTTGGTGAAGAATTGATGAATATTGGTTTAGTTGTATTGTCGTTTCCAGATGACTACTTGTTTGAACGCTATCGTTTTTCTTCACAGTCCATCAAATATGTCCATGACCTCGTCCTCATAGACGTAACGTCCCCCATCGTGGACGTGCTCTCACATACGAGCACGTTCTTTGTGTAGTACTACGTGTTTTCCTTTACAACATTAGAACTGACAGTTTCTCTGTCTTTTGCTGCAGTAGCTGTGTTTTCTGTCTAATCACGGGTTCATACTCGCACGCTTGCGTTAATATTTGCAGCTCAATAGGGGTGAATATAATGTTTGTGGTGGTTGTCGTGGTGAAACTCAGAGTTTCTCATCTCAGGGTAAATCAACTCAACGCAACGCTTTGGCCATGCAAATAATATAAAAATACCAAAAATAATATAATGTGCTACTTGGCATGAAAGTAAAATAAATATGTGTAACTATCTGATAGATTTTAGAGATCCATCCATTGTCAAACCGCTTATCCTGCACGCAGCGTCTCGGGGGGACCAAGTCCGTCCCAGCCAACTTCAGGTGATAGATTTTAGTGATGATACATTTAATTAATGTATACACGTGTGTTATAATCAAAGTAATACAATTGGCTTTATTGTTTTGATGCATAACAAGAAATAGTAAGTAGAGAAACAAGTAATCTAATACATTTGAAGAAAATGTTTTCAGGTTCTTTCCTCGCTTTGAAAATACTAATACTAGTAAAAGTATTTATCAAAGTGAACCGTGTGCAAATCAACAGCTCAGAGGGAGATATGTTATATTTATAATTCATTATTGTTGATCCAATGTTTAGCAGCTCTTAGGCCTTTCGCTCCTTACCAGTTGTCTCTGGAAACAGTAGCAGAGTGAGACGTCTTTTACTGATCTCTTCAGTGTTTGTCCGTGGAAAACGCAGCAGAGTGAGACTTCTTTCCGTTGTTCTCCTCTCCGACCGGCTGTTGACACGTCATCAGACTCCCCGTCACCACCAACAACATCCAACATGGCGGCGTCCGTCCGGGAGAAGCAGACAGGTTGGTCAAACTGCTTTTAGTCCCCGTTAACGGTTCATTTCCCGCGCCCGACAGCCACGGTGACCGGCGGCGGAGGGTTTAACTCTCCGCCGCCGGTCACCGGAGGGGATCGATCCGCGGCCGTCCCGATGCTAACCGGCTAACCAAGCGCAGCTCGTCAGCGGAGAGCCGCCAGCTGAGCAGATAAAACGATTCTCTAACAAACTGCCCCACATTTAGATTAATACGCTGACTGGTCTGTTACGTGGTTAACGGGAAAGTCAACTAGCAGCCTAACTATTTAACTAATGCTGCTGTTAGCTTTCTGATGCTACTGCTAGCTAGCTAGCTAGGTGAAGCTAATGGCTGATTTCGTTTAGTCTTAAGAAGTGTTTCAAAGCCTCTAATGTGATCTAAAATATTCACCATTTAAACCATTTGATGTGTTCCAACGTTGTGTTCTGAAAACTAACGAGAACATCTGTAACAGCTCAAAAATACGTCCAGTAATCAGTTAACAAGCTAACGTTACTACACCCGGTCCAGCTGCTACACCACCGGGGAGCATAGGGAGCATAGGACAAAGGAGACATAGGAGACATAGTCATGTTGTTCAGCTCCGATCTCTGAAGAAGGACCAGGACCTCATGTCCAAGACCTGAGGACCAGATTGACTATTTCTCTGTTCTTGTAGTGGCTCTGAAGCGGATGCTGAACTTCAACGCTCCTCCTCTGAAGAACACGGCAACTGAGCCCGTATGGAAGGTAAAGACACCGAGGACACAGGGGACAGAGAGGACATGATATTATTACCTCTGTCCTGTGCTTCAACGTGTGTGTGTGTGTGTTCAGGTGTTGATATACGACCGGTTTGGCCAGGACATCATCTCCCCTCTGCTGTCCGTCAAAGAGCTCAGGGACATGGGCATCACGCTGCACCTGTGAGAGACTCACCTGTATCCCGTCCTCACAATGTCCTCACAATGTCCTCACTGGGATAGCAAAGCTCCTTTTTAAAAAGTCTAACTTCAATTTGCTTTTCAGTTTGCTTCACTCAGACAGAGATCCAATTCCAGATGTTCCAGCCATCTACTTCGTCATGCCCACAGAGGAGAACATCGACAGGATATGCCAGGTACACACACACACACACACACACACACACACACACACACACACACACACACACAGAAAGAACGATGCAGTCATGCTCTGGATGTGTAACCGTCATGTAGTAATCCAGATGTTCTGTGTAGGACCTGAGGAACCAGCTGCACGAGTCCTACTTCCTGAACTTCATTTCTGCCATCAGCAGAAGTAAACTGGAGGACGTCGCCAGCGCCGCTCTGGCCGCCAACGCTGTGGCCCAAGTTACCAAGGTTACCGTGACTACTGTGATCCTCCTCGTTAGGGGCGTGTCATTCTTCTTCTTCTTATTGGTTATGTCTGTAGACGTTGTAGGTCCATCACTGGTTTTGAGTTAATTGCTCAGGTGTGTGTGTGTCTCAGGTGTATGATCAGTACCTGAACTTCATCACTCTGGAAGACGACATGTTCACCCTCTGCCATCAGAACAAGGAGCTCATCTCCTACCATGGTAACAAACGCACACAGACACCTGTCTGTGTCTCACCTGTCTGCGTCTCCCCTGTCTGCGTCTCCCCTGTCTGCGTCTCCCCTGTCTGCGTCTCCCCTGTCTGCGTCTCCCCTGTCTGCGTCTCGCCTGTCTGCGTCTCGCCTGTCTGCGTCTCCCCTGTCTGCGTCTCGCCTGTCTGCGGACACCTCGCCTGTCTCACTCTGCGTCTCCCTGTCTGCGTCTCCCCTGTCTGCGTCTCGCCTGTCTGCGTCTCGCCTGTCTGCGTCTCCCCTGTCTGCGTCTGTGTCCGCCTGGCGGAGCTGTGTCGTGTCCTCGCCTGTCCGGGTGGAGCGTCTCCCTGTCTGAGCGTCTCGCCTGTCTGGAGCTGTCTCCCCTGTGTCTGCGGGTGGAGCCCCTGTCCGGGTGGGCGTCTCCCTGTCTGTCTGTGTCCGCGGGTGGAGCTCGCCTGTCCGTCCGCCGGGTGGAGCTCACCTGTCCGCGTCTCACCTGTGGAGCGTGTCGTCTCACCTGTCCGGGTGGCGTCTCGGGTCACCTGTCGGGTGGAGCTGTGTCTCGCCTGTCTGCGTCTCCCCTGTGTCTCACCTGTCTGTGTCCCCTGCAGCCATCAACCGAGCAGACATCCAGGACACGGACATGGAGGCCATCATGGACACCATCGTGGACAGTCTCTTCTGCTTCTTCGTCACTCTGGGTGAGTTTGTTTCTGATGCTTCTGATCGAGACCAGGACAGGGTGTCCTCCTGTCAACAGAACCAGTCAGAACCAGCTACACTCTATTATTACTACTACCATTATTATTACTAATAATGTGGAGCTGTGTCTGTGTCTGCCGGGTGGAGCTGTGTCTGTGTCCGCCGGGTGGAGCTGTGTCTGTGTCCGCCGGGTGGAGCTGTGTCTGTGTCCGCCGGGTGGAGCTGTTATGCACCTTCATGCAGCTTTCCCTTCTTCGCTTCTTGTCTCCCCTTCAGGCGCCGTGCCGATCATTCGCTGTCCCCGTGGCAACGCAGCAGAGATGGTTGCCGTGGTGAGTTCAGTGACCCAGTTTGAATGAGGCGTGTTTGTACCACGTTCTCATGAAGACTTGATCTTCGACTTTAAGCTCATTTAGCTCACTGATTTCTGTTAAATGGCATCAACATGACGAAGCACCTTCCTTTGATCTGATGCTCCACCTTCACACTGACCAATCTATTTATTTGTGGAGAGTTTGATGTTCCGTGATGGATCCATGATCCATGTAGTGATTTTACAGACGGAGGCATCACAGAACCTGTAAATAAATAAATAAATGCTGACGTTTTCTCCTCCGTGTTCGTAGAAGTTGGACAAGAAGCTCCGTGAGAACCTGCGGGACGCCAGAAACAGCCTCTTCACCGGAGACAACATGGCCGCCGGACAGTTCAGGTAGAACGGTCACCACCGAAACGCCCCCTCCCACAATGCATTGCTGTGCATGTGTGTGTTTGTAATGATGCTGCTCTCCAGTTTCCAGAGGCCTCTGTTCGTCCTGGCCGATCGTAACGTGGACATGGCCACGCCCCTCCACCACACCTGGACCTATCAGGCACTGATCCACGACGTCCTGGTGAGCTGTCAATCTCTTTTCTCTCTCTCTCCCCTACAAACAAGTCAGAGTCTGAACTTCACTTCATTCCCCCCAGGACTACCAGCTGAACAGGGTGGTGATGGAGGAGGGGCTGGGGGCGGAGCCATCTCCCGCCGGTGCCAGACCAAAGAAGAAGAACAGAAAGGCCTACGACCTGACCGCCGCCGACAGATTCTGGCAGAAGCACAAGGGCAGGTGTGCTAACGTGTTCATGGCGTGTTCATGGCGTGCTCATGACGTGTTCATAACGTTCTGGCTGCGGTATTTGCATAGTTGTGGTTTAATAATCACACATCTAGGAGACGATGTCACTTGTCATTATTTATTAATCTCAAACTGAGTAGATACGGAGGAAATGATCTCATTGTACTATATAATATAAGTTAAGTCCGTATGCTGGTGATTTCTCATTGTACTGGACACACTTCGCTGTGGACCCGCCCTAAGGGTTCCAGCACCGTGATTGGCTGCTTGTCTTTCTAAAGAAGCGCCTCCATTGGTCTGTTGCAGTCCCTTCCCGGAGGTGGCGGAGTCGGTGCAGGAGGAGCTGGACACCTACAGAGCCCAGGAGGACGAGGTCAAACGCCTCAAGTGCATCATGGTGAGACACACACGTGTCCTCGAGACAATGTCCAAGTCTCTACAGTTCGTCTCAGAGTCCCTGAAGACATTTCCAGATGTGGAGTTAACATCTGACTGGGTCCTCTGTGTCTGCAGGGTTTGGAGGGAGAAGACGAAGGAGCCATCAGCATGCTGTCAGACAACACAGCCAAGCTCACCTCCGCCATGAGGTACTGAGGCCTCCCTGCACCACCTGCACCACCTGCACCACCAAAGACTCGTGTTCACGTGTGTGTGTGTGTGTGTGTGTGTGTGTGTTGCAGCTCTCTGCCTGAGCTGCTGGAGAAGAAGCGGCTGATCGACCTGCACACCAACGTCGCCACGGCCGTCCTGGACCACATCAAGGTACCAGCTGCCAGCCAATGACACGGCTCCATTCCATCACATGGCACCATGTGCACAGAAGTATTAATACACAGTAGTGACAGTAGTACGAGTACATAAAGTAGTACTAGTAAACAGTAGTAATAGTACTCTTGATGCTCTTTGTGTCCTCAGAGTCGTAAACTGGACGTTTACTTTGAGTATGAAGAGAAACTGATGAGCAAGTCGACTTTAGACAAATCTCTACTGGACATCATCAGTGACCCCGACGGTACGCACACACACACACACACACACACGCACACACTTATAACCTGAGTTTCAGTCAAATTAAGTATATTTCAAAAATGTAATTTTAAATGTTTATTTAAATGTTTGTCAGCCGGAACCCCTGAAGACAAAATGAGGCTGTTCCTCATCTACTACATCACTGCTCAGCAAGCTCCTTCAGAGGTAACACACACACACACACACACACGCACACACACGGATCTCTTTCTACACAGAGATGTAAAATCAGAAATAATCTCAGGCACATATTTTACAAGTGTTTTCATTTCAAATCTCCCCAAAAAATGTATAAAACATGTAAGCCAATATTTCCATCCACCAGGTCTCTCTGTCTCTCTATGTCAGGTCATGATGTAGCACCAAGACACCTGATGTCTCCTTTAAAACCGACCTTAAACGTAAAGGTGTTGATTCCGCCGTCTTTGGATGTGTTTCAGTCCGACCTGGAGCAGTACAGGACGGCTCTGCTGGACGCCAACTGTGACCTTTCACCCCTCAACTACATCAAGCAGTGGAAGTAAGTCGACACGTCCGCCTTCTGGCTCCTCTCGCCTGGATCTGCCGGACTGGTGACCCAAAGTCTCCCCACCCTCCTTCATCCGCGGTTCAAACACACCTTTTTCACCTGTCGTCTCTTCCAGGGCCTTCACCAAGATGGCCGCCGCCCCGGCTAACTACGGCAACAGTGGCGTGAAACCAATGGGGTGAATATCTGCTACCGAGTGATGAGTGGTGTTTATCACAGCTTCATCATTAGAACTGACCATCCCCTCCTCCTCCATCCCCTCTTCCTCCACCATCCCTTCCTCCACCATCCCTCCTCCTCCTCCTCCATCCCCTCTTCCTCCTCCTCTTCCTCCTCCTCTTCCTCCATCCCTTCCTCCTCCACCATCCCTTCCTCCTCCACCATCCCTTCCTCCTCCACCATCCCTTCCTCCTCCTCCTCCATCCCCTCTTCCTCCACCATCCCTTCCTCCTCCACCATCCCTTCCTCCTCTCCTCCTCCTCCTCCATCCCCTCCTCCACCATCCCTTCCTCCTCTTCCTCCATCCCCTCCCTCCTCCCCTCCACCATCCCTTCCTCCTCTTCCTCCATCCCCTTCCTCCTCCCCTCCTGCAGGTTGTTCTCCAGAGTGATGAACAGCGGCTCCCAGCTGGTGATGGAGGGAGTGAAGAACCTGGTGCTCAAACAACACGTGAGTGAGCCGATCGTAGTTATTGATTATTGATTGGTTGATCAATGTGTCCAAGTATTAAAACCTTGGGGCTTTTCTTGTTGGCGGTCCGAGATGAAGAGCCTCTCGTGGAGTCTCACAACAACAAACGGCTGTTGTTTGGCCCAGCAAGGCTTCTGTACTCCTCCTCCTCCTCCTCCTCCCTGATGAATGCCAAATACCTGCTTTCTTCCAGAACCTTCCTGTGACCCGTATCCTTGACAACCTGATGGAGATGAAGTCCAACCCGGTTTGTTCTTCTCGTCTGTTTGTCTGACAACTATAGAACTGGATTATTATAGAACGAGTTTATCATAGAACGAGTTTATCATGGAATTAGTTTATCATGGAACGGGTTTATCATGGAACGGGTTTATCATGGAACGGGTTTATCATGGAACGGGTTTATCATGGAACAGGATTATTATATAATTAGTTTATTATAGAACAGGATTATCATAGAACGAGTTTATCATGGAATTAGTTTATTATAAAATTAGTTTATCATGGAATTAGTTTATTATAAAACGAGTTTATCATGGAATTAGTTTATCATAGAACAGGATTATTTTGTTGTCCTTTACTGCATTTGTTTCAAGTCTCCTTGTGGATGAATGAGCACATTTTTGGGGATTTGGCTCCTCGGCCCATGTAGTCATGTGACCACACACACACTCTGAAGGCTTCTCATCGTCTGCAGTTACAGACGACCAACAGAGACCCTGTTGTTAACCTGACGGAAGGCGGGGGAGGAGAGGGGTGGTGCAATGGGATGAACATAGGAGGTGTGTGTGTTTTGAGGTAACGTCAGAAGCTAAAGATAAAGTCCTGATATAGAAGAACTTCTTGGCATCACCAACCGTACTTCTGTGACCAGGGTTATTAATGTGTTCATACAAATGTTTGACTGACATGTAGACGCTTAATCAAAACGCAGCGTTTTCTTCAGCTCAGTATTTGTTTATGATGTTTACATCAATCAGCTGATCATCTCTTCCAGGAAACTGATGACTACCGGTACTTTGACCCGAAGATGCTGCGAGGCAGCGAGAGGTACCACTCTGACCGGTATTCACATCCCCGTGTTCTAACCCAGTGAGTCTCACTATGTTCTCCTCCTGCTCCTCCTCAGCTCCATTCCCAGGAACAAAACCCGTTTCAGGAGGTGAGTTCAGGATGAAACACCGACTGGACTTGGTTGTTAATTAGTAATTGAATTGTCATTATTAATTTATAGTTCATCTTCTCGTACGAGCTTCACCTTTTATTTCCTGATAAAAGTGTTGACTGCTGTTGGACGGATCGATAGATATAATTGTAATAATATGTGTAAAACAAATAGACATTAATAATAGAAAACCGAATAAATGATGAATAAATTAAGTTCTGTTAATACGTCCAATAATTTGAGAAATATGTAACACAAAACCTTTATATCTGGCTATGAAATAAATACCAGTGTGTGTTCTGAGCGCTGCAGTGCATGATGGGTATTATTGCTGCTGTGCTCTGATGTTGTGGATGTGTTCCAGGCCATTGTGTTCGTGGTGGGAGGAGGAAACTACATTGAGTACCAGAACCTGGTGGACTACGCCAAGGTACCGCAGTACTGCTCGTACTACTGAGAGATACTATCAGTACCATGCTGCTATTACCATGCTGCTATTACCATGCTGCTATTACCAAGCTATAACGTGCTATAACCATGCTATAACCATGCTATTACCAAGCTATTATTACCATGCTGCTATTACCATGCTGCTATTACCAAGCTATAACATGCTATAACATGCTATAACCATGCTATTACCAAGCTATTACCATGCTGCTATTACCATGCTGCTATTATCATGCTGCTATAACCACGCTATTACCAAGCTGCTATAACCACGCTATTACCATGCTGCTATTACCATGCTGCTATAACCACGCTATTACCATGCTGCTATAACCACGCTATTACCAAGCTGCTATAACCACGCTATTACCAAGCTGCTATAACCACGCTATTACCATGCTGCTATAACCACGCTATTACCATGCTGCTATTACCACCACGCTATTACCATGCTATTACCATGCTGCTATAACCACGCTATTACCATGCTGCTATAACCACGCTATTACCATGCTGCTATTATTACCACGCTGCTATTACCATGCTGCTATAACCTATAACCACGCTATTACCATGCTATTACCATGCTATTACCATGCTGCTATAACCACGCTATTACCATGCTGCTATTATCATGCTGCTATAATCATGCTATTACCATGCTGCTATTACCATGCTGCTATAACCACGCTATTACCATGCTGCTATAATCATGCTATTACCATGCTGCTATAACCACGCTATTACCATGCTGCTATAACCACGCTATTACCATGCTGCTATAACCACGCTATTACCATGCTATTATCCTGCTGCTATTATGGGATACCATAAAGTGGAGAAGCATGAAGCAGCTGTAGTTTAAAGCTTCTCGTGTCTTCAGGTCAAACCGGGGAAGAAGGTTGTTTACGGCTGCAGTGAAGTCTCCAACGCCGCGCAGTTCACCAAACAGGTGAGACACACACCTGTCCTCCCATCATGCACCTCTCTGTTAAACTCCACCCACTCCACCATCTAACCCTTCCTCTTGGTCTCCTCAGCTCTCCCAGCTGGGCCAGAAGTGACGTGGACGACCCCATCGACTCGCAAATCTGTCTCCCGCCGCCTCCCTCAGAGGTCACGGAGGATCTCTTTATTCCAGATGTTTTCTATTAAACTCTCCTGTAAATGGACATTTCCCGTCTTCATTGTCATTTCCATCTCTCCCGCTCAGCATTAATAAAGATTATAAAACGACTGACATCCAACATGGCGCCCGCTTTTTATTAAAGTGGTCATTTCACGGTCTGGAACAGACTGTATGTGTATTTTAATACTCAATAGACACGTTGTATAAATACTTCGCGAGAAGCTCTGTGTTCTGCGGAATTAAAGAATAAAAATAAACAAGGAAGAGCTGGAAAAAATTCAAATGTATTTTTACTACATTAATGCTAAAGAAACCGTCTTCCTGATGATGATTAAGCTTAAGCTTGCTGGGCTCCTGGAGGAGGAGGAGGAGCAGCTGCTCCCTCTGGACACTGGTTCACAAAGAGGATCAGGACTAAAGTTCAGTTCAGTGTGGTCGCACAACGAAACTGTGTGTTTCTGTTTCCATTGTTTCTATTGCAGAGAGACACACACACACAGACGCACACGTAATCCTCGTGTTCGTGATGTCGACTCTGTTGACTTTTTGACCTGAAAGCTGAAATAATGAGGAGGAGGAGGACTAGTCACTAAATGACTATACATGACTTGTCTCCTCTCTCGTCTCCTCTCCAGACTCAACTCCATCACATGTTCCGGCTCACTTAGGCGAGTTTATATATTTGTAAGTGACAGTGAGTACATTTACTTTAGTATTTAGTTTAGTAGTATTCTTACATTTTGGAGTATTTCTGTTTTCTTGCACTCAACATGAAATTAAATTACCAACAAACCAAAATAAATGTAAAGATCCTTGGTGCTTGATGGCCACGCCCCTTATGTTTAAGGCGTCGTGATTGGCTCCCGTCCGACCCCAGCCGACCATCCGGCCTATCTGAAGCATGTCGGGGGGCCACGTGGCGGCTCACTCAGAGACATTTGTCCCATGTGGACTCTCAGGTGTCTGATTCTCAGGTGAGATCTGCTCCAGGTGAACAGCTTACAGGTGTTCACTTTCTTCTCTGAAATAATTCAAAGGAGAACATCCAACCTTTAAATATGAAATACGATTTTCGTGACATTCCTGGGAGGACACCCATCAGGAGACACCTCCAGTCCTTCTGAGGTCCCAGCTTCATGAGAGAGAGCTGTATTTTCTCCAGTGGCCACCAGGGGGCGACTCGTCTCCCATAGACGTCTATGAGAAAATAACCTGTTACAAACTATAAATCAACCATAAACCATGAAGTCTCTCCTCATTGTGTTGTTCTCTTTCCTGCTCCTCTGTCAGGTCAGGGAAGCCCCGCCCACCTCTGATGTCACCACCGCGGTGTGTGTGTGTGTGTGTGAGAGGGAGAGAGATTATTTTAAGGGCGATCAACACCAGCAGCTTACCGTCTGCTGTTTCCAGGGAATAAAGTCTGACCACTTTTCCTGAGAGACGACTTGTGAGGAAACAAACAGTCGGTAAGTCGACGGGTTTCATGAATAAACCAACGATGGATTAATGTTGACTGTTGAATAACGGAGAAACAATCATGAGTTTATAAATGAGTCTGTTTTCATCATGTAGTTTAGCTTAGTTAACTGAGCTGCTGTGGTTTTCTCACTGACTGACTGGTTTATGAACTGGTTTGATGACCGTAGTCTTCACTGTTTGTTCCATTTGACTTTTGGCTTTAATGGCTGACGTTCACGTCATGATGTCACATCGGGCCCATAAGCAGCCTGTAGTGGATCGCTGATTTAAGACGGGTCTCCACACCTTTTTTCCCTGTGGGCCAAACAGAAAAACAGTCCTGGACGTGTGACGTGTGACGTGTGACACGTGACGCCTGGCGTGTGACACGTGACGCCTCACTAATGCACTAATACTGGAAAGATCAATCACATGCAGCTAAATTACGTTTGATAATTCAACATGTTTGAAGAGAAAAGGCCTCGCAGCTCTCCATCCTTTATAAGGAGGTTGGCAGCTCAGATGGTTCTTATTGGTTCTTATTGGGATCGTTCACACATCAACTAACGTTTGTTAAAAAACTCATCAATTTGAATTGACTGAATTCGTTAGTATTACTTATTAAGGCATTCGGGCTTTTGGACCAGTGCAAACTGTATATTTGTGACGGCAGAATGTTGCTCTCAGAGGAGCAGTGACGCCCTGAAGGAAGTTTCTGCTTCTCGTCGTTTCGTTAACAGAGAATCGCACAGATGTTGAGCCCAACAGACGCATCATCCGTCTCAGCAGAGATCTTTTCCAAACTCCGGCAGAAGAAGCTGCTGTGGATTCTTCAGAGAATCATCACGCTGCATCAGTTCTAGTTGCCGACTCTCCTGCACTTCATCTGCATCCAGTGAAAACTGTTGATGACAGAAAAGTCGCTGACTGAATTCCTTCATGACAGATGTGATCACACATATTCTCCCACTTCAGCAGAGAGCTTAGTGCACTATGTTCACGCTTCACAGCTGCCACTCGAAGAGACGAAGCCTCATACAAAATGCTTCATTTTTTGTTTGACCTTTAACCCGATAAAATC
Source organism: Gasterosteus nipponicus (assembly GCA_014132575.2). Classification (NCBI taxonomy): domain Eukaryota; kingdom Metazoa; phylum Chordata; class Actinopteri; order Perciformes; family Gasterosteidae; genus Gasterosteus; species Gasterosteus nipponicus. Next base: position 13,446,716 of record BMAF01000013.1, on the reverse strand, counting down.
CATTAAGAACCGATTCTCACTTACAGAGTGACCTGGCCGAGAGGCTGCGACGCAAACAGCACAGGCACAATATCATAGTACAATATTATAGTACTGTATCATAGTACAATATCATAGTATCATAGTACAATACCAGAGTATGACCAACACACGGCTAAAAACAACATAGTTAAATTGATAAATACTATGTACAAAAAAGGCAGATTACTGGAAGTACTTTGTAAAAAATGGAAGCGAGAAGTGAGGGCTGGTCAGCGAGTACACGTACAGATGTTACAGCTGCTCTTTGCCTTGTAGCCTGTTCAGGGTGTTGAGATGATCAGTGAGGTCTAACCCACTAGAAACGGCAGGTCTGCCACCATGAAGCCTCCGTGATCTCAGGACGTCCACCTCAGAGTGTAGAGTAGGTCCCGTTTTCAGCCTCAGAGAGGAACGCTTGATATTCTCTGTGGTTGGAGAGCTGGAGAGGTGGAGGGTTGGAGAGGTGGGGAGGTGGAGGGTTGGAGAGGTGGGGAGGTGGAGTATTGGAGAGGTGGAGGGTTGGAGAGGTGGGGAGGTGGAGTATTGGAGAGGTGGAGGGTTGGAGAGCTGGAGAGGTGGAGGGTTGGAGAGCTGGAGAGTTGGAGGGGTGGAGCGTTGGAGAGGTGGAGCATTGGAGAGGTGGAGGGTTGGAGAGATGGAGAGGTGGGGAGGTGGAGTATTGGAGAGGTGGAGGGTTGGAGAGGTGGGGAGGTGGAGTATTGGAGAGGTGGAGGTTGGAGAGCTGAGAGGTGGAGGGTTGGAGAGAGCTGGAGAGGTGGAGGGTGGAGAGGTGGAGGTGGAGGGTTGGAGGGTGGAGCAGCATTGGAGAGGTGGAGGGTTGGAGAGATGGAGAGGTGGGGGAGGTGGAGTATGGAGGTGGAGGGTTGGAGAGGTGGAGGTGGAGTATTGGAGAGGTGGAGGGTTGGAGAGCTGGAGAGGTGGAGGGTTGGAGAGCTGGAGAGCTGGAGAGGTGGAGGGTTGGAGAGGTGGGGAGGTGGAGTATTGGAGAGGTGGAGGGTTGGAGAGATGGAGAGGTGGAGGGTTGGAGAGCTGGAGAGCTGGAGAGGTGGAGGGTTGGAGAGGTGGGGAGGTGGAGTATTGGAGAGGTGGAGGGTTGGAGAGGTGGAGAGGTGGAGGGTTGGAGAGGTGGAGGGTTGGAGGGTTGGAGAGGTGGAGGGTTGGAGAGGTGGCGGATTGGAGAGGTGGAGGGTTGGAGAGGTGGAGCATTGGAGAGGTGGAGGGTTGGAGAGGTGGAGGGGTGGAGGTGGAGAGGTGGAGCATTGGAGAGGTGGAGGGTTGGAGAGCTGGAGAGGTGGAGGGTTGGAGAGCTGGAGAGGTGGAGGGGTGGAGAGGAGGAGTGGTTGGAGAGGTGGAGCATTGGAGAGGTGGAGTATTGGAGAGGTGGAGAGCTGGAGGGTTGGAGAGGTGGAGGGTTGGAGAGCTGGAGAGGTGGAGGGTTGGAGAGGTGGAGGGTTGGAGAGCTGGAGAGGTGGGGGTTGGAGAGGAGGAGGTTGGAGAGGTGGAGCATTGGAGAGGTGGAGAGTTGGAGGGTTGGAGGGTGGAGGGTTGGAGAGGTGGAGGGTTGGAGAGCTGGAGAGGTGGAGGGTTGGAGAGGTGGAGGGTTGGAGAGCTGGAGAGGTGGAGGGTTGGAGAGGTGGAGGGTTGGAGAGGTGGAGCATTGGAGAGGTGGAGAGTTGGAGGGTTGGAGGGGTGGAGGGTGGTGGAGGGGTGGAGAGGTGGCGGGTTGGAGAGGTGGAGGGTTGGAGAGGTGGAGGGTTGGAGAGGTGGAGGGTTGGAGAGGTGGAGAGGTGGAGGGTTGGAGAGGTGGAGCATTGGAGAGGTGGAGAGGTGGAGGGTTGGAGAGCTGGAGAGGTGGAGGGTTGGAGAGGTGGAGGGTGGAGGGGTGGAGAGGTGGAGGGGTGGAGAGGTGGAGGGTTGGAGAGGTGGAGGGTGGAGGGTTGGAGAGGTGGAGGGTGGCGGGTTGGAGAGGTGGAGGGGTGGAGGGTTGGAGGGGTGGAGAGGTGGAGGGTTGGAGAGGTGGAGGGTGGAGGGGTGGAGAGGTGGAGAGGTGGAGGGGTGGAGGGGTGGAGAGGTGGAGAGGTGGCGGGTTGGAGAGGTGGAGGGGTGGAGGGTTGGAGGGTGGAGAGGTGGAGGGTTGGAGAGGTGGAGGGTTGGAGAGGTGGAGAGCGCAATACAGTGGAAATAGTCCTTTATATTTTTAGGTTTTGATCAATCAAAAATGGATGGCGGGCCCCAGTTGGCCCGCGGGCCGTAGTTTGGACACACCTGACTTTGCTGACTGGTTTCCCATCACGGTGTGAGACCCTGACTGAAGACCGACGCATCGATTAACCCTCGGTGACTCATTGTGATTCATGGTTCAGGTGCAGAGATGTCCCACCTGTCCCACCTGTCCCACCTGCTACCTCTGACAGGTGAGCCACTCTTCTTCTTCTGTGGTCGAACTTCTCAGTGCTCGCACATGATGTGATGTATAATCTGTCTTTTTCTCTGCAGGCCTTTTCTTCCTGATCTCCTCGACGTCCGGCTCAGAATCCGCCGGTCAGTCCTAAATGTTCCTCTTCACGTCTTTCACGTCCCGTCGTAATCTCGCCTGTTGCAACGTACAAAGCTGTGCACGTGCTCTTCTTCACGTTGATGCGTTGCTTCTCTGTGGCCTTTAGAAACTTTAAACTTCCTCCTGTGACTCGTTGTTCATCTCTGAGTTTATTTTGAGACTGAATCTTGAAAAAGGTCCGAAGCTTTTTCTCTATAATACACAAATCAGATGAGAAGTTTGGTCCTTTCAAAGAGCCCATTTATGATCCTGAATAATATCCCCAATGTGTAATGATTTGAACTTCTTAAAGTAGAAACATAACAGATGTTGTTTCCTTCTCAGGTTCTTCTCTTTCCTTTAGCTTTTAGCATTAACGTACATGAGACTTCTATGGGACCAGAGCAGTCGCCCCCTGGTGGTCACCACAGAGAACGCAGCTTTGTCTCCTGCCAACGTTGATTGTTTGACACAAACTTTCCCTAAAACTCGTTCATCCATCGGCCTTTTTCACGTCCCACAAAGAAACGTCCACCAGCGTGAGCGCAGAAAGGCGAAGACGTGTTAATGTGCAACCTTTGGCTGACTCATGTGTGTGCTGTGATCAGTGGCCTACCCGGTGACCTGTGTGACCCGGGGAACCGACCTGCCGGAGGACGGCCTGGTGGCGCTGTGTCCCCCGGACTGCGGCCGCTGGAAGGTGTCGGTGTTCGGGACGGAGATCTACGCCTCCGTCTCCTCCGTCTGTGGCGCTGCCGTCCACAGGTGGGACTTTCACCATTTTCCTCGTGCTGTGTGCTTGTGGGCGTCGGGTGTGAGGCGGACGCCGCAGGTTCTTGGTTCTGGGGTGAAGGACTCTGCTACCGACTGCAGCTGCAGAGGCGACATAATAACGAGTCCTGCTGTCTGCTGAACCTGAACCTGAACCCAACACCACGAAGGAATGTGCAGCGCCGAAGGATTAAGCCTTCAACCCTGAACGACCTCTACTCCCCCTGCGGGGGGCTCCTTCCTCCACCGCTGCACATCTCGTCTTCCTGTCCTCTCGGCTTTAGTTTCTCAAACGTTCCTCTGAAGTCTGAATATCTTTGAACAACGCTTCCTGTTCTGAGGTCCGGGGCCGTTTTTATTCAGCTTGTATGATTCTCTGCTTGTTGTCGCCCTAAAGTAATGATGTATCCTGTCTTATACCTCCTTATTCATATATTATACCTTATTTAGATCGGTTCTGCGTCTCGTTGGCACAAAAAATATAATTTATAGCAAAAGTAATCATTTGTTATTAGCATTTAGCTCCTCCATCTGTGGTGTAAACAAACGTGTGAATATGTGAGTAATTTGATGTCTGTCCTACATGGAGCATTAAAACATTTGTTATATTTGCCTGTATGTTTAATATTTAAAGTCATCATGTCTAAAGCCATTCTTTTTCTTTCAAGTCATCAAAACAGTCCACTATTTATGCTAAGCTACGCTAACATGCTGCCGGCCCTGCTCTTAACTTTGCTTTAACATATAAACTAAAGTAGTAAAACACCACTGAAGAAGTAAACGAGTCAAATACATAAGAGTCAAAAACAATAAGCGCAAATAATAAGAAGTCCTGATTTTTAAGTCTTCATCAGAACGATCAGATTCCACGAGAGAATCTTCCCCATTGTCAAACTGTCAAACTAGAAATTTATATTAAGAAGAACATTTTAGTTCTGGTTATTCAACAAAACCTCTGGATTCGATGTGATGCTTCTAAACTTAAACCTTCACATGAAATTCTGCACATTCTTCTGAACAAAGTCAGAAAGCAGAAGGTCTGATGCTCTGACGTGTCTCGGCTCCTCAGGGGGATTCTGGGTCGGGCCGGCGGCCCCGTCGGGGTTCACAAGCTGCAGGGACGACGCGACTACGAGGGCTCCTACGCACACGGCGTCCGATCGCTGGCCCTGTCCCGCTGGAGCGCCTCCTTCAGCCTCGCCAGTAGGTCATCCCACCTATCGGGTCGCCGGATCCTTCTGGTATCAGGGAAATGAGACGTTTGAAGGGGTCTCATTGGTCCCCAGGACTGTTGATATGATGTCTTTCACAAAACAATATCAACTTAATGTCCCAGCTGGTTGTGAAGCTTCCAACAGCACCTCACTGGCTGCAGCGGACGGACTTCACCCTCAATAGTTAGAAACAGTTTGACCGGCAGCTCGAGGTCGTCTGGCTGACAGGTTTATACCTGCTCTGTAAATAGTTACACCGCCCCCTGGTGGGAAAACAGCCTCACTGCAGCTTTAAATCTTTGTTTCCTCTCGATGCCGCAAACAGATGTATTGATATTAATAATAATTAATCCTCGTTAACATCTTTGTCCAGAGGTTAAACTGCTTCACTGAAATGAAAGAAATATACCGGAGATCATTGATGTGAGTATTAATTATACTTTAATAGAAACAATAAATGAACACAACCTCTGTGTGTGTGTGTGTGTGTGTGTGTGTGTGTGTGTGTGACCAGAGCCTGTCAACGTCCCACTGGAGTTGACCAGTGACACCAGTACCACCACTCTGCCTGCAGCAGCACGACCAGGTAGCGTGATGTGATATTACGCAGGACTCTGGATTAGGGCCGCAACTAACGATTATTTTGATAATCGATTAATCGGTCGATTATTTCTTCGATTAATCGATAAATCGGATTTAAAAAAAACGGCATTAAAAAGCTTTAATTTCTACCCCTTTATTCTAAAACAGAACCTCAAATTCGTCAGAACTAGTTCTCAATACTACACTCACAAACACACCCTCATGTTCATTAAATTATTACCATCATTGTAGTGCAAGTTAAGTAAATGCATACAGCTAAAAAACAAACAAGTGCTGTGAGATGAATTTAAAATGGCATTTGTAAATAAATGCATTAGAGGCTTCTTAGTTGATTTAATGGATCACCATGTGTCTCCCTTTACAGGCATAACATCAACTACCGTATAACCCACAGTATCTGCGCAAGCGCACTGGACTACCGTATATGACAGCGTTAAAAAGTACAACACACACAAATATATTTGTCAACAATAACCGATATGGGACAAAGCACAAAATATCAGACAACACATTGAATGAATGAATGGTCCAAAAGAGGCGAGTAAATAAAAACGTGTCTTAGTCTTGCTAACTGCTTTACTGCTGTTATTAGCGAGCTAACGCTAGCTTGATCGGCTGGATGACGAGTAAACAGGAGGCTCGTTACGGGACAACGTGGACCGGGACCACGTGGACCGGGACCCCCCACGCTCGCACACCTTAGACGACTAGTGGAACAGACGTCTCTCCCTGCGTCACGTGACTCACAACAACCGCCGGCTGCTCTTTCCTCCACGTCGGCTCGCCGCCTTTATTTCTGTTTTTGCTCCGCGCGCATCTCCGCAACTCACTGTGTGACGTAATAATCGCGCGACACAACGAATCGATAATGAAATTCGTTGCCAACGCTTTTAATAATCGATTTTAATCGATTTTATCGATTCGTTGTTGCAGTCCTACTCTGGATAGTTTTTAAACTGCTTTTATTTAAAGACTAATTTTTTAAAGAACATTTTCAGTAGTGACAGAGAGGCAAAGAAACACCTTCCTGTTCCCGACTCCTTGACTTTCTTCCTTCCTGAAGCTTTCGAAAACAACAGGAGTGGAATGTTTCCCCCTGACCTACTGTGTTACCCTAGCTGACCTGTGTGTGTGTGTGTGTGTGTGTGTGTGTGTGTGTGTGTGTGTGTCGTGCAGCAAAGAACCCGCTGAAGAAGCCGTCAGTGAAGAAAGCTTTGACAGCAGGAAACAAAGGTGCACTGTGCGCTCTGTGTGCTTGATATTCTGGAAGTAAAGATTGAACATGGACTGAGGTTGTGTGTGTGTGTGTGTGTGTGTGTGTGTGTGTGTGCAGACTGTCAGATGGATATCGCCATGGTGATCGACAGCAGCAACAACATCGGGCATCGTAGGTTCAACCTGCAAAAGAACTTTCTCTCCAAATTGGCGGCCATGTTGAGGGTCGGATCAACAGGGCCGCATGTCGGACTGATCCAGGCCAGGTGAGTCACACACACACACACACACAGGTGTATAGTCGTACAAACAAAAAGAAATGTGTTTTGTGTATGACGCTTAAGCTCTTTCGTTTTTTGCTAATTCCTTGCTGCTTTCATGCTACAAATGTAGAACATACAATGTAAATCCTTTGATTACATGTTGCTCGTAATACTTTTACTTAAGGAAACATTTTCAACTTGCATGACTTTTCCCTTGTTTGTGTTTGCAGTGATTCTCCCCGGACTGAGTTCTTACTGACCAACTACACTCAACCTAAAGAGCTGCTGTTTGCCATCAAGGAGCTGGTCTACCTGGGAGGAGACACCAACACAGGTAACACACCAACACAGGTAACACACCAACACAGGTAACACACCAACACAGCTAACACACCAACACAGGTAACACACCAATACAGGTAACACACCAACACAGGTAACACATGCAGGTAACACACCAACGCAGGTAACACACCAACACAGGTAACACACCAACACAGGTAACACACCAACACAGGTAACACCAACGCAGGTAACACACCAACGCAGGTAACACACCAACACAGGTAACACATGCAGGTAACGCAGCGCAGGTAACACACAACGGGTAACACCACCTGGGTAACACACCAACACAGGTAACACATGCAGGTAACACACCAACGCAGGTAACACATGCAGGTAACACACCAACGCAGGTAACACACCAACGCAGGTAACACACCAACACAGGTAACACACAGGTAACACATGCAGGTAACACACCAACACAGGTAACACACCAACGCAGGTAACACACCAACACAGGTAACACACCAACACAGGTAACACACCAACACAGGTAACACACCAACGCAGGTAACACACCAACACAGGTAACACACCACTGGGTAACACCAACACAGGTAACACACCAACACAGGTAACACACCAACACAGGTAACACACCAACACAGGTAACACAGGTAACACACCAACGCAGGTAACACACCAACACAGGTAACACATGCAGGTAACACACCAACACAGGTAACACACCATGCAGGTAACACAGGTAACACCAGCAGGTAACACACCAACACAGGTAACACACGCAGGTAACACACCAACGCAGGTAACACCAGCGCGGGTAACACACCAGCGCAGGTAAACACACCAACAACAGGTAACACACCAGCGCAGGTAACACACCAACGCAGGTAACACACCACACGGGTAACAACGCAGGTAACACACCAACGCAGGTAACACACCAACGCAGGTAACACACCAACACAGGTAACACACCAACGCAGGTAACACACCAACGCAGGTAACACACCAACGCAGGTAACACACCAACGCAGGTAACACACCAACGCAGGTAACACCAACGCAGGTAACACACCAACACAGGGTAACACACACAGGTAACACACCAACGCAGGTAACACACCAACGCAGGTAACACATGCAGGTAACACACCAACGCAGGTAACACACCAACACAGGTAACACATGCAGGTAACACACCAACGCAGGTAACACACCAACGCAGGTAACACACCAACACAGGTAACACACCAACACAGGTAACACCAACACGCGGGTAACATGCAGGTAACACACCAACACGGGTAACACACCAACGCAGGTAACACACCAACGCAGGTAACACACCAACGCAGGTAACACACACAGGTAACACACCAACACAGGTAACACACCAACACGGGTGTTAGAATTGTGCAGACTTTCTTTTTATGTAAAGCACACAGCAGCCTCTGAAGTAGTGTGTGTCCTCACTCGTCTTGTCTCAGGTGGTAGTCACGCACACACACACACACACACACACACACACCCTGCTGTGGTCACGCTGATTTTTATTGTCTCCTCTTTTAAACTAAAAGTTCTGCCCACCGCTCCCCGTTGCAGGTAAAGCCATCATGCACGCGGTGGAGACCTTCTTCGGCCAGGACAGCGGGGGCAGGCGGGGTCACCCTCGGGTGCTGATGGTGCTGATTGACGGCTGGCCGTCCGACGACCTGGAGCAGGCGGCCATGTTGGCCAGAGAGTCCGGCATCAACGTCTTCCTGGTGTCTGTGGCCAAACCGGCGCCTGAGGAGCTCGCCATGGTGCGAGACAAGGACTTTGTGAAGAAGGTTTATTCATTTATTAAATATTTATGTGAATTTATAAAGTTATGAATCAGTAATTATTTATTTGGATGACCTTCTCCTCTCCCTCAATGAAGACCAATGTTTTTATTTTCCTTTTATTTACAAGTGAAATGATTTGAACACACTGGGATTAGTTCAGAATAGAGAGGTTTGTATTTATTGTGATGTCTGAACTCCACCTTGTTTTACGGCGCTTTTATTGTGAAACTCCTGACACAGAAACAGGGATCTGTTGGACCAATGTTGAGGAGGGTTGTCGTCTTCTTCAGTTGTTGCTCAGAGGGTCTTTGTCTCTTCAGTTGAACCATCGAGCAGCGTTTAGTTCTCCGTCCACTAAAATGAGAGACTCCTCCTCAATAAACCACACGTTGCGTCCTCCACGTGTGTCTTCTTCCTGCAGGCCGTGTGCAGAGACAACGGCTTCTTCAGCTATCCGATCCCCAGCTGGTTCAGCACCACCAAGCACGTGAAACCTCTGGCTCAGAAGCTCTGCTCGCTGGACCGCCTGCTCTGCAGTGAGAGACCACCCAACCAAGCAGGACAACAGGAAGACACACACACATCTACACAAATGCATCGACACACACGCAAACACATCTACACACACACACACACACGGTACCAACACATTAATCCTGTTTTGTTTCCATCAGTTGCCACCTTCTTCCCAGATGTTCTGACTCGAGGGGTCTTCTCGGTTGATAACTAAACCGTTGTGATGAATCCAGCAGAAGGAACATCTGGTCGTGGAGATCAGGAGGTCACATCCTGTTCATGGTGGTAAAAACCATGTTGGACTTTTTGTTTCTCAGGTAAAACCTGCTACAACTCGGTGAACATCGGGTTCCTCGTCGACGGTTCTTCCAGCGTCGGGGGGGGCAACTTCCAGCTGGTCCTGGACTTCCTGGCAGCCGTGGCGAGCAGCTTTGAGGTGTCGGACGTGGGCGCTCGCATCGGTCAGCTTTGCTTGTGAAACCCCTCCGACGCGCCGAGGCGTCGATTGGCCGACTGACTGTGTGTCGGCTCTGCAGGTGCGGTGCAGTTCACCTACGATCAGAGGCTGGAGTTCGGCCTGTTTGACCACCCCAACAAAGAGGACTCCATCAACGCCCTGAGGAGGATCCCCTACATGAGCGGAGGAACGGCCACTGGAGCCGCCATCAGCTACACCACCCAGACCCTGTTCAGGTGAACACGTCTAAGGGTGTGTCGCAATGAGGGGATCTACTGGCAGATATGGAGAATGTTCTACTTAGTTTAGAATGAATCACCGTAGCCGCCATGTTTCTGCAGAAGAAGAACAAATGAAACCCGTGTGTAACGAGAGAGGAAGGAAAGTGGCTCTGGTGTTTAAGTCACCTGGTTACCTGGTTAAGGTGACTTCTTAAGGAAGCAAGTGAAACAATGGATGCCTTCTGTTTGGGTATCTCCAGTGTGTTCGGCGTGCACAGGCATCACATTAAACATGTCGATGCGTGTCACAGGCGAGGCCTCGGGCTCCTGCTGAGGCTTCTCTTGTGAGGCTGACATGTGATCGTCTCTCCTCCAGGCGGGCGGGACCAGGACGGAACTTCCTCATCGTGGTGACGGACGGCCAATCGTATGACGACGTCAGACTCCCCGCGGCGGCGGCACAGACACAAGGTGCGTGTTGAAGGGAAGGACAGTCGACAGCGGCGCGTGTTCACTTCTCACACACATGTTTCACCCTGCACCAATCGACAGGCATCACCATCTACTCGGTGGGCGTGGCCTGGGCGCCCCTGGACGACCTCAGAGCGATGTCATCAGAGCCAAAGGAAAGCCACACCTTCTTCAGCCGGGAGTTCACCGGCCTCGCCGAGCTGGTCCCTCCGCTGGTCAGAGGGGTGTGCAAGGACTTCACAGAGAACAACTAGCAACACACACAACAAAGAAGGATACATATATAAACCAAATGTATATATACATGTATATAAAATGTACATATATATGTAGAATTATACTTTCATTCATAAATAAATAACCAAGGAGATTATTATCAACGTAGAAACCAAAATCTTTCACTTTTCAATAAACATTCCAGCGTTTGATTCTGTGATCAAATGTATCTTACAAAATAAAAGTACAACAAAAAAACTACCAGAAATATTCAAATTTGTATTTTCTGTATTTGTATCTGGATTGAAAAACATTGCTGACATGATTTTGTTCATTTGAACCAGCTAACTTAAAAAGAGCCACAATCAGCGCTGATGTTTTACTGCAGGTTCAAAGGGTCAGTTAATGTATTTAACACGTTGGACCTTATAATAAACTGCAAATTAAACAGAAACACATTGGATACTGTAATGATGGCTTTAATATCTTTATTAGAAGAGAACCATTCTTCTTATCAGATCGTATTGTATTCATGCAACAGATTTCTCCTTCCATCTATTCTGGAATCATGACATATTTTCTTGTATTATTTTGGAATTGTGAGATCTTTAGCTTGTATTTAGGAAGAACCCTCTAAGGCACGATTGAAGAAAACATGTATGTATTTATCTGGCTTCGTCAAATAAAAACACTAGAATGAACAATCGGACGGAAATGAGCTGCTTGGATTTAATAAAAGCAACTTTTTGTGCATTATATTCAAATGTGTTTATTCACACACTAGATTACAGTGATTTGATCAGCTTGTTTTTTGTATGCTGGAAAAGATGAGACGAGACTATTTGCTTTTAAAAAGTTAGTTACATTTCCATAGAAATCAACCGGATGGAAGTGAACAGAACATCTGATGGTTGATGTCGTTAAAATGACCCTGTTCCTCATTTTGAAAAATGGGATTAACTCAACAATTTGATTCATGAAGTCAAAATGTTTATTTCTGCATATTGATTAATCAAGATATTTTGATCATTTCTAAACTTCCCTTTATATTATTTGTCTTTTCTTGCAGAAATGAGTCGGGTGGGTGTACCTCCACTCTGTTGCTCCTTGATCAGTTGACCTTTGACCCTTGAGTATCTGAAGTCTTTTCCAGTAACGCCAGTAGAGTGAGTACAATGTATGACCAGGGGGCTTCCAGGAGGGGGCGCTAGAGATGATGATGATCTTTAACTTGTGTCACATGTCTCTGTAAAAGGTCCATCAGAAAGCTGCAGCTGATCCAGAACCTGCAGCTCGAGTCCTCATCGGACCGGGAAGTGGATCACATGACTGATCACATGACACATGACGCACTGGCTGAATGATTAGGGCCAAAGATCTGATACCTGACGAACGCTCAGGTCGCCTTGGACGCGTCTACTTCCTGTCTCAGGGTCAGAACGCGTAACGGCAACGTGTTGGTGAATAGCTAGTGTGAAATGAAATCACTGACATCAATAGAATTATTAACAATCGCTGAGATAATTCACAAAATAAATAACGGGCGCCGCCCTGAAAAGGGACTGAACTAAACTATTAATCTCTACAGGTCTCATAATTGAGATTCACTCATTAAGAGCAAGGAAATGTTTGCAGCAAGTATCACCGTCCACAGAGAAATGATCCTTAGTACAACAACAACCTGCTGGTGTCATTAAGACACGTGACGTCATAACTTCACCTCAGCGTCGCTATTGGGTCAATGAACCACGGGGGTCGTCGGGCTGCAGCGGTGCAGAGGCTGCTCCATGTCCCATGTTGAAGTGTCCCTGAGCAAGACCCCCGACCCCCGACCCCTGACCCCTAACGGCTCCCTGGGCCAAGATGTGAAAGGCTACGCGTCAGAAATGTGAAGTAAGACGCTTTGGATGAAATGATCTGTAATGTCTTCTAGTGACCCGCGTCCTGCTGGGATCTGCTCCTAAACTCTTTTAATATCTTCATGATTTTAGTTTGTTTGTTTTCCCTCTTGAGACTTTTATCACTAAGAATTGATTGTTTTCGGGGATCAAGGAATTTTAAATCAATACGTTGTGATTATTGATTTGACCTGCTGTTTTTATCTGATGAGAAATCTATTTCCTAATATTCTGAAATCCACCCATTCATATTTCGTATGAATGAACTGAACGTCCAGCAGGGGGCGCTACAGCACCGCGACACGTGACGACGACGACGACGATGATGACGATGATGATGATGATGATGATGATGATGATGACGATGATGATGATGATGATGATGATGACGATGACCTGCAGCCACAATACGCGTGTTTATTTAAGGAAGCAAACCTGTTTAAAGAGAAAGAGATTTCACGCGGTCATGAGTGACGTCATTGAGTGATTACATGATGGTCCTTAGGATCAATAATAACTTCATAAACAGACGCGTGCGCGCGTGCGTGCGTCAGGCCCCGCCCCCGGAGGGGAGAAGGGCGGTGCCCCCCAACCAGGTAGGAGCACCAGCGGTGGGCACGTCACCAGCAGCGCGCGCACAGAGGGGCAGCGCGCAGAGCAGCGGAGACTAACACGCGCACACGCACACGCGCGCACTCTTTCCACCGCCTCATCGGTCCCGAGCAGCAGCGACGGAGCCGAAAACAGCCGGAAGTTCCATCTGGACACATCGAAACAGGGAAGTTGGAGACGGAGAGAGACGGAGAGAGGGAGGGACAGACCGGGACAGAGGACCATGTTCAGCTGGGTGAAGCAGGAGCAGGGAGGACGCAACAAGGACGGAGAGATGTACCAGACGGTGACGGAGGGCCTGCAGAGCCTCTACCTGAAGAAGCTGCTGCCGCTGGAGGAGACCTACCTGTTCCACGACTTCCACTCGCCCGCCCTGGAGGCCGCCGACTTCCAGAGCAAGCCCATGGTGCTGCTGGTGGGCCAGTACTCCACCGGGAAGACCACCTTCATCAGGTGAGGGACGGGGACACACGGGATTCCTTTAGAGCCGATGTAGAGATGGACGTAGTGTGTGTCTCTAGAGTCCACAGAGCGGCTCAGACTGACACCGGTCTTAAAAGGACACTGTGGTAGCGCGGTGTGGCGTTGTCTCCGCTCAGAGCGTCCACTGTCTCCTCTGGGGGTCCACGGTCTCGCATTGTCCCCCTTTAGAGCGTCCGCTGTCTCCTCTGGGGGTCCACGGTCTCGCGTTGTCCCCCCTCAGAGCGTCCACTGTCTCCTCTGGGGGTCCACGGTCTCGCGTTGTCCCCCCTCAGAGCGTCCACTGTCTCCTCTGGAGGTCCACGGTCTCGCGTTGTCCCCCCCTAAAGCGTCCACTGTCTCCTCTGGGGGTCCACGATCTCGCATTGTCCCCCCTCGGAGCGTCCACTGTCTCCTCTGGGGGTCCACGGTCTCGCATTGTCCCCCTTTAGAGCGTCCACTGTCTCCTCTGGGGGTCCACGGTCTCGCGTTGTCCCCCCTCAGAGCGTCCACTGTCTCCTCTGGGGGTCCACGGTCTCACATTGTCCCCCCTTTAGAGCGTCCACTGTCTCCTCTGGGGGTCCACGGTCTCGCGTTGTCCCCCCTCAGAGCGTCCACTGTCTCCTCTGGGGTCTGCATTGTCCCCCTTTAGAGCGTCCACTGTCTCCTCTGGGGTCCACGGATTGTCCCCCCTCAGAGCGTCCACTGTCTCCTCTGGGGGTCCACGGACTCGCATTGTCCCCCCTCAGAGCGTCCACTGTCTCCTCTGGGGTCCACGGTCTCGCATTGTCCCCCTTTAGAGCGCCCACTCTCCCCCAGAGAGCGCCCACTGTCTCCTCTGAGGGTCCACGGTCTCACATTGTCCCCCTCAGAGCGTCCACTGTCTCCTCTGGGGTCCACTGTCTCGCGTTGTCCCCCCTCAGAGCGTCCACGGTCTCGCGTTGTCCCCCCTTAGAGCGTCCACTGTCTCCTCTGGGGTCCACGGTCTCGCGTTGTCCCCCCTTTAGAGCGTCCACTGTCTCCTCTGGGGGTCCACGGTCTCGCATTGTCCCCCCTTTAGAGCGTCCACTGTCTCCTCTGGGGGTCCACGGTCTCGCGTTGTCCCCCTCAGAGGGTCCACTGTCTCCTCTGGGGTCCACGGTCTCGCGTTGTCCCCCTCAGAGCGTCCACTGTCTCCTCTGGGGTCCACGGTCTCACATTGTCCCCTGTCTCCTCTGGGGTCCACGATCTCGCATTGTCCCCCTCAGAGCGTCCACTGTCTCCTCTGGGGTCCACGGTCTCGCATTGTCCCCCTTTAGAGCGTCCACTGTCTCCTCTGGGGTCCACGGTCTCACATTGTCCCCCTTTAGAGCGTCCACTGTCTCCTCTGGGGGTCCACGGTCTCGCGTTGTCCCCCCTCAGAGCGTCCACTGTCTCCTCTGGGGTCCACGGTCTCGCATTGTCCCCCTTTAGAGCGTCCACTGTCTCCTCTGGGGGTCCACGGTCTCACATTGTCCCCCCTTTAGAGCGTCCACTGTCTCCTCTGGGGGTCCACGGTCTCGCGTTGTCCCCCCTCAGAGCGTCCACTGTCTCCCCTGGGGTCCACGGTCTCACATTGTCCCCCCTCACACTGACACGTGGGCTGTGGTTTAAAAAAACAACTTTATTGTGAAAGGTCGAGCAGCCGCTGAGGATCATGGGAGCTGTAGTGCTGCTGAGGTGGGGCATTGTCCCTCGTCTTCCTGAACCTGCTGTTGGTGATGAAGACGAGACGGGACCACATGGACCAGGAGGACAGTTTCCTCATTGACAGTAAAAACTGTTACTGTGTCCATTTAGCTGCACGTTTCACTCGTGACTGTTAATCCGCCGCCTGGAGGCCGGTACGTGGTCACGGGTTACAGAGCTGATCAACGCATGCAGACCCCCAGTGACACACACACACACACACACACACACACACACACACACACACACACACACACACACAGGGGCGGTAATGTGTGTGTGGCGATGAAGCGTCCTAACGCGAACGGTACGATGAAGTAGCGTCAGACCCCCCAGGGACCCGGGACCTGCCCGGCCCTCTGTGGACGTCGGTCCAAACACGGTTCCGCTTCTTCAGAACAAAAATACACAAAGAACTGAGCTTTACGGAAGAAGTGAAGGAACCAAAGAAGTAAATCCGTGTCTCCTGTGGGACATTTGAATGAACACCTTGATGACGTCACAGCCGCCTGTAACGCTGATGACGCGTCAGAAAGCTTCTTCCAGCCACGTTCAACAGACTCCCATCGCCTGACAGGGAGCTCTGTTTATCAGAGTGTCCTTGAACGCAGCAGCAGCAGGACGACCACATGAGAGGCGTTTAAAGGTTCATTCAAATGCACCATGTGACTCTATGGAGTTACACACCTCTGTGCTCTGGGAGATGTGTGTGTGTGTGTGTGTGTGTGTGTGTGTGTGTTCCCGAGGCCCCACCCTATCCCCAGAAATGCTATGAATCATGGGAACTGAAACAAGTGCTATGAATCATGGGGAGAAGTTGGCAGTAAATTGCACAGTGACGTATTTGGGTGCATTGGAAGCAGCGCGGCCTCTGATTGGTCCACAGGTAATCCGTCTAAGCGTGTGTGCGTCAGATTGAAGCTTTGTCAATAAAGTTGTCGGTCCGTGGTCTTTGCATACACACGAGGAGGAAAAGGGTTCGTTTCCCTCTTCCTCTTATCTACCCGTCAAAATAAAAGCAGCAGATGCCCGACCTGCAACCACCGGGGTCACGTGACCTTCTGGGTTTAGTCGAGCTATCGCTAATGCTAACGAAATTGCAGGATACATGAAAGTTGGATTATTATATGCGTATGAATGTTGTCTTTATTAATACAAACTATGTATAAATGTAATAAACGGTGTGTGTATTATAAAATATAAATACTCCATGAGCGACTGAGCAGCTTTTGAGCAGAAATTTCAACAGATTTCTTGTGTCTTTTTAGAAGAACATCACACTTTATTATTACAAATTATAATCTTCTTTGACTCTGTGATACCTGGGAACTAACCCCCCGCGCCCCCACAGGTACCTGTTGGAGCAGGACTTCCCGGGGATGCGGATCGGTCCGGAGCCGACCACCGACGGCTTCATCGCCGTGATGTACGGCGAGAACGAGGGCATCGTCCCCGGCAACGCCCTGGTGGTCGACCCCAAGAAGCCCTTCAGGAAGCTCAACACGTTTGGAAACTCCTTCCTCAACAGGTAAGAACACGCAAGGACACGCAAGGACACGCAAGGACACATCTCTGATGGACAACATGTGGAGACTCGTACCTCATACTCATAAAGTACCTTTAATCAAACCCTATAAAGTATCACACGTGTTACAATAACACAGAATAGTGTGTGAACATTAGAGCATTTAAAGCATCTTATCCTTTGTCGCCGCTGAAACACCACCGACTCCGTCCATTACACGCACATCTTATCCTTTGTCACGCACACACCACACACGTCCACACACACACACGCACACACACACACACGCCACGCACACGCACACACACCCTGGCAGCTCCTCTCACTGCTGTCACCCACGACCAGTAAAGTGACCTCTCCTCCTGATTGATATGTAAACACACACACACACACACACACACACACTGTGAGTTGGGAGCGAGGGTTTAAATTTAGCTGGAACACTTCTAAAACTATTTCCTCTGTCCTGAAATATTTTTAAGAGTGGCAGCAGGACGTGGAGAGACAGCAACCCTCTGTGTGTGTGTGTGTGTGTGTGTGTGTGTGTGTGTGTGTGTGTGTGTGTGTGTGTGTGTGTGTGTGTGTGTGTGTTCAAGGGTTTCCTTTAACCAGGAATCCCGCCCGTCCCGCTGTGAAGGAGGAACCACAGTGACTTATTGTTTCCAGGGGGACGTGTGTCACACGTGCTCCACGCTTTGTTTTTTCATGTCAGGACGACATTGGTCACACACACAGGAAACGCTTTATATACATGTTAGATATATACATATATATATATATATATATATATATATATATATATATATATATATATATACATATATATACATATATTACTATATTACATCTCTTCATCACATCCTTAAAGAAATATCCTAACAATTAGTTAAATACAACTTTTCTCTTAGCTTAGCTTAGCATAAAGACTGCTAGCCAGTGATGTGGTGTCTCTCTGTCTTTTCAGGTTCATCTGCTCTCAGATGCCTAATCAGGTTCTTCAGAGCATCAGCATCATCGACACTCCTGGTATCTTATCAGGAGAGAAGCAGCGAATCAGCAGAGGTAACACACTGTGTGTGTGTGTGTGTGTGTGTGTGTGTGTGTGTGTGTGTGTGTGTGTGTCTTTGCGTCTGCTCGTATTGAATGAGGTCAGAGGGACGGACCCCCTCCTGGTGTCTCCGTGGTCTAGTGTGGCGATCTCGGACCCGGTGGATTAGAGTGACCCCGTGACCTCCCTCCGGAGCAAACCGGTGTGGAGGGCTCTTGCGAAAGTCTTCACCCTGTCACTTCCTGTTTTGTCTCTCGGTGGTTTTTCTCCCATGAATCACTTCAACCACACAAGCTGGTAAAAGAGGACCTGAAACCTCCGACGTTTCCAATCTGTTTTAATCCTCACGGTCACATTTCTACAGTAGCACCATTAGTACTTAGTATTCATGTACCTTTACTCGTTCTAGTACTGAAGACAGAAGCTTAAATATACTTTAAAGGCAGAAAGAGAGATTTTCCCTAAATACAGTCAATCATTTATAATGTAAATATGTCCTTAGTTCACGTTCAGTTCTCAAGAAGAAGAGAATCGATCTAAAGACAATAGTGATTATTGATTGGTTCAAATATCCTGTTTTGGAGCAATACGTTAAACATGAAGACATAGAATATGTAAACTTCTTCTTTCTTCTCTCTGTCCATCGTGTCGTTTAGTTTCTCTCTGCTTTAAATCTCAGTCTCTGTTGGATCTGAGCCTGTAATCCACAAACCTGAGCTTTCAGCCAGTAGTCCCTCCCTTCTGCCCCAGAGACGTGTCCTCCCCTGTCCCACCCGCTCCGGTCCTGGTTTCTGGTTTTCATGGCTCTGCTTCGGTCCTGGTCCAGCAGATGAACTCAGTGAGCTTAGTGGCTGTTTGTGACGCTTCTTATTTGTTGAAGGATCATTTGTGTTCACAGCAAACAGAGCAGATCCAGCAGGAGAATAAAAGGTGTTTAGATTCCGTTAAGGAAGCAGGAGACAGTTGCTGTTCAAAGCACTATTTAACAACGTGTTCCTGCCGTGTTCGGTCTGCATCTTTTATGCTCGTGGTCACTTTAATCCTACTTTGTGGCGACGTCCCCTCGAGGTGTGTGTGACAATCAAGGACGTTTTTTTTGTCTTTTTGTGAATTTTCTGCATCATAAAGATTCAAAGCTGCTAAACAACGTGGAGCGTGATTGTAAAGAGTGCAAATAAAACCCGAATACATCCAACGTGGGGCGTCAGTACCGACCGGCCCTCCACGCTTCCTGTCTGCAGCGCTCTGCACACACACCGCTGTTTACAGGACGCCAGTATCGTCCCAAAGAGGAAGTGGGATTGTTCCTACGAAGGTGTTTCCTTTCAAACAGGAAGTGGAACAAGTGGAGTAATCAGTCATCACACAACCGCTGGTAAACCCTGCAAGTGTTTTCACTCGCTCACTGCTTCACTCGCTCGCTCACTGCTTCACTCACTGCTTCACTCGCTCACTGCTTCACTCACTGCTTCACTCGCTCACTGCTTCACTCGCTCACTGCTTCACTCGCTCACCGCTTCACTCACTGCTTCACTCGCTCACTGCTTCACTCACTGCTTCACTCGCCCACTGCTTCACTCACTGCTTCACTCGCTCACCGCTTCACTCACTGCTTCACTCGCTCACTGCTTCACTCGCCCACTGCTTCGCTCACTGCTTCACTCGCTCACCGCTTCACTCACTGCTTCACTCGCTCACTGCTTCACTCGCTCACTGCTTCACTCGCTTCGCTCGCTCACCGCTTCACTCACTGCTTCACTCGCTCGCTGCTTCACTCGCTCGCTCACTGCTTCACTCACTCACTGCTTCACTCGCTCACTGCTTCACTCGCTCGCTGCTTCACTCGCTTGCTCACTGCTTCACTCACTCACTGCTTCACTCGCTCACTCACCGCTTCACTCACTGCTTCACTCGCTCGCTGCTTCACTCGCTCGCTCACTGCTTCACTCACTCACTGCTTCACTCGCTCACTCACCGCTTCACTCACTGCTTCACTCACTGCTTCACTCACTCACTGCTTCACTCGCTCACTCACCGCTTCACTCACTGCTTCACTCACTGCTTCACTCGCTCACTGCTTCACTCGCTCACTGCTTCACTCACTCACTGCTTCACTCGCTCACTCACCGCTTCACTCACTGCTTCACTCACTGCTTCACTCACTCACTGCTTCACTCGCTCACTGCTTCACTCGCTCACTGCTTCACTCACTGCTTCACTCACTCACTGCTTCACTCGCTCGCTCACTGCTTCACTCACTGCTTCACTCGCTGCTTCACTCGCTCACTGCTTCACTCGCTCACTGCTTCACTCACTGCTTCACTCGCTCACTGCTTCACTCACTGCTTCACTCACTCACTGCTTCACTCGCTCACTGCTTCACTTCACTCACTCATGCATGTAGCTAAGAGGAGGAACAGTTCCTGACACCTGAACACATCTTTTATTGATAAAACAGGAAACAAAGAACGTTTAATAGAGAAAACCTTTTAAAATGAAAAAGTCTGTGACTCCGGATCAGTTTTGATGATATTAACTTCTCAAGATGAATATAACAACATCCATATAAAGCTTTTGATTATTAAATTAATAGTTTAAGTCTAAACCTTTTTTCAACTTGCTAATGAGATGTTGTCTTTTAGGACGATGTCCGAACGTTTTTATCCAGAAGGAAAACTAAACTGAAACAATATTGTCCAGCCAAGAAAACACTTATTATTTACTTATTACTAAATAAAAATAAACTTATTACTTATTATAAAACTTATTATTTAATTAATTCATGTCAATTTTAGTCTTTTAACCAAGAGAATAGTGTTTGCTATTTATTCATCAGGAAGTGAGCTGCGTCCGTCCTCATCTTACGACCTTGATGGTGTGTGTGTGTGTGTGTGTGTGTTGTGTCCACAAACAGGGTTGTTGTGAGTGTGGACAGCAGCTCATCACGGAATGTTCTACACACATTGATCACGTGATTCATTGATTCATCGATCGAAGCAGCTGAACACTTGAATACTATGAATCACAACTCTGAAATGAAGGCGAAATAGTGTTGATTTAAAAAAGATCTAGTGAAGCCGAGATGTGTGTGTGTGTGTGTGCGTGCGTTCAGGTGTGTGTGTGTGTGCGTTCGTTGTGTGTGTGTGTGTGCGTTCAGGTGTGTGTGTGTGTGCGTGCGTTCAGGTGTGTGTGTGTGTGTGCGTTCAGGTGTGTGTACTTTAAAGGTGACCTTTTAGCTGAATACTGAAGTGGGTTAAAGGAGCGATCAGCTGATGTTTGTGTTGGTCTTGGTGTCCTAACAGGAAGTGGAGCGTTGCTCCTGACACAGGACGGCTTTCTAGCTTCTAGAGCTCTTAAAGGGCCGGTACATCGAAATCCCCCCACGCAGAACCAGTGAAGGAGAACATACTAAAATACAACACAAGTAGAACCAGTGAAGGAGAACATACTAAAATACAACACAAGTAGAACCAGTAAAGTAGAACACAGCAGATTACTGATCTCAGAAATCTGTTTCCAGTTAAAGTTTAAAAGCTGTTATTTCAGTTTAGTTTCAGAGGGTCACCCAGTTTTAGAGGAACCACACCCAAACTGCTGGCACATATCACATATCACACACACACACACACATTTAAAGACGTAGTGCAGCAGCTGTGCCCTCATTGCTCTCCTTTGTCCTCTTCTCAGTTTTCATGTTTGTGTTTCCTTCATTGAATATTGGAAAGCTTTATATTACATCATTAGGATGATGACGTCAGAGCTTCATGAGTTAAAGCTGCATTCTGTGTGGTGACCAGCAGGGGGCGACTCCTCTGCTCCCATAGACGTCTATGAGGAAATGACTCTACTTCTCTGTAGTGACCAGCAGGGGGCGACTCCTCTGCTCCCATAGACGTCTATGAGGAAATGACTCTACTTCTCTGTAGTGACCAGCAGGGGCGACTCCTCTGCTCCCATAGACGTCTATGAGGAAATGACTCTACTTCTCTGTAGTGACCAGCAGGGCGACTCCTCTGCTCCCATAGACGTCTATGAGGAAATGACTCTACTTCTCTGTAGTGACCAGCAGGGGCGACTCCTCTGCTCCCATAGGCGTCTATGAGGAAATGACTCTACTTCTCTGTAGTGACCAGCAGGGGCGACTCCTCTGCTCCCATAGAGCGTCTATGAGGACATGACTCTACTTCTCTGTAGTGACCAGCAGGGGGCGACTCCTCTGCTCCCATAGACGTCTATGAGGAAATGACTCTACTTCTCTGTAGTGACCAGCAGGGGGCGACTCCTCTGCTCCCATAGACGTCTATGAGGAAATGACTCTACTTCTCTGTAGTGACCAGCAGGGGCGACTCCTCTGCTCCCATAGAGCGTCTATGAGGAAATGACTCTACTTCTCTGCAGTGACCAGCAGGGGGCGACTCCTCTGCTCCCATAGACGTCTATGAGGAAATGACTCTACTTCTCTGTAGTGACCAGCAGGGGCGACTCCTCTGCTCCCATAGACGTCTATGAGGAAATGACTCTACTTCTCTGCAGTGACCAGCAGGGCGACTCCTCTGCTCCCATAGACGTCTATGAGGAAATGACTCTACTTCTCTGTAGTGACCAGCAGGGCGACTCCTCTGCTCCCATAGACGTCTATGAGGAAATGACTCTACTTCTCTGTAGTGACCAGCAGGGCGACTCCTCTGCTCCCATAGACGTCTATGAGGAAATGACTCTACTTCTCTGTAGTGACCAGCAGGGGGCGACTCCTCTGCTCCCATAGACGTCTATGAGGAAATGACTACTTCTCTGTAGTGACCAGCAGGGGCGACTCCTCTGCTCCCATAGACGTCTATGAGGAAATGACTCTACTTCTCTGTAGTGACCAGCAGGGGCGACTCCTCTGCTCCCATAGACGTCTATGAGGAAATGACTCTACTTCTCTCTGGATTTATTCCCTCAGTAAACATTGTAAACATGAGTTTATGGTCTCAGTCTCTAGTTTCAAGTGTTCTTCAATACAGCATTAAAATAGCAATTAAATATGATTGCAATTTAAAAGAAATTATTTTTCACAAAAGCTGAAATTCTTAACTGAATTCACCTTGACTCTAGTCCAAGCGGGTGTTATCGTTCGTGCAGACTTTATTTTGAAAGGATGAACTTCCTGTGTGCAGGTTATGACTTTGCGGAGGTGCTGCGTTGGTTCGGGGAGCGCGTGGATCGGATCATTCTGCTCTTCGACGCTCACAAACTGGACATTTCAGACGAGTTCTCCGAGGCCATCCGAGCCTTCAAAGGACAAGACGACAAGATCCGCGTGGTCCTCAACAAGGCCGACCAGGTGAGAGGGTGACGAGCAACGCGAGGCGATGAAGACGTGATTGTTGAGCAGATCTGATCCTGTCTTGCTCACCTCTCAGGTGGACACGCAGCAGCTGATGAGGGTGTACGGCGCCCTCATGTGGTCGCTGGGGAAAGTGATCAACACTCCAGAGGTGGTGAGAGTTTATCTGGGATCCTTCTGGGCCAAACCGCTGCAGAACTCTGAGAACAGGTCAGGTATTCATCCGTTCACCCATCCATTGAATCATCCGTCTGTTCGTTCATCCATCCATTCATTCATGGATTCGTTCCATTATTCATCCATCCATTCACTGAGACCAGCTCCTTCTCTTCTCACTGCTTTTGGGTCACTGATTTAGTCTTTAACGATTTAGTTAATTGCGTGTTGTTTTATTTATTGATGAGTAAGTTAATCAATTCACCCGTTCACTTCCTCCACAGGCGTCTGTTTGAGGCGGAGTCTCAGGACCTCTTCAAGGACATCCAGAGTCTACCGAGAAACGCAGCGCTCCGTAAACTCAACGACCTGATCAAGAGAGCGAGGCTGGCCAAGGTGAGACAGGAAGTGCCGTGTTTGAGTGAACGCCGAAGGCCTTCGGTCCGACCCTGCTGAGGAATTCTGGGAATATTCTGGTTGTGTTTCAGAGACGGGAAAAAAGGCAGGAAATGAAAGCGCTCTGTCAACATATGAAGCCGATGTTTTGGTTTCATGGAGGAATGTTCAGTCTTCCGTATACTGATTTATTCATTTATTCAGTCACTGAGTACATAACTTATATTAATCCATTCATCAAGTCACCCATTCGTCCACGTATTGATTTATTCAGCCATCCATGAACATCTGTACATGACAGATGTTCATCCATTCAACCATTAACATGAAGGCAGAGGAAACGCTGAGAAGAAGGTCTCAGCAGTCTGGTTGGAGCTCACGTTGTTTCTGTTCAGAACCTCCTCCTCCACATGATGAGGGATGGCTGTTATTCCTCCTTCCCCCTCCCCCCAGAAGATGACCCTTCACCCTCCTTCCCTCCCTCCTTCCTTCCTTCCACCTCCTGTTGACTGCAATGAAGGATTGAAGAGTTCTTGAACTCCTACATTCCTCCTCCTGGGTGAAGTTTACCCTCAGTCTTCTGCTCTTCTCCTCCTTTTCTTCTTCACTCCTTAATGTATCCTTAATATCTTATGTCTCCTTCTTCTTCATTTTCACCTCCCCATCCTTCTCTTTTTCCTTCGTCCTCCCCCCTCTTTGCCTCCTTCATCTTCTCCTCCACCTCATCTTCTCTTGTTGTGCCCCCAGGTGCACGCCTACATCATCAGCTACCTGAAGAAGGAGATGCCGTCTCTGTTTGGCCGTGAGAAGAAGAAGGAGGAGCTCATCTCTCGTCTTCCAGAGATCTACTGCATCCTTCAGAGGGAGCACCACATCAGCCCGGGAGACTTCCCCAACGTGGCCAAGATGCAGGTGAGGAAGCCCCGCCCCCTCCTCTGTGTTTACCTCTCACCCACGATGCGTTCAGGGCCCGCCGGGAATCTGACGCCCTTTACGCTGCAATCAAGGGTCAGAGAAATAAGTTTTACCTAAATGTACTTTAGGCATGGAAGTAATAGTACTCTCTCTAAATGTACTTTAGGCATGGAAGTAATAGTACTCTCTCCTAAATGTACTTTAGGCATGGAAGTAATAGTACTCTCTCCTAAATGTACTTTAGGTATGGACGTAATAGTACTCTCTCCTAAATGTACTTTAGGTATGGAAGTAATAGTACTCTCCCAATACAAGTACACAGATGAAATGTAGTGAAGTATAAGTACACGAGTACGAGGATGCGAAGCGACATCAATAAACACAATCGGCTACAATTTAAGTAGTTGGACAGGAAGCAGACGTGTCCTTTCAAAATAAAGGTGATACACATCTGTTTTGGATAATAATGGTGTGTTCGATTAGTACTTCAGGTTTGATGTACTGTGAATACTTATCTACTTGTACTTCAGTAGGCTGAGCGTTATTCTGAATGCAGAACTTTTACTGAGTTCAGAGTACTTTCTGCAGTACACAGAACAAAATGTGATGTGAGGGTGTCGCTCTGCAGCTGGTGTGTGTGTGTGTGTGTGTGTGTGTGTGTGTGTGTGTGTGTGTGTGTGTGTGTGTGTGTGTGTGTGTGTGTGTGTGTGTGTGTGTGTGTGTGTGTGTTCTCCAGCTACACTTTCATTTATCAGATTATTGACGAGAGAAATAGTTTCAGATTTCTGGGTTCCCTGGTGAGATGTGTTCTCCCCTGACACACACACACACACACCACAGACACACACCACACACACACACAGACACACACACACACACACACACTCATTCTGACGTGTGTTGTGAGTTGTGTGGAGCCACCTGCAGAGTGTGTGTGTGTGTGTGTGTGTGTGTGTGTGTGTGTGAGACTGAGTGGGTTTCCTCCCTTGGGGGTCAGAGGTCAGGCCAGAAAGCAGCAGGTTCGACCCCTCGGCTGCTCGTTCTCATCGTGTGAGTCTCAGATACTTCACTGCAGTAAAAGTACTAATACCACATTCTGGAAGTACTCCACTACGAGAGAAAGAGCTGCATTTAAAACCACACTGAAGTGAAAGTATATAAAGCAGTTAAAGTACTGATTCTTTGTTTTATTATTCTATCTGATGTTTGTGCTGCACTGATGAGTATTGTGTGTGTGTGTGTGTGTGTGTGTGTGTGTGTGTGTGTGTGTGTGTCCTGCAGGACATGCTGCAGCACTACGACTTCAGCAAGTTCCCGTCCCTGAAGATGAAGCTGGTCGAGTCGGTGGACAAGATGTTGGCCACGAAGATCGCCGCCTTGATGTCCATGATCCGGGACGAGGAGTCCAAGGCGCCGCCGGCGATGGTGTCCGGCGGCGCCTTCGATGGCTCCCAGGACGGGCCCTTCGGCCGGGGCTACGGCGAGGGCATCAGCGCCGGGGCGGACGCCGAGGACTGGATCGTCAGCCGCGAGAAGCACCGCTACGACGAGATCTTCTACATGCTGACGCCCGTCAACGGCAAGATCACCGGCGTCAATGCCAAGAAGGAGATGATGAACTCGCGGCTGCCCAACACCGTGCTCGGGAAGATCTGGAAGCTGGCCGACTGCGACCACGACGGCATGCTGGACGACGAGGAGTTCGCGTTGGCTCAGCACCTCATCAAGGTCAAGCTGGAGGGCTACGAGCTGCCCGCGGAGCTGCCTGAGCACCTGGTGCCGCCGTCCCACCGCAAGGACCCCACCGTCGACGCCATGTACAACCACAGCGAGGACTAGGGGGCTTCCCGCTGCTGACCCTCAGACTACCGGAGAACCAATCCAGTTTAAGGATTTACTCGCCACCAACACGGATCAGGTTGACCTCTAATCAACTCCTGTATGTATGTATGTATGTATATATATAAATCTATATATGTATACATACATATATTTATATATATATATATATTTACGCAGCTTCATATTTCACAACTCCGGATTTCACATGGACCCCTTTATTTTGAAAGTTTTAAAGACGTTTCCATTTCCTGTCTTAATGTTTCCGTCGTGTTCCACCTCCAAATGTCTCAGACGGAATATTTGGGGGGCAACAAACGATAAAGATCCCAGAGAAACGCAACAGGAACAAACTCTGACCTTCAGAATAAAAGCGGCAGAGGCTAATGTAGTGTTTTTTTGATAATCAGTTTCAGAATAATACAATATTATAATAAGTTTTCTGTTTGGTTATTAATGTGTAGTTTATATGTGAGGAAGACACATTGATCAGAAGAGGTTTTTGTTTGGAGTTAAATGTTCTTTTGTGTGTTTTTTTTAAGTGTCGGGACAAACTATTTCTGTCCCGACACGTCAGCACTACGTTATATTACCTTTTTATTTTTACTGAATCATGATTACAATTATTTGCTGGTTTTATTCTGAAGGCCTGAAGCTGTACTCCTTTAAACCATCTTTTCTGTACCATGTGACCCGTCGCAGGATCCTCGTCTTCATCGCTGTAAAATACGTTGTTAAAAGTTAACGAACTGATCTTGACTTCGAAGGATCAGATTTCATCCCTTTGTTTTTTTGTCACTCAAAGTGTTTCAATGAAAAGTAATGAAATGCAAACAGGAAATAGGCCCCGCCCCAAATGAGTCCAAACTACATTACCCATAACTCAAGCTGAAGAACATTTCTAAACACATTTCAGTTGTAAAAATAATAAATCAAACTATCACTGTGCCATTTAATCTTTTTTATTTGTAAATATGAAATCTAGATTTTTAATAGATGTATAAATATCATCTTTCAATAATTTACGCTCCAATACTAATGATTTCTTTACAAGAAAGGATCAAACTAAGAACATACTTTAGTGTTTAAAAAAAAACAAAGAAAATAAAAAGGTAATTCGACCAAATCAGCTGTGATTTAAACTTCTTGAATTAGTTAATAATGATAATAGAAATAATTTGATTTCTATTGATGGGTTTTCAAAATAAAAGATGAAAAGACGTCCTTAGTCGTCTTCACGTCCACATGGTTGGGAACAAGAAGCGGTCCCTGAACGTCTGGTGGGTTTAGGGACGGTGCAGGACGCCGGGGTAGTGAGGGGGTCAGAGGTCAAAAGTAACTGTCGGCGTTCGCCGTCCACCGGGGACGACTTAACGATGTCCTCCACCATCTTGACATTTGTGAAAGGGAAAGCCGCAGCCTATCAGGGACGAGCAGGGAGACAAGCCGACCAATCACAAGCCTCCGCTGGTTACTAAGTTAAAACTATAGAAGTCTATAAGAAAATGACTCTACTTCTCTGTAGTGACCAGCAGGGGGCGACTCCTCTGCTCCCATAGACGTCTATGAGGAAATGACTCTACTTCTCTGTAGTGACCAGCAGGGGGCGACTCCTCTGCTCCCATAGACGTCTATGAGGAAATGACTCTACTTCTCTGTAGTGACCAGCAGGGGGCGACTCCTCTGCTCCCATAGACGTCTATGAGGAAATGACTCTACTTCTCTGTAGTGACCAGCATGAGGGCGACTCCTGACCAGCAGGGGCGACTCCTCTGCTCCCATAGACGTCTATGAGGAAATGACTCTACTTCTCTGTAGTGACCAGCAGGGGCGACTCCTCTGCTCCCATAGACGTCTATGAGGAAATGAGTCTACTTCTCTGTAGTGACCAGCAGGGCGACTCCTCTGCTCCCATAGACGTCTATGAAATGAAATGACTCTGCTTCTCTATGAGGAAATGACTCTAGTGACCAGCAGGGGGCGACTCCTCTGCTCCCATAGACGTCTATGAGGAAATGACTCTACTTCTCTGTAGTGACCAGCAGGGGGCGACTCCTCTGCTCCCATAGACGTCTATGAGGAAATGACTCTACTTCTCTTGATTTATTCCCTCAGTAAACATTGTAAACATGAGTTTATGGTCTCAGTCTCTAGTTTCAAGTCTTCTTCAACACAACATGATGTTCATTTAGTGAATTATGGTCCATTTAGAGTCAGACAGACCATGAAGCAGGGGACGCTTCAGGGCGGGGCTACACGCTGATTGACCGGTCGACACCAGAGACGTACACGGCGTCTTGACGTCTCTTATAGGGCCTTTAATAAAAACTAGAAGATGTAAAATAGCGTTTTCCTGCCGTCATCAGATCCAGATGCGAGAATAAAGGCCTCAGCTTTCTGGTGGGTTAGGTTTGGTTCCGGTTGGATGGGGTTGGTTCTGGTTGGATGGGGTTGGTTCCGGTTGGATGGGGTTGGTTCTGGTTGGATCGGGTTGGATGGGGTTGGTTCTGGTTAGATGGGGTGGGTTCCGGTTAGATGGGGTTGGTTCCGGTTGGATGGGGTTGGTTCTGGTTGGATGGGGTTGGTTCTGGTTGGATCGGGTTGGATGGGGTTGGTTCTGGTTGGATCGGGTTGGATGGGGTTGGTTCTGGTTAGATGGGGTTGGTTCCGGTTGGATGGGGTTGGATGGGGTTGGTTCTGGTTGGATCGGGTTGGATGGGGTTGGTTCTGGTTGGATGGGGTGGGTTCCGGTTAGATGGGGTTGGTTCTGGTTGGATGGGGTTGGTTCCGGTTGGATGGGGGTTCTGGTTCTGGTTGGATGGGGTTGGTTCTGGTTGGATGGGGTTGGATCGGGTTGGATGGGGTGGGTTTGGGTGGGTTCTTGTCAGTTAGTGTTCCTCGGGGGGGTCTGGTAGGAGCGTCTCTGTGTCCTCTGTTCTCATGACGGGACACAAAGTCGTCCTTGAGGATTCAGCAGTTTTATAATGATGCTTATTCCGTTAAAATATACACCGAAATCAAAGCTTTTTACGTCTTTAAAAGGGAACGCAGGACTTTAGTGAATAAACATTAACTACCGAGCTTCAGATGTTTGTCATCATCGTCCATCTGACATGTAAAGGGTTCATTCCTGTGACTGTATCTCACATGTTTAAACGTGTCACTTGACTCCTGACCTGGAGACCAATAAAGTTTATTCAAACATTTACTCATATTTACACCTGTCTGTTTTGTATAAAACAAAATTGTATGTAGTTGAACTAGTTTTCTGAAATGTGTCTAAAGTAATAAAATAAATGTGCTAGTTTCATGAGTTAAAGAAGATTAATCTATAAACATTGAAAAGTGAACCGCAAATCAGAATAATGAAACAAACGATAAGTACAATATGCATAAAGTAAAAAAAGTCTGAAGTCACAAACACTTCACTTTTTTATGGTGGTTTTCAGGTTTGACCAGTAGATCAGCTGATATTTAAACTGTGTGTGTGAGTGAACTTTGACCCCTGTACCTGCTGTCAGGTGAGCGGCGCTGCTCATGCTGTAAATCCAAAAGTTTCAAAGTTCGCACACACAGACACACACTTACACAGACACATCTTCTTCTGTGGTGACCGTCGCCTTGGGACAGAAACATTCGGGCTGTTTGTTGCGTCTTTGGATCCGTGAGTTCTTCAGCCGGAGGAACGAGGTGGACGAGAAGGTGAGAAAAGGGAAAAGTCTCTTCACGTGTTTCCTGTTGATGAGTAAACCACAGAAAATAATAACTTCTGTTATTAATGTATCGTGTGTTTTGTATAACTGACAAGAAAAGTCAGTTGTTGGCTTAGCTTAGCATAGAGGCTAGCACGGCTCCAGGAAAGAAGCACATTTTCAACAATAATTTGTTAATAAGAACCAACTAACTTTCCGTTAATGTTACTTCAAACTTACTCCAACAATAGACTTTTTTTAACAACCAAATTCAAATTTGACAAACAAAGAAAATGATGAATAAAGTATTGTGAATTGAAAAACAGACATTTAAATTATAATTTTAATACAATTAAACGATGGTGAATGTTTTTATTCTAGAAACTTAAAACTATTAAAACGGTCAAAAGTATTTTTCAGGATTTAATAACAGAAACAAAATGACCTAGAGAGGATTTATCTGTTTGAACTGAAATAAAGTATGTAATAAAAACCACACACACACACACACACACACACTACTTGTATCTGTATTATGACCGCTCAGGTATTTTTACAGGGGGTTGAAGTGTGACTGCTTCTGTCAGCATGAACGCAAATACGATTTTAACTGCTAACTCAGAACTGACGAGCAATCAGCTGACGGCTCGCCGGGTCGCCTGAATCTGAGTTTGCAGGTTCGAGATTTTTTAAGGCCTGAAGTCAAAAGAAAAATATCCCAAACACGGTCCGATGCGTCTCATGTCTGCTCCCCAGAGGAGGAACCCTGATGATGTCGGTGCGCTTTAGATCCACCGTCAGGACCAGATCAGATGTTCTTCAATGTCAAGATTTGTGTGTCAGAGAAATAACCTTCAGGCCAAACGTGTCTAACTTTACTCTTTAATGGTTTGTGTCTGAAGAATCTTCCAGCCAATCAGGATGGAGGGCGAGGAGGACGGGGCGGGGCGAGTGAGAGAGCTGCAGGAGCAGAGGATGACGGTCCAGAAGAAGACCTTCACCAAGTGGATGAACAGCGTCTTCAGCAAGAACGGGGTGAGACAGGAAGTGCAGCATGATTAAATGATTAAATGTTGAATTAGTTTGTCACAGTTCCATGAAACAAATGTTGGAGGGAACTGGAAGTATGAGGCAGGTTTTGTGACGATGTCAGCGATGACCTCAGCGTCGTGATGTGATGATGTCAGCGATGACCTCAGCGTCGTGATGTGATGATGTCAGCGATGACCTCAGCGTCGTGATGTGACGATGTCAGCGATGACCTCAGCGTCGTGATGTGATGATGTCAGCGATGACCTCAGCGTCGTGATGTGATGATGTCAGCGATGACCTCAGCGTCGTGATGTGACGATGTCAGCGATGATGTCAGCGATGACCTCAGCGTCGTGATGTGACGACGTCACGCTCTCGTGGTCCTCGTGTCTTCTGGGTTTGGTTCCGTGGGTCTTCTCTGATGTCGGCTACTCCTCATTCCCAGAATTCCTCTGGGATTTGTTCCCTGAGGTCGTGACCCTCTGTGAGATTTATGGGCATCAGAGAAGGAATGTGTTTTTAAAAGTGAGAACACGATTTGGTTCTGATTACAAAAGCTTAAGGGAAGGAAAGAAAATAAGATGTCGACTACCAGAATGAGACAAATGTCACCAAAGACTGAAATAGATCAAATTAACAGGAAATAAAACTAGAGTTAAGATATCTAGCTAAACAGAATAATATATAAACATATATATATATATATATATATATATATATAATCCTTGAATTAGCGTTAGCTTGTTCGTGCAGATCTTCATCGAAGTCCTCCATGTCCCCGTCTCCTCCTCCGGACGTCCCATCGGCTCCTCCCGATGAGTCCCGGAGACGACCGTCTTTTCTCCGGAGGTTCTGCATGACTCTTCTGTCTATGAGCTTTAAAAACGACAAAATGACAAAGATAGGTTGTGTATTTTTAATCAGAATATCAGTCCCCAAAATGAGTTTATAACGGAGAAAGTCATCACATTTGAGGTATTTGAGCCGACGTCATCTTACCCGTATTTACCGTCCTGTTTATGGGGAATCCGTCACCTGACCTGCTGATAAACAGGATGTCCTGAGACCTGGAGCTTCAGGGGCGAGACACTCAACTCTCGGGATGATTTACGGGAAGTTCTGCTTCCTGCTGCAGAACAGGAAGCTGTAAACAGTGGGGTGATAAATCTGAGCAGCAAGTCACTCTGACACAGGTAGGCAGGAGGTCTTGAGTGGGATCATTTAAACTGGGCTGATTTCACCTCCTGCAGGACAACGTTGAGCTGAAGGATGTTTACGTGGATCTGAAGACCGGAGTCGCCCTCATTCGTCTGCTGGAGCTCATCTCCAAGGAGACGCTGCCTCCACCCAGCCGCCGCAACCTGAGGGTCCACTGCCTCGAGAACAACAGCAACGCCATCAGCTTCCTCAAGACCAAGGTGCCAAACTGCCCTTTGAATGAACAAATGATTCTCCGACCGACCTCCCGTCTTTAAAATATGCATTCATTGATAAAACCCATCAATAACAATTGTATTCTGCACGTTCATATTGAAACGTACGGTCAGATTCGAGTGGATCTGATTGGTCCAGAGAACGTGGTGGACGGGGACCGTACGCTGATCCTGGGTCTGCTGTGGATCATCATCCTCAGATTCCAGATCGGACCCATCAGCCTGGACGAGGTTTGGAATCAAACCCTCGGCCTTCTGTCCGGCTGACTAATCAATGAGTGACACAATGTCTCACCTCCTCTTTAATCTCCTCCCTATCTTTCCTCTCTCCTATTCCCTCTCCTTCCTTCACCTCCTCCTGTCAGGCGGGGGGAGGAGGCAGCGTGGCTCATCGCTCAGCCAAGGAGGCGCTGCTGATCTGGTGTCAGAGGAAGACCTCCGGATACCACGACGTCAACGTGGTCGACTTCTCTTCAAGCTGGAGGAACGGACTGGCCTTCAACGCCCTGATCCACACACACAGGTACACACACACACACACACACACACACACACACTCACATGAAGAAGTACACACGCACAGGTACACACACACACACACACACACACACACACACACACACACACACACACAGACACACACACACACATGAAGAAGTACACACGCACACATACACACACACACACACACACACACAAACATGAAGAAGTACACACGCACAGGTACACACACACACACACAAACATGAAGAAGTACACACGCACAGGTACACACACACAAACATGAAGAAGTACACACGCACAGGTACACACACACACACAAACATGAAGAAGTACACACGCACAGGTACACACACAAACACACACACACAAACATGAAGAAGTACACACGAACAGGTACACACACACACAAACATGAAGAAGTACACGCACAGGTACACACACACACACACACACACACACAAACATGAAGAAGTACACACACAGGTACACACACACACACACACACAACACAAACAGGACACACACAGACACACACACACACACAGACACAAACATGAAGAAGTACACACACACAGGTACACACACACACACACACACAAACAGGTACACACACATACAGACACAAACATGAAGAAGTACACACACAGACACAGAGGTAACAAACACACAGGACACACACAGGTACACACACACACAAAGAAGTACACACACAGAGGTAACAAACACACAGGTACACACACACATAAAGAAGTACACACATGAACACAGGAAACAAACACAGTTACAGACACACACACACACATAAAGAAGTACACACACAGAGGTAACAAACACACAGGTACACACACACACACACAAATAAAGAAGTACACACACAGAGGTAACAAACACACAGGTACACACACACACACAGACACAAACATAAAGAAGTACACACACAGACACAGAGGTAACAAACACACAGGACACACACAGGTACACACACACAAAGAAGTACACACACAGAGGTAACAAACACACAGGTACACACACACACACAAAGAAGTACACACACAGAGGTAACAAACACACAGGTACACACACATAAAGAAGTACACACACACAGGAAACAAACACAGTTACACACACGCACACACACATAAAGAAGTACAAACACACAGGAACACACACTCACACACAAACGGGTACACACACATAAAGAAGTACACACACGCAAAGACACAGAGGTAGCCAACACACAGGTACACACACAAGTACACACACAAACGGGTACACACACACACACAGATACACGTCTTTCTGAACCCCCTCCAGGCCTGACCTCTTTGACTACGGCTGTCTCCGTGGCGACGACCCCCTCGCTAACCTGCAGCGGGCCTTCTCGCTGGCGGAGCGTGAGTTTGGGATCATGCAGCTGCTGGAGGTGGAGGACGTGGTGCTCCACCCGGACGAGAAGTCCATCATGACCTACGTGTCCCTCTACTACCACTATTTCTCCAAGGTGAAGCAGGGTCAGACCATCCAGAAGAGACTAGCCAAGGTACGCACAGTACACACAGTACACACTGTACACACACAGTACACACACTGTACAATCACTGTACACACAGTACACACACAGTACAATCACTGTACAATCACTGTACACACAGTACACACACAGTACAGTCACTGTACACACACAGTACAGTCACTGTACACACAGTACACACACTGTACACACAGTATACACTGCACACTCACTGAGACATTTGTATCTTTTATTAATGCAACATAATAACCTGTTTTAATATTAGTCGTAGTACTAGAAACACTAGTGGAAGTGGTAGTAGTAGTAGTAGTCTAAGTAGAAGTAGTAGTACTAGTAGCAGTGACGTATCTGCTTCTGGACTTGCTCACCTAGATTCAGAATAAGCGTAGACTCTGCTGCCCCCTGCAGGCCGCCAATCAACACCGTCAGTCTGCCACCACTAACACACCTCCACCTTTTTACTATGTAGTCATACTTGTGTGGTTGTACTGTTACCTCTAACGCAGTATGTTTTACTATGTAGTCATACTTTTGTAGTTGTACTGTTACCTCTAACGCAGTATGTTTTACTATGTAGTCATACTCACCTCAGCGTATTCTACGTGTAGTCTTAGTACTTACTCTGCAGGACTAATGGGGCTGACCCTGGGTCAGTGGGTCATGTGACAGCCTCTCTATCCTCAGTGGGCGGAGTCTATCTCTCATCTGTGGGCGGGGCTTCAGGCACTAAGCTCATCTGATCAGATCACAGTCTGCAGCACCTTCCCCTGCTGCTCGCCCTGAGCAGCGAAGCCGCCGAGGATCTCAGTGAGGATTCAAGAGGCACGCCGTGTGTTTATAGTTGTTGTTGTTGTTGATGTTTGTTGGTGAGCTC
Source organism: Gasterosteus nipponicus (assembly GCA_014132575.2). Taxonomy (NCBI): domain Eukaryota; kingdom Metazoa; phylum Chordata; class Actinopteri; order Perciformes; family Gasterosteidae; genus Gasterosteus; species Gasterosteus nipponicus. Next base: position 13,411,103 of record BMAF01000013.1, on the reverse strand, counting down.
ACATACATTTAGTTTACGCTGTGCTGATGTTCAGTCAGGCTAAGAAGTCAGCAGGACCGCTGATATGAGGATGTACTCTGAGTCAATAGAAGTATTGTTGTCTTTTTGATTCCCAGGGTTTGTTTACAGCTTTTAAAGATTCCTTTAAGTCAATGAGGTGCGTTAATTCCCCCCATGTTGTGTTGGAATTGTCGGAGCTCAAGCTGTGTTGGCGGTCGATGTTGATGCGGCAGGTGTGTTACCTGGGGTCACTTAACGTAGGTCCGGGTGTGTCACAAGCTTCAAGCCCTTGGGGGGAGGTTCCGGGTTTGTGCAGGTATGCCGAGGTTTGGACAAAGGCTGCCAGGTGTGTCGAGGGTGTTGACAAGCATCCCTAGCAGCTATAATGTAGGTACCAGGTGTGTCCAGGTGCATTAGAGGTTTCCAAGGAGAGTCTTTTAGGATTTGAGCTAAGGTAGCACGTATGGTAGTAGTCAGCGTCTGTAGAAGACCCCCCAGGTGTGGTTGGGTTATCTAGGAGCATCTACAGCAGTTACACTAAACCAGGTGTTCCAGATGTTTCAGCAAAAGCGATTTGGGGATAAATTAGAGATGACAGGTGTACGAGGATTGTTTTTATGTGGGCTCGAGGTTTCTAGAAGCATTTTGCCGCTTCGGTTGGAGGCAACAGGTGTGTTTCAGACCAGAGGAAGGTAACCAGAAGCCTCTGTAGGGATTTCCTACCATACTGTATATATATTCACGGGTTATTCAAGACTGCACGCTCTATTCAAGAGTTCTACCTGGTGAGTTCAGGGTTTTGCCTGGCGGTGGCCTCCTGGGTACCACGCCGTGAGTAACAGGTGTGCCCATAGTTACCTGTGTCTCAGGTGAGTCTCTTTCTAGGTCAGTGTTAGGTATGTCAGTGGCAGGAAGTCTCAGTGGTCGGTGGTTGAAGAAGCAGTACAGGACTCAGTGTTTCCCCAGATTCCACCACAAGGTTTGTTACAGGTGTTTTATTTGAGTGAGTTCTGTCCTTTATACAGACGGAGTTCTCTCTTTGTGTAGATTTAACTTCTCAGAATCGGCTTGAATAACCAGTGAGGTTCCTCAGGGTTTGATCTCAGTGCCACTGTGTTTATACCCCCCCTTCAGATCGTCGGCATGCTGATGGATCTGGACCACATGAAGGTCCGGTACGAGAGGCTGGTCTCAGATCTGCTCCTGTGGATCCAGAGCAAGGTGACGCAGCTGAATGACAGGCGCTTCCCAAACTCCGTGAGGGAGACGCAGAATCTCATGGCGGCCTTCAAGACCTACAGGACGGTGGAGAAACCCCCCAAATATCAGGTGGGACGCGCCTTCAGGTTCCATCTCTTCTTCTGTGGTCGCGGCCATTTCGATATTGTTATTTCTTTCAGGCAAAAATAACCTTCACAGTAGGAATGTGTGTCGTCATTTCTAGCCGTCGCCATGTTAGGTGACTCCGTCGCCGTGTTGTTGTTATTGTTTTGCCAAAAGTCATTGAGGGTTTATGAAGCCATTTTTTATAAGGACGTTGTTTTTATGCTCATTTATTTGATTTGAATATTTAACATCCTAAAATGTATATACATATTGTGGCGATGTCACACAAGCACTCTGACCCTTTGCTAATAATGGCATAAACATCTGTTGTTTATGAACAAACAGATATTTCCACAACAACATCCATTATGTAGTAAACAAAGCGATTAATGAAGAAGGAATTGGTTCATTTCATTGGTTCTCTCTCCGTGTTTAGGAGCGCGGGGCGATCGAGGCTCATCTGTTCAGTCTGAAGACTCAGCTGGCAGCCAACAACCGCCGGGCTTACAGTCCTCCAGAGGGTACCGCACACAGACACACAACACACACCGTCAGCACGGCTACGCGTGCGTGTGTTTGATTGCGTCTCTCTCTGGTTGTGTGTCTGTGGTCGTGTCTCTCTCTGGTTGTGTGTCTGTGGTGTCTCTCTCGTCTCTCTCTGGTTGTGTGTCTGTGGTGTGTCTCTCTCTGGTTGTGTGTCTGTGGTCTCTCTCTGGTTGTGTGTCTGTGGTCTGTGTCTCTCTCTGGTTGTGTGTCTGTGGTTGTGTGTCTGTGGTCGTGTGTCTCTCTCTGGTTGTGTGTCTGTGGTTGTGTCTCTCTCTCTGGTTGTGTGTCTGTGGTCTGTGTCTCTCTCTCTGGTTGTGTGTCTGTGGTTGTGTCTCTCTCTCTGGTTTGTGTCTGTGGTGTCTCTCTGTGGTGTGGTGTGTCTCTCTCTCTGTGTGTCTGTGGTCAGGGTGTCTCTCTCTGGTTGTGTGTCTGTGGTCGTGTCTCTCTCTGGTTGTGTGTCTGTGTCTCTCTGGTTGTGTGTCTGTGGTCTCTCTCTGGTTGTGTCTCTCTCTGGTTGTGTGGTCTGTGGTGTGTCTCTCTCTGGTTGTGTGTGTGGTTGTGTCTCTCTCTGGTTGTGTGTCTGTGGTGGCTGTGTCTCTCTCTGGTTGTGTGTCTGTGGTTGTCTGTGGTTGTGTCTCTCTGGTTGTGTGTCTGTGGTGTGTCTGTGGTCGTGTCTCTCTCTGGTTGTGTGTCTGTGGTCGTGTCTCTCTGGTTGTGTGTCTGTGGTGTCTCTCTCTGGTCTGGTTGTGTGTCTGTGGTCGTGTCTCTCTCTGGTGTCTTGTGTGTCTGTGGTCTGTGTCGTCTCTCTGGTTGTGTGTCTGGTTGTGTCTCTCTCTGGTTGTGTGTCTGTGGTCGTGTCTCTCTCTGGTTGTGTGTCTGTGGTCGTGTCTCTCTCTGGTTGTGTGTCTGTGGTCGTGTCTCTCTCTGGTTGTGTGTCTGTGGTCGTGTCTCTCTCTGGTTGTGTGTCTGTGGTCGTGTCTCTCTCTGGTTGTGTGTCTGGTTGTGTCTCTCTCTGGTTGTGTGTCTGGTTGTGTCTCTCTCTGGTTGTGTGTCTGTGGCCGTGTCTCTCTCTGGTTGTGTGTCTGTGTGCGTCTGAAGGTCAGACCCTGAGGGACGTGGAGAGGCGTTGGGTCCTGTTGGAGCGGGCGGAGCACGAGCGTGAGCGAGCTCTGCAGGAGGCGCTGCTCCGCCTGGAGAACCTGGAGCAGCTCGCCCAGAAGTTTGAGAGGAAGGTGACGGAGAATGCACCCTTTCAAAATAAAATACTTCTGTATGCAATTTAAAAACCCAGGAATTAAAAAAATCCCAAAGTTGACCAACAAGTCTGACTTGTTGGTCAACATGGGAAGATGAGTTTCTTAAATCGCCATTACAACCAAAGCCAATTTTGGGAAAGGGGAGGGGCTTATCTCCGTTATCAACCGTTCAATTAAATAACTAATATCTCTGCTCAGTGGTGGTTTATGGAAGTCACACATCACACAGTGATCATCATCATGAGGTCATTGTATCTCTCGGGCAGTGGGTTTATCACAGCTGTATGATCACAAAATAAAGAGATTCCAATGTGATTTCCTCTGGTTGACCGTGAGCTGGCTGTTAGCTCGCCGTTAGCTCAAAGTGTTTTGTGGCGGTGTCCCAGGCGGCGCTGAGGGAGGGCTACCTAGAGGACACGCTGCGTCTCATCCGCAGGCAGGACGTCCCGCGCCTGGCCTCCCTGGAGGAGGCGCAGGCGGCCCAGCGGCGTCTGGAGGCGCTGGCCACCGACGCCCTCGCCAGAGAGCCGCGCTTCGCCGCCCTGAGGAACATGGCCGACAGCGTGGAGAGAGGAGGCTACCACAGCAAGGAGCGCATCACAAGGAGGTGAGACAGTTTAATGTAGCACAAATATGATATGATATATATATATATATACACACAGACACATTTGTATATCTATATGTCTGTAAGAGAGGAGAACATCAGCCATCGATGGAAGGACCTCCTGCAGCAGCTCCAAGAGCAGAGGGGGCTGCTGGGAAATGTAGTTGAAAACCTCAGCGTGCTCCGAGACATCGAGCTCGTCTCCCAGGAAGTGAAAGAGCTACAAGTGAGTTCACACTTTTTAAAGATTTAGACATAGTTTTGGTGATTATTATGAGATCCGGCTTGGTAAGAGACCCCCACCCCTCCTCCCCTCAGTCCCAGGCCAGTTCCTCTGAGGTGGGCAAGCAGCTGGCGGAGGTCGAGTCTCTCCTTCAGAAACAAGATCTCCTGGAAGCTCAGATCTCAGCTCACGGAGAAACCATCAGCACCATCAGCAGCAAGTCAATGAAGGTTATTGATCGTGTTGATGTACCTGATATCTCAGCTGGCACGTTGGAGTTGGAGCTGACATGGTGTCTCCTCCTCTCAGGTGAAGGTGATCGGAGGTCTTCAGATTCAGAGCAGAGTGGCAGATCTGGACTCTCAGTACAGATCTCTGGTTTCTCTCAGCAGCAGCAGGTTCACTTCTGATCATTCTTCTCTAGACAATAATCAATAACTGTTTACTGAACAACAGATATGAATACTACTCATCTGCTCCTCTAATCTCCTCATCTCGTTTCCTCCCCCCCAGGAGGCTTCAGCTGGAGGCCCAGCGGAGGCTCTTCGACTTCTTCTCTGACTGTGAGGAGGCAGAGTTCTGGTGCTACGAGCGCCGGCTGAGGATTCAGACCGCCGGACTCGGACGAGACCTGAACCACATCCAGCTGAGCCAACACAAGCACAAGGTGGGACACGCACACACACACACACACACACACACACACAAGGTGGGACACGCACACACACACACTCTCGTGGTTTATTTACCACAAATGAACGTTAGAAGGATTTTGGTCATTTCGTCGGGTCCTTTGTGCACCTGGTAAACGCCTCCCAATGCTTCCCGTCAGCTGCTGGAGGCGGAGCTTCAGGCCCAGGAGACTCTGCACCGGGGGCTTCTGGGCCGCGGGCGGGACCTGCTGGCGGACCAGAGCCAGCCCAACCGGCACCTCGTCCAGAAGTGGACCCGGACCCTGGAGAAGCAGTGGAGCCTCCTGGCCCACGAGGCGACAGGACGCCGCGACCGACTGCAGGCCGCCGCCGCCATCAAACAGGTGTGTGTGTGTGTGTGTGTGTGCTGTAGTGTCTCTGCTGTGTTTGGAAGTGGGCGTGTACTTATAGAAGTTAAATTGGGTCCTTTTTGATGTGGACTTTCTTTGTCGATAGTTCCCCCGCTAGCTGAATGAGTTAAACATCGTATCGGGTCACGGCGAGGTCTTTCATCGGGAGCCTCACGCCGCTAACTCCTTTCCTCCACCAGTACTTTGCCGATGTGGCGGAGGCCGACTCCTGGCTGGGCGACAGGACGCCGCTGCTGACCAGCGAGGATCACGGGAAGGACGAGGCGAGCACGGCGGCGTTGCTGCAGCGCCACCTGCGGGTGGAGCGGGAGATGGCGGCCTACGCCTCGGAGATGAAGAGGCTGGCGGAGCAGGCGAGGAGCGCCGCGCAGCTAACGCCTTTGACTGTGAGTACGGACACTCGGGTGAAACCCGCCGCGGCTCTGAAAAAAAACGCTGCTGACTCACTTCCTGTGTAGGCGGAGCCTCAGCCAAGCGAGATGAACCAGCACAGCGACTCCTCCGGAGGCGAGGAGGCTCCGGGAGAGGCGACGCCGTCGGCCGGGGGAGGGAGGGGCTCCGGGACGACCGCCTTGCACAGTGAGGACGGCGAGGCCAAGCTCCGCTTCAGATACAGCAGAGGTACAGCTCTGCCGCAAGGCATGATGGGAAACGAACATCAGGCATCAGCTAGTTAGTGTTTTATCATACTGATATTATTTGTTTAATGAGTAATCGGTAAATACTATTCAAACAGTGATTTCTAGTTTCTTGAAATAACCAGTAGGATTTGAGTGGACTAGTTAGATATCATCTTGGAATAGATTTTCTTTTTATGTCTGGTAGGAAAATAATTTCACGTCGAGGATATTTAAGAAAGAAAATGGTTCATTAAAATAGACAAACAGGTTCTTCTCTGTGTGTTATTTCACTGAACTGAACTGACTGGTCATGCAGGTCAGTTTCCGTGGGATCGCGACGAGGTCGTTCGCATCGTCGGCAGCGAGCCGGACGGAGACCGACTCCTGGCCAGAGACGCCCGAGGACACCAGCAGCTCGTCCCCAGGAGCTACCTGAGCCTGCTGCCAGCCCCCGTACGTATCAATCACCAATAATCACCTTTACGGTCTCCAGGCGGGATGTCCCAACATCGGGGAGGTTGCTGTAAGCGCAGGCCACCGAAAAACTAAACTAGTTAAAAAGATTTGTTACACGATGACATTCTAATCTACCCGAGCAGAAGAAACATTCTTACCGAGTAGATCTTCAACGCATATTGTTTATTTTAGCCTAGCAGGACCGCGCCGCTCGAAGCTAACGTTAACTAGCAGCTAACGTTAACTTTAAGCTAATGGTAACTATCAGCTAACATTTATTAGCAGCTAACATTAACAATTCGTTAACATAACTAGCAGCTAACGTTAACTCCAAGCTAACGGTAACTATCAGCTAACATTTATTAGCAGCTAACGTTAACAATTAGTTAACGTAACAAACAGCTAATGTTTACTAACAGCTAATGTTTACTAGCAGCTAACGTTAACTATAAGCTAACGGTAACTAGCTTTCCTTCTGTAGTTTTCCTCAATGCAGCGTCTTCTGTTTCCGTGACAACAAGAATCGCCTCGTTTTCCCCACGTCAGCCTCCTCTCGAGATCTTCTGCCCGTATGGGTCCTTTTCATATCGGTGATGAATAACTTTCCCCCTCGCCACGCTCAGGCTCCGCCCACCTCGACGGGCGGGAGACCGAACCGGCCGAGGCGCAGCCGCTCAATGCGTCGCGTCACGGCCGAGATCCAGACGCCGTTGCTGCCGGACCCGCAGTACCGTAGGGAGGCGGTGGAGAGCACGCAGGCCGCGCTGGACCGGGACTATGGCGCTCTGCTCCACCTGCTCACGGTAAGAGGGGGCGGGGCCAGCGTGGGAAACGGAGGTTGTCCGTGGCAAGTACTTGAAATAGTATTTGAGTTTTGTGGTTTGGTTTCTGGCAGACGAAGACGAGGAGCCTGCAGGAGGCGCTGCGTCTGCACCGGTTCCAGAGCGGCGTGCAGGAGTTCGAGGCGTGGATGGAGGACAAGGAGAACGTCCTGGACGCCTTCAGCCCCGACGCCGACTCCCTGGCAGCCGCTCAGGCCAAGTACGAGGTGAGGAGCAACACGAAGCTTCTGGGGGAATGTCGAAGTTCTTGGGAAACGAGGATCCAAATAGTTTTATTTTTGTCAGACAACCACGTAAATTCAAAATGATGAACAATGAGACAATGAGAACCATTGATTATAAGAAAGCTTTTCAATATTGTAGTGAAACTGAATTACATCACATGTCATTTAGCTGACGCTTTTATCCAAAGCGACTTCGCCACAGCTTTTTCAAATTGAAAGGAAAACCCGATTGTTAGAATATTGAAACCACATAAAAAGTCTCCGCTTGCCGCTTGTTCCAGAACTTCCTGACTGAGCTGGCGAGTGGGCGGCCAGCTGATGACATCGTCCGAGTGGCGGAGGAGCTGGTGACGAGCCGCACAGCAGCCGGAGGGAGATCCAGGACCGGTAGCTGAGGGTCTCCTACAGGTAGCGGCGTGGCTTAGCGCTGGTTATTATTCCACGTGGTTCCGCCC
>BMAF01000013.1:13298029-13393485 GCA_014132575.2 Gasterosteus nipponicus | reverse complement strand
GTTGTACTTCGTTCAGTTACGTATTGCTCACACACACACACACACACACGCACACACACTGGAGTGGGACACGCACACACACACACTCTCGTGGTTTGTTACCACAAATGAACGTTAAGGATTTTGGTCATTCGTCGGGTCCCTTTGTGCACCTGGTAGCATACTCCCAATGCTTCCCGTCAGCTGCTGGGAGGCGGGCTTCAGGCCCAGGAGACTCTGCACCGGGGGCTTCTGGGCCGCAGAGCGGGTTTGCTGGCGGACCAGAGCCAGCCCAACGACACCCCGTCAGAAGTGGACCGGACCCTGGAGAAGCAGTGGAGCCTCCTGGCCACGAGGCGACAGAGACGCCCGCGACCCGACTGCAGGCCGCCGCCGCTAATCAAACAGTGTGTGTGTGTGTGTGTGTGTGTGTGTGCTGTAGTGTCTCTGCTGTGTTTGGAAGTGGCGTGTACTATAAGTTAATTGGGTCCTTTTGATGTGGACTTTCTTTGTCGATAGATCCCCCCCAGCTGAATGAGTTAAGCATCGTGGCCGGGTCACGGCGAGTCTTTCATCGGGAGCCTCACTCGCTAACTCCTTTCCTCCACCAGTACTTTGCGATGTGGCGGAGGCCGACTCCTGGCTGGCGACAGGGCCGCTGCTGACCGCGAGGATCACAGGAACGAGGCGAGCACGGCGGCGTTGCTGCAACGCCACCTGCGGGCTGGAGCGGGAGATGGCGGCCTACGCCCCGGAGATAGAAGAGGCTGGAGCAGGCGAGGAGCGCCGGCGCAGCTAACGCCTTTGACTGTGAAGTCACGGACACTCGGGTGAAACCCGCTTGCGGCTCTGAAACGAGCTGACTCACTTCCTGTGTGGCGGGCCTCAGCCAATGAGATGAACCAGCACAGCGACTCCTCCGAGGCGAGGAGGCTCCAGGAGAAGCGGCGCCGTCGGCGGGGGAGGGAGGGCTCGGGACGACCGCCTTGCACAGTGAGGACGGCGAGGCCAAAGCTCCGCTTCAGATACAGCAGAGTACAGCTCTGCCGCAAGGCATGATGGGAAACAGACATCAGGCATCAGCTAGTTAGTGTTTTTATCATACTGATATTATTTGTTTAATGATAATCGGTAAAATACTATTCAAACAGTGATTTCTAGTTTCTTGAAATAACCAGTAGGATTTAGTGGACTAGTTAGATATCATCTTGGAATAGATTTTTCTTTTTTTATGTCTGGTAGGAAAATAATTTCCGCGTCGAGGATATTTTAAGAAAGAAAATGGTTCATTAAAATAGACAAACAGGTTATTCTCTGTGTGTTATTTCACTGAACTGAACTGACTGGTCATGTGCAGGTCAGTTTCCGTGGGATCGCGGCCAGGTCGTTCATCGTCGGCAGCGAGCCGGACGGAGACCCGACTCCCTGGCCAGAGACGCCGAGGACACCAGCGGCTCGTCCCCAGGAGCTACCTGAGGCCTGCTGCAGCCCCGTGCGTATCAATCACCAATAATCACCTTCGGTCTCAGGTGGGATGTCCCAACATCGGGAGGTTGCTGTAGCGCCCAGGTACGAAAAACTGAACTAGTTAAAAGATTTGTTACGATGACATTCTAATCTGCGAGCAGAAGAAACATTCTTACCGAGTAGATCTTCAACGCATACTGTTTATTTAGCTGGGACGGGACCGCTCGCCGTTAACTGGCAGCTAAGCTAATGTAACTATCGTTAACTATCAGCTAACATTTAAGCTAATGGTAACTATCAGCTAACATTTATTAGCAGCTAACATTAACAATTCGTTAACATAACTAGCAGCTAACGTTAACTCCAAGCTAACGGTAACTATCAGCTAACATTTATTAGCAAACAGCTAATGTTTACTAACAGCTAATGTTTACTAGCAGCTAACGTTAACTATAAGCTAACGGTAACTAGCTTTCCTTCTGTAGATAAGTTTTCCTCAATGCAGCGTCTCCGTGACAACAAGAATCGCCTCGTTTCCCCCACGTCAGCCTCCTCTCGAGATCTTCTGCCCGTACGGGTCCTTTTCATATCGGTGATGAATAACTTTCCCCCTCGCCACGCTCAGGCTCCGCCCACCTCGACGGGCGGGAGACCGAACCGGCCGAGGCGCAGCCGCTCAATGCGTCGCGTCACGGCCGAATCCAGACGCCGTTGCTGCGGACCCACAGTACCGTAGGGAGGCGGTGGAAACACGCAAACGCTGGACCGGGACTATGGCGCTCTGCTCCACCTGCTCACGGTAGAGAGGGGCGGGGCCAGCGTGGGAAACGGAGGTTGTCGTGGCAAATACTTGAAATAGTATTTGAGTTTTGTGGTTTGGTTTCTGGCAGGCGAAGACGAGGAGCCTGCAGGAGGCGCTGCGTCTGCACGGTTCCAGAGCGGCGTGCAGGAGTTCGGCGTGGATGGAGGACAAGGAGAACGTCCTGGGCGCCTTCAGCCCCGACGCCGACTCCTGGCAGCCGCTCAGCTAAGTACGAGTGAGGAGCAACACGAAGCTTCTGGGAATGAAGTTCTTGGGAAACGAGGATCCAAATAGTTTTATTTTTGTCAGACAACCACGTAAATTCAAAATGATGAACAATGAGACAATGAGAACCATTGATTATAAGAAAGCTTTTCAATATTGTAGTGAAACTGAATTACATCACATGTCATTTAGCTGACGCTTTTATCCAAAGCGACTTCGCCACAGCTTCTTCAAATTGAAAGGAAAACCCGATTGTTAGAATACTGAAACCACACAAAAAGTCTCCGTTTGCCGTTTGTTCCAGAACTTCCTGACTGAGCTGGCGAGTGGGCGTGGCCAGCTGGATGACATCGTCCGAGTGGCGGAGGAGCTGGTGACGAGCCGGCACAGCAGCCGGAGGGAGATCCAGGACCGGCAGCGGAGGGTCTCCGACAGGTAGCGGCGTGGCGCTAGCGTTGGTTATTATTCCACGTGGTTCCGCCCCTTTTAACGCCAACCTTGCGTGGGGCATCAGGTGGAACCGGATCCAGCGGCTGAAGGACCAGAAGGGCCACGAGCTGCTCAGCACAGCCGACGTTCACTCCTTCCTGCAGAGCTGCCGGGAGGCTGAAGCCCAGCTGAGGGGTCGGCTGGCGGACCTGGACGTGGTGGACCTGGACGTGGTCGACCACCACCGCGGACCCCTGCAGCTGGCTTCAGAGGAGAAGAACCAGAACCAGACCCTCAGAGACATCCAGGCCCTGGAGGCCAAGATCGCTTACCTGAGGGGCGAGGCCACCAAGTACGGGCTCAGTGGTTCCAGTTTAATGAAAGATATCATCATCAAATAAATGTTATTCTTCTAAATACTAAATCTCTCACCTCTTAGTAGAAAGAAAATAGGTAAACATTTAAACCGGCTTTTCTCAATTTTAACATTTTCTCAAAGGATTCAAAAGATAGTTGAAAGATTTAACATGGTAGACAGTAGAAAATAGTATTATATTCATTTCCATGGCAGTTAAAGTACTTCAGAAGTGTATCTCCAGTATTTATTTCTAAATGACCTTTTCACTTAATGGACAGATTCCTGCTGTTAATTTAAGGAAACAGCTGTTTCCTGTTTAGTGAAGGACAGAAAACCATCAGCTGCTGTCTTCTGTCTTAGGAAGCAGGACTGCAGTCCAGCAGAGGCCGCCGCCATCGGGGAGGAGGTCCGGGGTCTGGAGGCTCTGCTCCAGCAGGTCTGGCTTTCAACTGGATCGTCAGTGAATAAATAAGTGTTAAAATAAGACAGGCAGCCGTGTTAAATGATGAATCGACACATTTGCTCTCATGTAACAGCAGGAAGTTGTTTTTCTCACACAAAGAACATAAAGCATCAGAGTGTCTTTTCATGAATGTGAACCCGTCTTCTCTGGTTGGGGACCAGCTGAAGCTGCAGGCCGCGGACAGACGGCGCCTCCTGGAGGCGGCGCGCAGCCTGCAGGGCTTCCAGCGGCAGGCCAAGGTGCTGCGGCACTGGGCCGCCTCGACTCAGGAGCGCCTCCTGCAGGAGGAGGAGGCCTCCGACGTGACCTCGGCCCTCGCTCTGCTGGAGCAGCACCGGGAGCTCCGGTTGGAGATGGAGGAGCAGAGGAGCAGGTGGGAGACGAGGGCTTCCTCCCCCCGGGGAGCGAGGTCGCCAACGCTGACCACGTGTCCTCTCCTCAGGTGGAAGGAGACGGAGGAGTTGGGGAGGTCCCTCGGGAGGGGCTCATCGGACGGGACCACAGGGGGTGTCGACGTCCGGAGCACCCTGGAGAAGCTGGAAGCCGATTGGTCCAAGCTGGACGCGCTGTGGGCCAGCAGGGGGGCGCGCCTGGAGGAAGGGGCGGAGCTCCAGAGGCTGAACCAGGAGGGCGACCGCATCGAGGCGGCGCTGTCGGGGCACGAGACCCGTCTGAGGGTTGAAGACGTCGGGGTGAGAGGCGGTTCACAGCCATATACGTTTGTAGATATATTCACCGTGCTTGTGATGACCATGCGTGCATCGGTTCAGGACTCGGCGGAGGGGGTCTACGCTCTGCTGGGCCGACAGGACGAGCTGGAGGGTCTCCTGAAGGTTTTGGACCATCGGGTGGATCGGTTCGCCCAACGCAGCCGGGAGCTCGTCCGCCGGCGGCACCACGCCGCCACGCGGTGAGAGAGGCGGCGCGGAGGAGGAGGCGCTGGCGACCCGTCTGGTCCGACAGGAAGTGAGGTCATCGTTGTGTGTGCTTGTTTTGTTGTGCTGAAGCATCGAGGAGCGGAGCGACAGCGTCCAGAGGAGGAGCAGGAAGCTGCAGGAGAGCAGCAGGAAGAGGAGGAGTCTGCTGCTGGACTCCAAGAGATATCAGGTTTGTGTTCTGGGGATCGAAGCGCCGGGTCGGAGACTCGAGTACTTTACCCGCAGCGTTTACTCAAATGCTCTGGTTTGAAAGAGGAGAAAAAGTTCTCAGGAGGCCAGTAATAATTTCATCTTCATTACTTCGTTCCTCATTCATTTCAAACATGATGTAAGACGACGGACTGAGCATCGGTCTCCACTTCCTGCAGGAGTTCCAGAGGGACGCCGACGAGCTGCTGCTCTGGATAGAGGAGAAGTTCAAGGTGGCGGAGGACGAGTCCTACCGGGATCCCACCAACGTCCTCCCCAAGCTGAAGAGGCACGAGGCCGCTGAGAAGGAGATGCAGGCCAACCAGGTGTGGCTGGAGGGCCTGGTTCAGGTGAGCCGCTTCAGCCGTCGAGAACCTCCTGCTGTGCCCTCAGAACCTCTTTTAACCACGTGCCGGGTGTCCAGCGGGGGGGGGAGATGGTGGCCCAAGAGCACTATGGCAGCCAGAGCATCGGCAGGAAGTCCACTCTGGTCAGCAGCCGCTGGCGGAAACTTCAGGACAAGATGGCCGACCGAGGAGACAAACTGAGGCAGGCGGGGCAGCAGGAGCAGCTGATGGAGCTGCTGCAGGTACGAACAACACCTGGGTGAGGACTAACTCCTGGAGGCCAACGGAGTACTCAGCCGCTGTTCCTCCCTCAGGATGCCAAGCTGAAGATCGAGGCCATCCAGTGGATGCTCAGCAACGCCGCCAAGGGGCACGACCTCCGCTCCAGCCGGCAGCTCCTGAAGGTCAGCGGGGGTCGAGTCTACCTGACTAACGTGTGGAAAAGATATTTCAGCCAGTTAAATAAACATGTACTGACTGATCGGACGGATGAACATGATTACAACATGAATCAAACCAACACACACAAATGAAATATCACGCATCCATAACTTCTGTAAAGGAGCATCAGCAGCTGGAGCAGGAGGCCAAGGACCTGGCGGAGAAGATCAACTCCATCGTGAGCCGGGCCAAGCTGCTCGCCTCCACCCACTTTGACTCCCAGAGGATCCTCCGGGAGACGGAGGCCTACCTCACTCTGTGAGCGCCCCCTTATATATACATGTGCATTCTGTTAGACGTGTAGAGGTTCCAAACAACACGCTTTGATCCTTTTTGGGGTTGGAGGTTAGCATTTTAGTATTTTTCAGTGACGTCATATAAACAAATATTTGAAGCAGTTCTGATAAATAATGTATAACATTAATTGCACTTTTCCACCCTAATGGCACAAGTACAACTTCTTAATTACGTTACTTAGCTGACGTTTGGATCCAAAGCCACATTTTAACCCCCACACACGGGGGGAGCAGTTAGGGGTTTGGTGTCTTGCTCAGGGACACTTCCACATGGGACACGAAGCAGCCGGGGCTCAAACCGCCAACCTCGCGGTTCCCGGCGCTCCCTCCCTACTCGCCACGTCGACCCTGATTGTCAGACAGAAGAAGTTCCGAGTTTCCAGATGAATCTTCTCTTCTCTTAACCGTCAACGAGAAATCGTCTGAGATTAATCCTCTGAAATTCCACCAGCAGAATTGTTAACACGCTCATAATGATCAATTTTTAAATGTTAACAACATAAAAAAGAGACCAACAGTCATGTGACGTGTTTGACTTCTCTCTGCTCTCAGTCGTCATGGTCCTGTTGCCATGGAGCAGCACGCAAAGACCTCCGAGAGGAAAATGAGCCTCGAAGCCCCAAAAAAATCCTGAAACCCTTTTTTTTGGTCTCGGGTTAAAACGTGATTCTGGTCCTTTTTCCTTCAGTTTACGCATTAATTAGATGAATGAAAGAGGATCCGTGTGCCGCAGGTTCAAGTCCCTCCAGAAGCCTCTGGACCGGCGCCGGGCTCAGCTGGAGGCCTCGGTGCTGCTGTTTGGCTTCCATCACGACGTGGACCTGGAGCTCAGCTGGATCTCCGAACACGTCCCCGCCTCGGGATCCACGGGATACGACAAGTCTCTGGCCGGAGCCACCAGCCTCCTGCAGAAACACAAGGTCATTGGTTATTGATCACATGACCTCACAACCGCAACGGGGGTGAAGTATCTCCGTCATGTGCTATAAACCTTCTTGCATTGGACGTGTTCTCACAGGAGCTGCAGGCAGAGGTGAACGGCCACCGAAAACACCTGAACCTCGTCATGGAAAAGGGGCGGGGCTTGGCCAAGTCCAGCCAATCGGACGAAGAAGAAGTGCTCCAGAGGTGCTGTTGTGTCGTTTGGGACACTTTTAACGTTGCGATGTTCCATTCTTCTCGATAAATTATGTATTTTTTTGGTTTGTAGGTGCAAACACCTGAGTGCAGAGTGGGAGGAGCTAGAGGAGGCCTGCCGGAAGAGAGCGGCTCACCTGAGCAAGGCCGTCGCCAGAGAACAGGTGAGGGGGACGGAGAGACGGACTTTTTTATTGGAGAAGGTCTTTGTGCTGAACGTGACCCGTCTCCAGCTGCTGCTGGACTGCTGTGAGCTGGAGTCCAGGCTGACGGAGACCCTCGCGCTGGTGACCACCGCCGACTACGGCAAAGACCAGCTGGCCACGCGAAGCCTCCTCACCAAGCACCAGGTAGAGCACGCCCTCTGAGGGGGGTCAACCACAACACTTCAGTAGACTCGGCTTTGTTTAAACCTGTATTGAACAATACAAGACGGCCGGCATGTAGATCAGCTGGTGGACAACCACAATGCACAGAGGAGGACACCGTGGACTTAAAATGAAAAACTCGGCAAGTATAAAGTGTGACGTTGTAATGAAGGAACTGAAATGTTTGTGAACGGCGGGGACCTCGGATCCTGCCCAGTGGAACTCCTTCTCACAGTGAACCTGAACACTTTATTTTCTTTTTATTTCTCCTGCACAGACTTGAACCCCCAAAATGTAATTTTATCCTTATCCTTGTTTTTCAACATCAAAATTGATCATTGCAGCGCATGTGTGCAATTCCCCTGTGGGCCACAGGTGCTGGAGGGCCAGTTGGAGGTGCTGGAGGTGGAGGTGGAGGAGCTGGGAGACCAGGTGGAGCAGGCTGTTCACAACTGGAGCCTCTCGGAGCTCAGCGGGCCTCACGGTCGCCTCGGCAGCCTGAACCAGCAGCTTAAGCAGCAGGCGGCACTCAGGTGGACTCCACGATGTTCCATAAGTACTCCATGCCACAAACTGTATTTCACATTTTAGGATCTCTCTGCACTAAAAAGTCCTCTGTAAGAAGGACGAGTTCTGAAGTTGTAAACGGCGTCTTCTCTGTGATTTATAAGCTAAAATATTTAATCCAAAAAGCCTCCATTTGAGCTTCACGTCAAGATTAATCCGAACTATGGGACTTTTATTTTGAAAGGGTGGTGGCTTAGAGAAGTTCCAATCAATGCCTTGACTAACCCGTGTCTCCTTTCAGGGGTCAGAGGTTAAAGGAGGTGCTTCATCTGCACGAGTTCAGAAGAGAGTCCTCTGAGTTTGAGGACTGGATGGAGCAGCAGAGACAGTGGGCGGAGTCTCAGGACCTGGGCAACGACCACCAGCACGTCCAGGTTACATCTCTATATCGATAGAGATCTATCTAGATATACACATATATCTATATAGATCCACCCTGATACTCCTCTTTATTACGTTTCAGATGCTTCGGGGAAAGTTTGAAGGTTTCTTCCAACAGCTGGAGGTCGGAGAGGAGCGCCAGCAGAGCTGCAGAGATGTTGCTGCTCCGCTGCTCCACAAGAAGCATCCCCAGAGCTCCGAGGTCAGAGAGACGCTGCAGCAGCTCAGGTAAACGCAGGTACAGGTGTTCCCTCAGAGAGAGACTCACATCTCAGAGAGGAGGAGACCTGCTCCTCCAGAAGATGATCGTTCTCAGAGGAGATGTGAAGTTCGTAAGAAGTCAAGGCTCTCTGGAGCTTCTTGTCTGACCTTTGTTTGCAGTGCATGCTGGGAGGACTTGAGGAGCGCGGCCAGCGAGCGGCGGGACCGGCTGCAGAGAGCCGAAGAGTGTCACCGCTTCTACCGAGACCTGAGCGAAGCCCGAAGCCTGATCCAGGTACAGCGTCTCCTCTCCAGATGTCACCTCCTGCTCAGGTGGAGCCCCTCAGACTGTCTCCTCCCTCCTTCCCTGTAGGAACGACAGAAGAGCATCCCCGACGGCGTGGCCAAGGATCTGAGGGGTGTGACGTCACAGCTGAGGAAGCACGAAGCGTTGCTCCACGAGCTGGCAGCCACGGAGCAGCAGGTAGCGGCGCGGCGTTTCTCCATGTTGTTTATTCGCGGCGAGCGTCCGGCGGAGGCTATGACCACTTCCTGTCCACGGAAGACTCCAAAACAAGTGATGTGCGTGCAGTTGCAGGAGCAGCTTGACACCGTGGACTCCATCCTGGATCTCTGCACGCCTCAGCTGAAGCTCCGCCTGCAGGAGGTGCAGCAGGAAGTGGTGGAGCGGTGGGAGGAGCTGCGACTCCACGCCGAGCAGAGGGAGGAGGAGCTTAAAGTGGCGTGTCAGCGATACCTGTTCCTGAACACGGTGAGGACGGACGGACTGGGAGACCCCAGCAAACACTTCCTTTACGCCTCGCGTGTCTTTGTGGGCCCCCCCAGGTGCAGGACTACTTCCTGTGGTGCGGCCAGCTGATCGGGGCGATGGCCGCCGAGGAGAGCATCAGCGACGTGGCCGCCGCCAACCTCCAGCTGGCGCAGCACCAGCAGCTGTGGGCGGAGATGGAGGCCCGAGAGGAGACCTACCAGCAGGCCGTGAGCATGGGGGAGGAGTTACGGGCGCAGGACACCAACAGGAAGGAGGTAAGAGTCCTTGAACGCATCGTGTCAGTTTAAAAAGTGATATTTCATTAAAACATTTTATTCTTTCGTCTCCTTTAACAACTTAAATAAAACGTTCTCACACCAAATCAAACCAGATGCTCAATGAAGCTATCATGTGACCATAAATCCCAGAAACTCTGTTTGTTGTTGCCTTGGTAACACCGAAACATGGCGGCGTTTCCTCCTCCAGGTGCTGGAGAAGCTGGAGGCCCTGAGGGAGGAGCGCCGCACGCTGGAGGAGCAGTGGAAGCAGAAGAAGAGCTGGCTGGAGAGCGTCCACCTGGAGCAGGTCTTCTACCGGGACGCCAACGCCGTGGACAAGACCTCCGGCTCTCAGGAGGTAACACCCACCTGTCGGGTCCCACACCGGCCCCCAGAAGGACCTGTCTGATTGATCGCCTGGTTGCTCCTCCCCCTACAGTTCCTGCTGCAGAACGGCACTCTGGGCGACGCGGTGAGCGAGACGGAGGGTTTGATCAAACGCCACGAGGCCTTCGAGAAGCTGCTCAGCTCGCAGGAGGACAAGGTCTGCTCTTCTGCTGGGCCTCCTCGTTTCCCCAGGGAGGCGCCTATAGTATAATCCACCTGACCTCCCCCTTTGTCTCCCCCAGCTGTCCTCTCTGGAGGAGATGGCCGAGCGGCTGAAGGAGCGTCTGAGCGCTGAGAAGAGCGGGCGGGTCCAGACCCGACTCAAGGCCCTCCTCCGGCGACGCCATCGGATCAAGGAGCTGTCTGTCAAACGCAGGGAGGAGCTGGAGCTCTCCAGGGCGCTGAGCGTCTACAGACGGGACGTCGCCGAGGTAACGGACTGATTAGTTGATTTTAAAGAGAGAGAGAGAAGAACTCTGGAGTCAAATACGGTTTGAGAGCAGATTGAAGCCAAAGAACAAGATTATTCCTGCCGCTTCGACGTCTCTGCGATTAAAGTGGTCTCCCCCCACCAGGCCGAGGAGTGGGTCTCAGAGCGGATGCAGAAGATGGCGGAGGAAAGTAAAGCCGACCTCACTGATCTGCGGGCCAAGATGAAGCTTCTGCAGAAACACCAGGTGTTCGAGGCGGAGATCCTGGCTCACGAAGAGATCATTGGTGCCGTGCTGCAGGTGAGACGAGACCTTCTCCTTCAGGAGGAACCTCTGACGCCTGCTGCTTCAGACATCTGGTCGAGTCCTTCCTCAAACATATGAGACGCCCTCCTCCTTGCAGGCCGGGGAGGAGCTGGTCTCCCTTCGCCACCAGAGGTCCAAGGAGGTGAAGAGGAGCGCGGCCGCCCTGCAGCTCCACTGGGAGGAGCTGAAGAAGGCCTTAGCCAGCCGAGGGAAAGCTCTGGAAGACAACCGGGACTTCCTGGAGTTCCTGCAGAAGGTGGAGGAGGTGGAGGCCTGGATCCGACACAAGGTAGGAAGCTGATGGTGGGCGGGGGGGTTACATAGTGTGTGTTGTGTAGTCGTTTACAGTGAGTGTATTTACAATGTCACTGTGTTATTAGTGTACTCACAGTGTGTACCTCCCCCGTGTCTCAGGAGGTGATGGTCAACGTGGGAGATGTGGGGAAGGATTATGAACACGGAGTTCAGCTGCTGAAGAAACTGAGCGAGTTCAGAGGAACCGGAGAGCGGGTGAATTCATTCATTCATCCTTACTTTTATAATAAGATACGTTGTCCTATTTCAGTGTATTTTATATCTCAGTCGTGCTTTTATTTTGTAGCAATGTCTAACCCTGATGATTGTGGACGCTGCTTGTTGCTGAATATCGATCCAAGTGCTAAAATGAAAGGACTTTAAATGTTACCCACAAACAGGATGTGTAATAAATAGACGTGTATTCGTACCTGAAGGAGGTGACGGTGGACGACGCCCACATCACCGCCATCAACAGACGGGCCGCTCGACTGGAGAAGAGACAGAGCGCCGACCAGCTGGGGACAGTGAGACGGAGGAGACAGCAGCTCAACGACAGGTGAGCCACAGCCGGGCTCACCTGGGGGCTCACCTGTGTCCTCCGGCTTCTCCCCTGGTCTCACCTGTGTTCTCTTCCAGGTGGAGTAAGTTTCACGGAGACCTGGTCAGTTACAGGAGGAAGGTGGAGGCGGCGCTGGTGGTGCACGGCCTCATCAGAGAGCTGGAGGAGGTCAGAGACCGAGCCAACGAGAAGGTCAGTCACATGATAACCTTCGACCCAGAATAACTTCCTTCTCTCTGTGATTTTGGTTTCTCCCTTCAAAATAAAAGCACCGCTGCGCTTTGGAAACAGAACCATGTTGACTAGAAGTGGAGAACAACTAGAACATGTATTTGGTTCTACAGCCGATCGGGTTTTGGGGCTCAGGTGGGGGTCGAGGTCAGAGGTCAGCAAAGTTAAGCCCCTCCTCCTTCCCTGCAGATGCTGCTGGGTCAGGACTGCGGCGTGGACGTGGACAGCGTGGAGAACCTGATCAGACGCCACGAGGAAACGGAGCGGGAGGTTGGGGTCATCCAGGAGAGGTCAAAGGTCAGTGTGGGGGGTGGGGCTTGTTGCATGGAGTACATGCCCCAAATGAAGCATGAGGAAGTAAAGGTGGGGGTGGGGGCTCCCTCTGTCTTTACTCAGGACCTGCAGAAGGAGGTCTCTCACCACCTGAAGGCCCCGTCGGTGATGAGCAATGAGCTGAAGAAGAAACAGAAGGAGGCGCAGAGCGCTCTGACCTCTCTGGAGAGGGAGGTGAAACTCAGGTGAGATGAAGACAATATTACACTGAGGGCTCAGGTCTGTCTGGGGACACTTAGGGGGACAGTGGACCCGGACTCAGTGATCCACTGTCTGTCCAGGAAGGAGAAGCTGCAGGAGGCCCACCAGCTGCAGCTCTTCAAAGCCAACCAGCGCCTCCTGCTGGACTGGAGCCTCAAACAGACCGGCGAGCTGGCGGACAAAGGTCTTCCCAGGACCCGGGCCGAGGCGGACCGGCTGGCGGTGGAGCACCGGGATCGGAAGGTGAGAGCCCTCGGGGCCCGGTCCGGTTGCCATGGAGATCTTCTGCTTTTAGTGAATCACTCGTAAACCGTGTTGCCGCAGACGGAGATGGAGGCCCGGGCCGAGCGCGTCGACTCTGTCCGGGACTTCGGCCTGGGTCTGATCCGGTCGGGCCACGGCTCTGGGCCGGAGATCCAGAAAGCCCTGAGCCAGCTGGAGGAAGCAAAGGCTGGACTGGACCGGGCCTGGCGGAACCGGAGCACCACCCTGGAGCAGGCCCGAGTCCTGCAGGTGAGGATACTTGAGCCTCCTGCATCTGCAAGTTGACTGAGACCACTTCACAATAAAAGCATGTCACGGCATTTTATTGTGAAGGGGGAGCACAGCACAACACCAAGTTTCATATCAAGACATTAAGAACCCGGATGAGGAGGACTGAGATGTGATCATAGTCTTCATCCTGCAGGAGTTCCTGGACTCTGTAGACCAACGTGAGACCTGGTTCACCAACAAGGAGGTTCTGCTCAGCAGCCGGGAGGTCGGGGTGAGAACCAGCATCGTTCAGATGAAGAGGAGATGAACCTGTTCAGCTCCAGCGCCTCATCATGTTCTTCTTCCTCTTTGTTATCCTCTTCTTTTTTCTCTTCATTTTATTTTCTTCTCTTCCATTTCTTCTTATTCCTCTTCCTCTGTGGTGTGTGCAGAGCTCGGTGCAGGAGGTGGAATCTCTGCAGAGGAAGCAGGCTCAGTTTGAGGAGGCTCTGGAGGCTCAGCTGGACCAGGTGGACCAGGTGGAGAAACTGGGCCTGAAGATGATCCAACAGAAACACTACGACTCGGACAACATCGCAGCCAAGATCAGAGCGCTGGGCGCTAGGTGAGGACAGGATATGACATCATCACCTGCCTGTCTTTCTGTCTCCTCACCTGTCTGTCTGTAGGAGGAGCCAGCTGCAGCAGCAGAGCAGATGTCGTCACAAAGCTCTGGATGAATCCCTGAAGCTGCAGCAGTTCTTGTCCAGCAGCTACGAGGTAGTGAACCCATCAGACTGTACTGTGTGTGTGTTTGTGCGTGCATGTGGTAACGTGCGTGCGTGTGTCCTCAGGTGTGTGTGTGGCTCAGCGAGCGTAGCGCCGTAGCTCTGGATGAGAACTGGAAGGAACCAACCAACCTTCAGGCCAAACTGCTCAAACATCAGAGCTTCGAGGCCGAGATCCACGCCAACCGCTCCCGAGTGGACGCGCTCACCAAGGTTTACACTCTATTATGATGATAATCATAATATACATACAGTCGCTCTGGTGCTCCCTGTTAGAATGTATAGGAAACACTGATTATATATTATTACCCGTGTGTGTGTGTGTGTGTGTGTGTGTGTGTGTGTGTGTGTGTGTGTGTGTGTGTGTGTGCACAGGAAGCAGAGGAGCTGCTCTCGGAGGTGAAGGTTGGGCTTCGTCTCAGAGAACTGAGGGACAGCTGGGAGGCTCTCATCCACCTCTGTAAGGAGAAGAGGAGCAGACTGCAGGAGGCCTACCAGGTACACACACACACACACGCATGCACACACACACACACACACATGCATGTGGGATTACTGTAGTCTTAGATGTCACTAAATCTCACACACCGCCCCTTTAAATCTCCCTGATTGATTCAGTGGTTCTGTGAAAAGTGCAGAGGAGACGCTCACTAGAAAGTCAGCGTGTGCGTTGTGTGCATCGTGTGCGTCGTGTGCGTCGTGTGCGTTCAGGCGCTGCAGTTCCAGCGCTCCCTGGACGACATGGAGCGGTGCGTGGGCTCCGTGGAGAGGGAGCTGATGCAGGAGGAGCGGGGCAGCGACCTGCCCTCCGTCAACAGGCTGCTGAAGGCTCTGCAGGGCCTGGAGGAGGAAGTGGACGGACACCGGGACAGAGTCCAGGTAAGCCCCGCCCCCTCTCTGCCACGTCTACGTCCGAGGGCCGGTGATGGTTGATCGGTTGGTGGATCGTGTTTATTGTCTTGTGTTTCAGGCTCTGGTGGAAACGGCGAAGGGCTTCCACTCTCAGGGGAACTTCCTGGCCGAGGAGATCCAGATCAGAGTGGCACACATCATCAACAGGTTTGACAGCTGAGGGGGAGCAAGTATTCTGAGATACGGTGGAAAGTACAATGTGTACCTCTGAGATATAGTATTCTTTGTTTTCAGTTTATTCCAAATACTTGTGTGGATCTCTTGTTCTTCGTTGGAGGTGAACTCTCGTTACCCAACATCTCACCAGTAGCTCCTCCCCGCCAGGTACAACAGTCTGGCAGAGCCCCTGCAGAGCCGAAGGGACACCCTGGAGGCCCGGCAGGTTCTGTTCCAGTTCTACAGAGACCTGGAGGAGGAGGTGGCCTGGCTGAGCGAAAGACTGCCGAACGTCACCTCCGGGGACTGGGGGGGCTCGCTGAGCGGCACCCAGCAGCTGCTCCACCGGCACCAGGTCGACATGCACGCCGGGAACCATTGAACGCGATTCGGCAGCAATCATTGAAGTGGACTGTTAGACAATAGTTATTAAGTCCCAATTAAAAGCCCCCTTAACCTTCCTGCTTTTGTTCTCATCAGGCTGTGATGCAGGAGATCCAGAGCCGCAGCCCATTGGTCCAGGCCGTTCAGGAGGCGGGGCATAGTCTGGTGCCGAGCCGTCACTCAGTATTGAAGCTCTTATTTTGCGACGTAGGGAATAAAGTGATGAATAATATCCACCCCTCTCAGGTCAAAGGTCGTCACTTTGCGTGGGTCGACATCCGCGACCGTCTGGAGGAGTTGGAGGGTCTCCACCGGGAGCTGCTGACGGAGGCGGAGAGGAAGGGGAAACTCCTGCAGGAGGCGCTCACCATCCACAGCTTCCTCTCTGAGGTGAGAGCTCATTGGTGGACAGCCGGGAGAAGCATTGTGACAATATCAGATGGCAGAGGTCACTAACTGGCGGACCGCGGCCCGGGTCCGGACCCAGACGCCGTCCCATCTGGACCCGGAACAAAAGCTGGAAAAAGACGGTTGTGATTTAAACTTGACGGCACACTTCTCGACCGGCGCATCTTTGGTCGTATTTACTGTCGTGACTTAAAGCACAGACCGATTGCTGATGACATCGTCTCAATACTGCGGACAGACGAGACAGGTAGCGGCAAATTACAAATAAAAAGGCGGTAGGAAGAAAAGAAAGAGAACATTTTAGAAAAAGACGAGCGAGAGAAAGGGACGGATGAGAAAAATTAGGAAAAAATGGACAGCGAAAGTAGAGCATTTAATCCATAATGGACAGACTCAGTTCTCTTCATACTTCTGACTGCAGCACTAAACCAGCGTCTCATGAGCTCAGAGCCCGTTGAAACGCCATCATGAGGCGCAATGAGCTCCTCCACGTGAGGAGGAGAACAGCCCTGATGCATTAAGACCAGGTTTAACATCCTGCAGGAAAAGCTAGATCTTAATTTTCCCAAAACAGTGGATATATATATATATATGTTCTATTCGACTGTCCAATTATTAATTCGTTCTCTATACTACACTCACAGACGCACACACTCACAAACACACCCCCACGTTCACTTGAAGCTTATTAATTTCAAGTTATCACCATCATTGTAGTGCAAGTTAAGTAAATGTATACATCCTAAGTAAGTACAGCTAAAAAAACAACCAAGTGATATGAGATGAATTTAAAATGGCATTTGTAAGTAAATGCACTATCCCCGCTGGTTTAATAGACTGTCTCGCCCTTTACAGGCATAACATCAACTACCGTATATTGTTGTTGTTGATCTGTCATCATGTTGTGATATGTTATGGTAACATCATGTTCTGATGCTAGATCATGATAATATCATGTTGTGGTGATATATCATGATAATATCATGTTGTGGTGATATATCATGGTAGCATCATGTTGTGGTGATATCTCATGGTAGCATCATGTTGTGGTGATATCTCATGGTAGCATCATGTTGTGGTGATATCTCATGGTGACATCATGTTGTGGTGATATCTCATGGTGACATCATGTTGTGGTGATATCTCATGGTGACATCATGTTGTGGTGATATCTCATGGTAATATCATGTTGTGGTGATATCTCATGGTAACATCATGTTGTGGTGATATCTCATGGTAGCATCATGTTGTGGTGATATCTCATGGTAGCATCATGTTGTGGTGATATCTCATGGTAGCATCATGTTGTGGTGATATCTCATGGTAACATCATGATATTGTGGTGACATCATGTTGTGGTGATATCTCATGGTAGCATCATGTTGTGGTGATTTATCATGGTAACATCATGTTGTGGTGATATCTCATGGTAATATCATGTTGTGGTGATATCTCATGGTAACATCATGTTGTGGTGATATCTCATGGTAGCATCATGTTGTGGTGATATATCATGGTAATATCATGTTGTGGTGATTTATCATGGTAACATCATGTTGTGGTGATTTATCATGGTAACATCATGTTGTGGTGATATCTCATGGTAGCATCATGTTGTGGTGATATCTCATGGTAATATCATGTTGTGGTGATTTATCATGGTAACATCATGTTGTGGTGATATCTCATGGTAGCATCATGTTGTGGTGATGGTATCATGTTGTGGTGATTTATCATGGTAGCATCATGTTGTGGTGATTTCTCATGGTAACATCATGTTGTGGTGATATCTCATGGTGACATCATGTTGTGGTGATATCTCATGGTAGCATCATGTTGTGGTGATTTATCATGGTAACATCATGTTGTGGTGATATCTCATGGTAATATCATGTTGTGGTGATATCTCATGGTAACATCATGTTGTGGTGATATCTCATGGTAGCATCATGTTGTGGTGATATCTCATGGTAGCATCATGTTGTGGTGATATCTCATGGTAACATCATGTTGTGGTGATATCTCATGGTAATATCATGTTGTGGTGATTTATCATGGTAGCATCATGTTGTGGTGATTTATCATGGTAACATCATGTTGTGGTGATATCTCATGGTAGCATCATGTTGTGGTGATATCTCATGGTAGCATCATGTTGTGGTGATATCTCATGGTAATATTGTAGCGACCCTGTTCAGGAGTGAGTGTGTTCAATCATGGGGAGTCACTGTGCATGCTAGGCAGGGGGCGGCCAGTGATCAGGGGAGGCGGGTGTTCCCGTGTTCTGGGTTAGTCATGCTGGTGAGAAGAGTTCTGGTTAGTAATAGGAGTGAGTAACGGTACAGCTTACAGATAGCGTGGGAGTGTCTGTTCACTGTTGTTCATGATAGAGAATCAAAGGATTCTTGCCTGCGTGTTGTGAGTGAGCCACTACACCCGACACGCTACAATATCATATTGTGACGTAAGCGGTCGTTACCATATCGCATTGTGACCGTATGATATCGGGATGATATGATATCACGACTTGGGCCTCATAATAACTTCATATGGTGATTCCCACTCTTACTCCATAAACCCGTGTGTTGAGGTCTCTGAGCTGCAGCTGTGGTTGGCGGAGCAGCGGACCGGTCTGGAGTCTCGGGACTGCGGGAGGAGCGAAGAGGTGACGGAGGCCCTGCTGAGGAGGCTGGACTCTGTGGACGTGGAGCTGGAGAACCAGAGGAGGACGGTGGAAGAGCTGCAGCAGAGAGGAGCCTCACTGCAGCTCCTGGGACATCCCAACAGGTACACAGAGACACCTTAAGACTCCTGTTCTGAACACCTGCACACAGACCAGAGAAATGAAAGTGTCTTTGCGTGTCTGTCCCAGCCACCTGGTCAGCGAGTGTCTCCCAGGCGTCCCTGAAGGTCTGGAGAATCTCCTCCAGCTCTCCGCTACTCGTCGCGCCGCTCTGGAAGACCAGCTCCGCCTCTTTGTTTTTGAGAGGGAAGCCAAAGAACTACAAACATGGCTGACCTCCAAGAAGACCCTGGCAGAGTCCATGGACTGTGGACAAGATCTGGAGGACGTAGAGGTGGGTCCGAATACCTGGAAGTAGTTTAGACTAACGTGGGTAATGGGTTTTGAAACCTCTTCCTACACCTGCAGGTCCATCAGAAGAAGCTGGAGGTTCTGGTGTCGGAGGTTTCGGGTCTGGGTCGGAGCCGCCTGACCTCGGTACAGCAGCTGGTTGGGGGGCTGCAGCCGTACAGCGAGGTCCGGAGGAGGGACGAGGGCCTCAGCGGGCTGTGGGACGACCTCATGGGCAGCATCAGGACCAGAGAACAGGTGCAGAGGTGGATCGGATGCCTTTATGTGTATAGGTTTATTTTGTAGGGACATTCCACATCAATATTATCAATATTAGAGTTATCCTGTCCTTTGACAGATGTCAAAAAGTCCCCCTAAAAGACGAACAAACTATTTAAAGAAAGTTATTTTTCATAGATCATTTATAACTATGCAGAAATAAGAAGATTGTAAACAATCAGTGTTTATATTAGCAGCACCGCTAACGGCCAACAGCTAATGAATATGACATATTTTATCTCCTAATAATTTGAACTGTATGTTTTTATGTAAACTACCATATAAATGCCTTTAACAAAGTAAAAGATGAACATTTTGACTCCTTGATCCTTGTGGAGCAGCAACAAGCATCCTGTTTCTGCCGACATGGACCTACTCTCAGGTATCGGGTTTTATTTCCGCGTCCTCCAGAACCTGCGGTCGGCTCGGGAGCTCCATCAGTTCCATCACGACGTGGACGAGCTGAGGGGCTGGATGGCTCAGAAGGAGGCCGTGCTGGACTCCGAGGACCAGGACCTGCACTCCATCCCGACTCTGCTGAGGCAGCACGAGGCGCTGGAGGTAGGGGGATGGCTTTTATTTTGGAGGGGAAATAAAAAGCTCCCAAATGGTACTTTTTTTCATTTCTATTATTTAGTTTTAGATCCTTTACGAAGCTCTTCACATTGATAAATTACAATAAACTAATTGTGTATTTTCCTCTTAGAATAATAATAACAAAACATTATAATTAATTATTTGATTTGATTTTGTATCATTAATGTGAATCTTCAGTCACTCAAGTTAAATAAATGGAAAATAAAAGGAAAATATTATATGTTGTTTCAGAGCAGAAATTATAAGTATTCTTATGAATCACATTACCTCAAAGTTGTACTTGAGTACACGTTGAGTCCACCTCGTCGGTCCTGTGTCCCTTCAGAGGGACCTGGTCCTGATCCAGGAGGAGGCCACCAGGACCCGGGAGGAGGGCCGGGCCCTGAGCCGGCGCCGGCCCGAGGTCAGCGCCGCGGTGACTCGGAGGCTGGAGGAGGTGGAGGCCGGCTGGACCGCCATCCGGGACAAGGCCTCCCGGCGCCGAGCCCGGCTGGACCGGGCCCAGGAGGTGCAGAGATACCTGTCCCATGGGAGCCAGCTGGTGTAGGTCCTCTTTGAAACACATTTACTGTTTATGAGATTAACATTTAAATAATAACTCATCGTTTAAACGTAATAACTATGATTATAATTGTCATCCTTCATATTGTAACAATATGTAGTTTAGCAGCATTAAAGTCGTCCACGCATTCATCACTTTAATATCAGTCAATCTGAGATGGTTCTTGGGGGGCCGGACTCAATCCCTGCTAGCATGGGGGGGAGACGGGTCCACTGGACTGGTCTCCAGGAGAGACACAGAACCATCACTCGCACACTCACCCACCTACACGGGGGAGGAAGAGTCACCATTAACCCGCAGAGCACTGGTAGAAACACACAAGCTTCAGACTGAGAGGAACAAACATTAAGAACACTTGAACTTTCAAAATAAAAGACTTCCCTGTCACGTCTTTCTCGTGTCCCCCCCCATCCAGAGCCTGGCTGAGGGAGACGCTGTCCCTGGTTGGAGGGGAGGTGCTGGGCGTGGGGGGAGGCGACCCGGAGCAGCTCCTGAAGAAGCATCAGGAGCACCGTGTCCAGATGGACAGACTGCTCTGCAAATCAGAGGCCGCCAAGGATGAGGGGAGGAGCCTGATGGAGGGCGGGACCTTCATGTCAAAAGAGGTAAAACACCAAAACCCGATCTCCACCCTCGAGACTCCTTCTGAGTCCGTGAGGATTTGGTTCTGTCTCATCATCCAGCGTTTGACTCCCTCTCCTTTATGATCCCCTTTTGCCCGAGGCAATTACCCACAATTCACTGCATTTGGATGTTAAACACGGGGAAATCAGCATGGAGTATTAAATATACACAAACATTAGAGATGGAACAAAATCATCCTTATTTAAAATGACCTCGTCTTTTGAGGACGGAGCCTGTAAGAGTAAAAAGTATGGAATGAATACTTCTTGTCATCATAGTTTTGGAGGTTGTCATGGTGACCTCACAGACTCAAACCTCGTGGGGACGTTGGGCTCCACATCTCACCTGACATCCCCCCACCCTTAGGTGGAGGAGCGCGTGTTGGAGCTGGAGGGGCTGGAGCTGCGGGTGGAGAAGCTTTGGGAGGAGACCAGGCTCCTGTATGAGGAGGAGCTGGAGATCTCCCTCCTGCAGAAGGAGCTGCAGCAGGCGGAGCGCTGGCTGAGCTCCTACGAGAGCTCGCTGACGGCCGAGGACTTCGGGGTGAGGAGAGCTCCACGGGGTCCACATTTTGGAGGAAATTACCCAGAATTCATAGTGTTTTGATGATATGTTCAATTCATACTAACATTATTTTCATTTTTTTGCATAAAGTTCCCTCTGATGATTTTATGCTCTAGTGACCAGCAGGGGGCGACTCTTCTTCAACACAGCATGATGTTCATTTAGTAAATTACGATCCATTTAGAGTCAAACAGACCATAAAGTAGAGGATGCTTTAGGGCGGGGCCACACGCTGATTGACAGGTCTCTAATAGAGATGTATACACGTCCTCCTCAGACCATATATGGTCACTTTCGGCATGCGATGGATCTAAACTGGGAACGCTGTTGTTGTTCCTCCAGGACTCCGTGTCGGATGTGGTGGAGCTCCTGAAGAGGCAGGAGGACCTGGAGGCCATGATCCAGGCCCAGAACGACCGCTTCATCGCACTACAGAAGAAGAAAACCCAGGTCGGTGTGTTGGTTGTGGTTCCGTAGAACCGGACGGCGCTCTTCTTCTGCCGCTCTCATGTTTCCTCTTTTCCTCTCAGAGGGAGAAGCGACTCGATGGAACCTCGGAGCTTCAGGACAGAAAAACTCCAGCCAGGGTTTCGTCCCCGAGAAGCAAACCGTTGACTCCAAAGACCTCCTCCTCCAGGGACGTCGTCCCCGGAGTGAACGAATCCGTCTCATCGTCCACGCTGAACGGGACAAGAAGCCCCCAGGCCAGGAGGGGCTTCAGTCCGGGCAGGAAGAAACGGGAGGCGGGAGAAGACGCTGTTAGTCCTCCTGCTGGTCGCACCTCCTCACCGCACTCCTCTTCTCTCGAACGTCCCCCCTCCTCCCTTTCTTCTTCCTCCTCCCCTGCGAAGGACTGTTGTCCCCGAGCCAAACCCCCCCTGGCTCCAAAGCCCGGAATCTCCTCCTACAACTCATCACCTGACTCCCCCCCACCAATCAGAGCGCTCAATGCTCCCACTGAGCCGCTGCCTCCTCCCACTGAGGAAAGACATCACCCCACCCCCGACTCTGCCCCGCCCGTGACAAGGGTGGAGCTCCACGACACGCCTCCCGGTCCTGAACCGGCTCCACCACCCGCCCCCCCGACAGCCGCTACACCAATCACAGAGGAGGAGAGCGGGTCAGCTGACCCGGCTCCGCCGCGGGAACACCGGGCATCAGAGGACGCGGTGGAGGAAGAAGCCCCACCCGAGGTGAGCGCCCCGTCTCCTCAGCCGTCTCGACTTCACGGTTGTTACCAAATGCTGATTGGTCGGCGCTCTCTGTGATGTCGTCAGGTGACTGAGCAGCCAATCAGGATGGAGGGGACACTGGAGATCAAACTGAAGCAAGGAGGAAACAAGGTGAGAAAAGTGAAACTACCACGCGGCTCTGGGCAGATGTTACGGTAAAACGTCAGGTTGTCATCGGCAACGACCTCCAAGCGCATTATTATACAGCTGTGCATATGATGATGAAGAGTTGTTTTTATCAGTATGAATTATCTTTTGATTTGTGTTCATAGGGGAGAAAAACAATCTATAAACAAAGTGAAAGTATAACATTTAATATGTAGTAATGGCAGCATAAAAACTGAGCACGGTGTTACTGCCTGGCTGTGATTGGCTAAGAGCCGTGTCTTTGCCTGGCTGTGATTGGCTGAGAGCTGTGCTTGGCTGTGATTGGCTGAGAGCTGTGCCTGGCTGTGATTGGCTGAGAGCTGTGCCTGGCTGTGATTGGCTGAGAGCTGTGTCTTTGTCTGGCTGTGATTGGCTGAGAGCTGTGTCTTTGCCTGGCTGTGATTGGCTGAGAGCTGTGCTTGGCTGTGATTGGCTGAGAGCTGTGCCTGGCTGTGATTGGCTGAGAGCTGTGCCTGGCTGTGATTGGCTGAGAGCTGTGTTTTTGTCTGGCTGTGATTGGCTGAGAGCTGTGTCTTTGTCTGGCTGTGATTGGCTGAGAGCTGTTCCTTTGCCTGGCTGTGATTGGCTGAGAGCTGTGTCTTTGTCTGGCTGTGATTGGCTGAGAGCTGTTCCTTTGCCTGGCTCTGATTGGCTGAGAGCTGTGCCTGGCTGTGATTGGCTGAGAGCTGTTCCTTTGCCTGGCTGTGATTGGCTGAGAGCTGTGCCTGGCTGTGATTGGCTGAGAGCTGTGCCTGGCTGTGATTGGCTGAGAGCTGTGTCTGGCTGTGATTGGCTGAGAGCTGTGCCTGGCTGTGATTGGCTGAGAGCTGTGCCTGGCTGTGATTGGCTGAGAGCTGTGTTTTTGTCTGGCTGTGATTGGCTGAGAGCTGTGTCTTTGTCTGGCTGTGATTGGCTGAGAGCTGTTCCTTTGCCTGGCTGTGATTGGCTGAGAGCTGTGCCTGGCTGTGATTGGCTGAGAGCTGTGCCTGGCTGTGATTGGCTGAGAGCTGTGTCTTTGTCTGGCTGTGATTGGCTGAGAGCTGTTCCTTTGCCTGGCTCTGATTGGCTGAGAGCTGTGCCTGGCTGTGATTGGCTGAGAGCTGTTCCTTTGCCTGGCTGTGATTGGCTGAGAGCTGTGCCTGGCTGTGATTGGCTGAGAGCTGTGTCTGGCTGTGATTGGCTGAGAGCTGTGTTTTTGTCTGGCTGTGATTGGCTGAGAGCTGTGTCTGGCTGTGATTGGCTGAGAGCTGTGTTTTTGTCTGGCTGTGATTGGCTGAGAGCTGTGCCTGGCTGTGATTGGCTGAGAGCTGTGCCTGGCTGTGATTGGCTGAGAGCTGTGTTTTTGCACCACTGTGATTGGCTGCTCCTCCTGCAGGGGATGGAGCACTGGGAGGAGGTGTTTGCGGTCCTGGAAGGAGAGACCTTTGGCCTCTTCAAAGACAGAGCGTCCGCCGACGAGGTAACGCACCTTTTTATTAATACGTTAAATATGGCGGACTTTCAATTCTTGGTACTTTAATGACATCCGACATGTTGCTGGTGGACCTGCTGAAACTAGCCGTGATGTTTCGTCGTGACGCAGGAGTAGAGCAGGTGCACCAGGAACCGCAAGGTTGGTGGTTCGAACCCCAGCTGCCCCATGTTGAAGTGTCCCTGAGCAAGACACCTAAACCCTAATTGCTCTGTGGGCAAAATATAAAAAGAGCCATGGGTTAAAAATAAAATGCCATGTAAGTCGCTTTGGATAAAAGCGTCAGCTAAATGACCTGCAATGTTTCCTCAGAGATCCTCCAGGTGGCCTCCAGTCAATGTGGGCGGAGCCGTGTGCAGAGAGACCGCCCACCACCGCAGGAAGGAGAACACCTTCAGACTCATGTAAGCTCCTCCTCCATGCTGGTTATTCATATTCATTTATTTCATGTTAGTTTCACCTTCAACGGCTCCGAGATCAATTATAAATATATATTCATATTAATAATAATATATTGAGCTGTTTGAAACATTTTCCTTGTTGTTGAATGTGTGTGTTGTGTCTTTGTGTGTCAGATTGAAGGACAACAGTCAGTTCCTGTTTTCAGCTTCCAGCAGAGAAATTCTGCTTCTTTGGGTGAAGAAGCTCCAAAGCGGCTCCGAGTCCACCGGCAGCGACTCTGAAGACTCCGGGTAAACGAGCACATTGACACGGGTAGACCCCCTGATGAGGAAAGAGCCCGATTGTTTCTTCATTTAATATTTAAGAATAAAAATATCTCGTTCATCAATTCCCCCCAAATGTGTTTTGATATCTGACCGACATTTATTTGAGTTCTTGTGAGAATTTCGCCCCGACCCTCTTCCTCCTCCCGCCTCGTCCTCGTCTCGTCCTCCTCGTCCTCTTCCTCCTCCCGCCTCGTCCTCGTCCTCGTCCTCCTCGTCCTCTTCCTCCTCCCGCCCTCCCGTCCTCCTCCCTCCTCCCGCCTCGTCTCGTCCTCGCCCTCGTCCTCTTCCTCCTCCTCCTCCTCCTCCTCCCGCCTCGTCTCTCCTCCTCGTCCTCGTCCTCCTCGTCTCGTCCTCGTCCTGCTCTGAAGGCTGCCGCATGTTTCTGCGTCTTTTGCCCCGTTCATCCACACTGCTGCTTTTCATCACGGACACATTCGTCCCGTATAACGGCTGCTGCGTCGGACAAACAGGCGACTGTGAAAACCCCCGACGTTGTTTAGTGATAAATGAACCACATTAGCGCCGCTGAAAACGTTACGTTGCAACTGGTCCGACGTTTCCTAAAAAACAAACAAAAAACACGTAATCCGTGATTTCAAAGCTCGTCCAGCTGTTTAATGAAGAGACAGACAGACTGTTACTGTTCTACAAATTAGTTCACTAGTTTAATTTAATCATTGAGATGAAAGGTCTACGTGACATTTAGTACATTATTAGTGTGATGCTGCTTATGCTTCAACTGTAAAAGAAAACCGTGTGTGTGTGTGTGTGTGTGTGTGTGTGTGTGTGTGTGTGTGTGTGTGTGTGTGTGTGTGTGTGTGTGTGTGTGTCGGGGCTTTATAGAGATTATCTAAGACGCTCTTGATTATTATGCACAACATCGATCTCATTTACAAAATTTGCAGCATAATGCTGAGAAAACAGACTCCAAAAGCAGAAGGACGGCAAAAATATCCTACTGTGTTTTATTTATTTATTTTCTTATTAATATTTTTATTCCATTTTGACGATGTGTGCACTTTTGTTTATTAGCACACAGACGCACACACAGACGCACACACAGACGCACACACAGACGCACACAGACAGACACACGCGGGCGTTTGCATCACAGTGTTGACGGGGTCAGAGGTTAAATCCGCACTAAGAAGATGTAGACTGAAGCTTTCATCCAGACAAAAGGAGGAAACACAACAAGTATCTTTTATTTACGTATTCGTCAAATTTATGATAAAGCATTTAGGGGCGGGGCTAAACACTGATTGACAGCTCTCTAACTGAGCCGTCTATGGCGTCTTTGCGTCCCCTCAGTCCTCGCTGATCGGTCTCCGGGTCGTCACGTTTTCAGAACAAGTGTGTGATTCAAAATGCGTCTTCTAATGAGTCTTTAGTACTTAAGTATTTAAAATGGAGTTTGTCTTTATCGTGACGTCTTGACACAACAGTTGTTCACAAACTACTTTAATCACTCAATCATTTACTACTAAATATCTGGAAAGAATAGAAGAAAAACATCAACACTCTTTATTTAAAAAGCAATCATCTGTTAAGCTGTCGTTTCATTCCGCCGTTGATTTGATTTCCATAAATAGTCTAAAACGAACGCTGACATAAAAGCGTCTCTGAAAGCAGCTTCCTGCCGGCTTCCCTTTTCACATCTGGCCTGTGGGCGGGAGGCCGCGGGACGGGAACCTCCCCGCTAGCAGGACCTTTCCCTTAATGAGCAGGTGAATTAGAAAAGACCCACGACGCCTCCGGTCCTTTCAGGCGCCTCGGCCTCCGAAGACTGAGGAGAAAGGTTTTAGCAGCAGTTAGTTCAGGACAAGAAGAAAATAATTGTAAAAGGCTGATGGAGATGAAAGAACCTGCGTCTATGAGGAAATGACTCTACTTCTCTGCAGTGACCAGCAGGGGGCGACTCCTCTGCTCCCATAGACGTCTATGAGGAAATGACTCTACTTCTCTGCAGTGACCAGCAGGGGGCGACTCCTCTGCTCCCATAGACGTCTATGAGGAAATGACTCTCTGTACTTCTCTGTAGTGACCAGCAGGGGCGACTCCTCTGCTCCCCATAGACGTCTATGAGGAAATGACTCTACTTCTCTGTAGTGACCAGCAGGGCGACCTCTGCTCCCATAGGCGTCTATGAGGTGACCAGTGACCAGCAGGGGCTTACTCCTCTGCTCCCATAGACGTCTATGAGGAAATGACTCTACTTCTCTGTAGTGACCAGCAGGGGCAAACTCCTCTGCTCCCATAGACGTCTATGAGGAAATGACTCTACTTCTCTGTAGTGACCAGCAGGGGGCGACTCCTCTGCTCCCATAGACGTCTATGAGGAAATGACTCTACTTCTCTGTAGTGACCAGCAGGGGGCGACTCCTCTGCTCCCATAGACGTCTATGAGGAAATGACTCTACTTCTCTGTAGTGACCAGCAGGGGGCGACTCCTCTGCTCCCATAGACGTCTATGAGGAAATGACTCTACTTCTCTGTAGTGACCAGCAGGGGCGACTCCTCTGCTCCCCATAGACGTCTATGAGGAAATGACTCTACTTCTCTCTGATTTTATTCCTCAGTAAACATTGTAAACATGAGTTTATGGTCTCAGTCTCTAGTTTCAAGTCTTCTTCAACACAACATGATGTTCATTTAGTGAATTATGGTCCATTTAGAGTCAAACAGACCATGAAGCAGGGGACGCTTTAGGGCGGGGCTACACGCTGATTGACAGGTCTATGTCCGTTAGGCAATGCTAGCTCCGTTGCTAACATGTTAGCTCATCTTGTCTCCTCAGGAGGGCTTCGAGTTCTGAGAAGTTGTCCACGAAGGGGCCGGCTCCACCTAAACCCCCCCACACGTACTACAACAGGCACCGCTACCACGAGGACGGAGGGGTCTCCACCACGGGTGAGACAATTAGCATGTCGCCCAACCACCAGTTCTTTGATGAGCTTCTCTAAATCTGCAATCGCCTGCTTACAGAGAGACCTCAAACTCCGCCCCCTTCAGGGCCGCCTCCTGCTTCACCCCCCGACTCCCAGGACCCCCACCGAGACCCCCCAGCCGCCAGAGGACAGCAGCAGAGACAAGTCGAAGAGGAGTGTCTTCAGGAAGTTTTTCACTAAGAAGTGAAGCTGCTGACTCACATAATCGTGCATTGATACCAGAATACTGATAATAATAACTTCATTTAAACGGCTTCTGTTTGACAAACATCCATACAAAACATTATAAAACACAAGTTACGTTTGTTATAAGCAGAAATGATTTCACGTCCAAAGAACTTTTATTTTATATTGCCTCCAAATGAAGAACCCATCGAGGAGCTTAAATATATATGTATATATATATATATATATACACGCACACATACATGCGTGTGCTCTCAGAGGTTTTGTTAATTTGAGACATATTATTTAAAGGTAATCAATCAACAAAATACTTCATAGACAACAAAATCAATAAAATAGATGAAACAACAAATAAAGCGATAAAACGAATAAAAGCTTTAGATTTAATTTTGGAGACAAATGAAGCCATGAATATCCATAAATCAATAATCAATAAGCTAACGAGCCAATGTGAAACAGACTTCATGTGATCTGAACAATCAGAGTTCATCGAATCTGTTGTTTATTTGTGGTGTAAAGTGAACCGATCAGAGATCAATAAGTGTGATCAGAGACGCCATCGAGCCTCGTTGACGCTGAACTCTTTTTCTCCTTAATGAGGCTCAATGAGTCAAGCGCTGCGTTCAGGGCTCCAGGAGAAATCAGCACCGATCAAAGCGATTGAGTCATCATTCATTATGTTCAGCCTCCTCCTGTTGGGTATTGATTACCGATCATTGTAGTGATTACTGAGTTAACGAGTATCGTGCAGGAAGAAGAAAACTCGTCGAATGATTTCTGTGAATGTTTTTAATTAAAAGTTTCCACGTGGACTTCCTGCTTTGTTTTTCTTCCTCTTGGTGATCAATAAGATTATTGATCTGTTGATCATCTACATCGTATTCCACACCCAGGTGTGTACTCTCGCTGATATAAACTGATATTGGTACTTGCGTAGTAGTAGTAATTGTGGTATTAGTATCTGGGCTTGTTATCCCCTTCCCCCGCCGCAGGGGGGCGCCATCGGGTCATTAATGATCCACCGGCGGGTCGTTCGGTTCCTGCGTTTGTTTCCAGCGGCTCGTATCGATCCGTGACCCCGCGGAGCCGACAGCTGATCGCTCTCACCTTCTTCTTCTTCTTCTTCTTCTTCTTCATCTTCATCTTCTTCTGACGTCATTCCTCGTGCGTCTGTTCAGCTTTTCACTGCACGAGTTATTTTTAAGGTTAAATATGAAATAATACCAATTGTCTAATTCAACGTTTGCTGCTATATGTTTTATTTAACACATAAATCGGCCGAAAATATTTCATATTTAAGAAAAACTCACAATCACAATGATTGAAGTAATATATATTCTAACCATAATGTGCATTTTCATTCAATACATGAGGAAAAATACAATTCAGAGCATAAATAGTGAAAAATAAAACGACTCAATCAATAAGCAAACTGTTTATACATCATGTTTTTTATTAAATCAATAAGCGTTTTTACCTTAACTGATCTTTATGAAAGTCTTTAAACCTCCCACTGATAATATCACTTACTTTCCCTTTGAGGGAAATTAAAGGTGAAATGAAAGGACTTGAAAGCTAATTGTACATTTTATGGATCTCTGGTCCGGTTTCTTCTCATTCATAACGTTAGTTTTCTATGAGAAACAACCAAATGAAAATAAAAATATCTCTATAAAATCAACACCATAAGTATGAAAAACACACTCAGGACTCCTGGAACCCCAATCTCAGTCTGTGAAAACCCCTCGTTAGCGTTTAGTCCCCTTGTGGCCTCCTAGAACCACAAAGACTCAGACCCCAGAATACAAGACCACAAAGCAAAAAGAACCACAGGAGCCTCCTCAGAAGAACACCGTCAACCTTTGAATCCCCTCAAGAACCTCAGTTACCCAAAGAACCCTTGGAGCACGCCTGGCCAAACCTGCCCCAGATACCCCTTCCAGAACCTATGGCCCCCCTTAAGTGCTCTGTTACACATGTGGGTGAAACATCTGGATCGACACAGACGAAAACTCTTTTATCCTGAAAACGTGAAAACAGAAGGAACCTGTTTCTGCTGGCGGTCAGGGTTATGACGGAGGTCAGAGGTCACCCTTTTGTTTCCTCTCTGATTGAATACATGCGTATATCTATATGTATATATATATATATAGATATGTGTGTACGTGTTGGTTGGTTGGCTTCAGGAGAACAGCTGGTGCAGATGTTGTGATTTTGACTTTGTGTGGAGGTTTGTTTTTAAACCTGTTTTTAAATCTTCAGTTGAGTTGGGCTCTTATGACGTCACAGTTGTTGTGTTTATGGAGTGAAGGAAAGGGGGAGGAGTCTGGTTTGTGTGAGAGGAGAAGAAGAAGAAGTGTTAAATTCTGACAACGATCTGACGTTTCACCGTTTACGACTTCATCTCCATGTTTATATTTCAGAAGGACCAACAGGAGCTTCTTCTTCTTCTGTCGTTGATCCACCTGCTGCTCCAAAGCTTCTCACCGGAAACACGTTGAGGTCCACAAAGAGTTGATAACACACACACACACACACGCACACACACACACACACACACACACACACACACACACACACACACACGGCTGACCGTCCAAACTGCTCAAATTTCAGTTTAAAAAATGAATTTATAAAAAAGGCAAAGCTACCCCATCAAAATAAAAGCACGGTGGATATAAACACAATAGATTCGAGGCGCTTTTTTTTACGGAGGAAAATTCCACGCGAGGTCGAAATATTTGTCCTTATCAATATGTGCTAATTATTGTCTTAATTATTGTCCCCGCGTCCACTGTTGAACTTTAAGATGAAAGTGCGTCCGACAGAAAGCTCCGGAAACAACTCGAATTGACTTTATATTGATTATAAATGAATGTTACTATAATAAACTCCGATAAGTCCCTTTTAAATGAGCACTAGAGCTCTACGTCATGAATGTGAACATATTTAACTAAATCTAAAATATCAGAAAAACAAAACGGAGAAAAACATTAAAGGAAAAAAACTGGGAAACAAAAACTATTGAAACATTTAAACCAACAAATTCCGCTTTAAAATAAATGAAATGAACATAACTGAATCCCATCTAAATGTAGATGTGTGTATTTCATATTTTATGAATAAATACACATACGTACATACATGTATACATGTATTTAGTTATACCAGGTATTTATGTATATTTGTTCACAGGAGAACAATCTGTACATGTAAATACTACGTTTGTACATGAAGACTCGTTGAATTAAACTGCCTCACGTGTATTGTATATTGTGTGCGAGTATTTCAGGTGGACTGGCAGACTGTAATATTTTACTACATTACCCAAACTCGGCAGTACAACAGTAGTTGTACTTGTACACATTGTATCATTGATAAAGCAGCTTCTAACAGTAATACTCGGTGTATTACTAACAGAGAATCAATATTAAACCTCGTGTTTTATAATGCAAAATATGAGACTCATTTTAGAGAAACATTTTATTTAACTACAGTCACGTGTTTTCGGCCCTCGTGATCACGTGGTAAAATGATATTTCACGTACTCATACTGTTAGTAGCAAATAATGATGTAGTATAATATGCCACTGATAACATAGAGGAAAATGCTGTAGTTTATAGTAATACTACGACTGTGGTGTACTAGTACTATGTGGTGCGTAGCCGCAGTACTATTAGTAGTATGTTAATATTATTAGACGCGTTGGTGAAACTCCAATAATCCAGAAGACGTTTTTATTAAAATATTTCACATTTCATTTATTTACTGTGTTAAATATATTATTTTCTGTGTAAACTTTGCAAACCGATAAAACCAATTAAAATGATGAGTTGTGAATCAGCCTTTTAGAATGAACGTGTGAGTATAAACGCGAATAAAACACAACTTGGTGTCGGGAGTAGTACTGGTGTACTTGTACTCGTAGTGGTGGTGGTACCATAGTAGTAGCGACGCAGTGATGTTATTTTAAATATACACACATCACTTAAAAATGTGTCAAAATCTTTGTCCGAAATAGAAAATGTAAATAAATCCCCGCGGTTATGGATCATGTTCAATGCTTCTTATTTCATAAATAGTAATAAGAGTAAATATCAGCAGCGCCGCGCGGCCTCCCGTCGCCTCGTGCGCACGTGAGGTTCACCGGGAGGAACCGGCGGCTCCGGTGCGTCCTGACCGCGTCCCCCCCCCCCGCCCCCCCGTGTCAACAGCTCGGAACACGTCGAAGGGGAAACATTTGAATCGGAGGAGGTAAATATGAGCAGCGGCGGGGATTCGGGTGCGCGGCGGGCCGACGGGGGGGGCGGGGTGTTTATAGGGGTGAGTTTGTTTTCCACGCTGCAAAAAGTCTCCGCGTTGTGAAATCAGTGTCCGCGGGAAGCGACGGTGTCAAATAAATAGGAAATGTGTGTTTTAATTAACGCTGTATTTGTAAAACATGTTGTAGTTTTTGTCCAAAATGAGACAGAAATGTGAGCCGGACTTTTGAAACGAGGAGGAAACAAAACGTTCGGTGAAAACTGAAGAAAAATGCTGACATTTTCTGTTTGATTTGGATCAAATGCTTATTTTCGTGGACTCGATGAGACGGACACTTTTTGCAGCGTGCTGAAATGTGCGCGTTTCCCCGCGCGCGCCGATTGGCTGAGCGCGCGGACGACGCCTTAATATTTAATTCTAATGTCCCCCTGGTTGGCTGAGGACGGGAAAGGTCCAACCAATGTTTTTGACTCGCTTTAGTGGCTGCGGCTCCCTAATTAATTGCAGCTATCTGTCTCCTATCGATGTGTGTGTACAAGTGTGTTGTGTGCGCGCGCGTGTGTTTCCTCCCTTTCTCCCCAAAGCGAACATGAAATAGTTTGTTGGGCTACTTTCTTTCTTCCCGTCGTCCCCCCTTCCTTCCTTCCTCCCCGTCCGGGTTCGCGGCGCGGAGCGGACAGATTGAAGCCCAGCTGTGCGTCGCTCGCGCTCGCTGCACATTCCCGCGCGTCGCCCGGTGATGTTGGATATGGGGGAGCGCAAAGAGGCGAAAATGATCCCCAAATCCTCCTTCAGCATAAACAGTTTGGTGCCGGAGGCCGTGCAAAGCGACAACAACAACCACCAGAGCCAGCTGCACCACCAGAGCCCGCAGCAGAACCACCACCAGAACCACCAACAGCACCACCACCACCACCACCACCACCTCCTGCTGCACCGGCCCGGCGGCGCGGACGACGCCGAGCAGAAGCCGCCGGCCGCGGCCGCCGCGCCGCAGGACGCCAAAGCGGAGCCTAAAATTGACGCGTCGAGCCAGGAGGGCTGCCCGGAGGAGAAGGAGAAGCCGGAGGAGAAGAAGGAGGGGAAGGACGCGGACGGAGGAGCCGGAGGGAAGGACGCGGAGAAGAAGAGCGGCAAGTACGAAAAGCCGCCCTTCAGCTACAACGCGCTGATCATGATGGCGATCCGGCAGAGCCCGGAGAAGAGGCTCACCCTGAACGGCATCTACGAGTTCATCATGAAGAACTTCCCGTACTACCGGGAGAACAAGCAGGGCTGGCAGAACTCCATCCGGCACAACCTCAGCCTGAACAAGTGCTTCGTCAAGGTGCCGCGGCACTACGACGACCCGGGCAAAGGGAACTACTGGATGCTGGACCCGAGCAGCGACGACGTCTTCATCGGCGGCACCACCGGGAAGCTCCGGCGGCGCTCCACCACGTCCCGGGCCAAGCTGGCCTTCAAGCGGGGCGCCCGGCTGACCTCCGGGCTGACCTTCATGGACCGCGCCGGCTCGCTGTACTGGCCCATGTCCCCTTTCCTGTCCCTGCACCACCCGCGGGCCGGCGGCGCCCTGGGCTACAACGGGACGTCGTCGGGCTACCCGGGCCACCCCATGTCCTACAGCACCATGCTGACGCAGAACATGAGCAACAGCCACCCGCCGTTCCCGTCCTCCAACGGGCTCAGCATGGACCGGCTGGTCGGCGGGGATCTCCCCTACGCGACGCACCACCTGACGGCGGCGGCGCTGGCGGCCTCGGCGGTGCCCTGCGGCCTCTCCGTGCCTTGCTCCGGGGCCACGTACTCCCTCAACCCGTGCTCCGTCAACCTGCTGTCGGGGCAGACCAGTTACTTTTTCCCCCACGTCCCGCACCCGTCCATGACCGCGCAATCCGGCGGCGGCTCCTTGCAGGCCGCCCGGGCTTCGGCCTCCAATTCCCCGCAGGCTCCGTCCTCCTCCTCGCTGCAGTGTGACTCTCTGAGGCCGAGCCTGTCCGGCTCTCTGCCGGCCTTCTCCTCGGGACTTTCCGGGGGCTTGTCTGACTATTTTACGCATCAAAACCAGGGTTCGACCTCCAACCCGCTTATACACTAACACCCCGAGGCCCCTGACCCCCTCACCCCTCCGCCCCCCGAAGGAGTGAGAACCGAGCTGTACGCTGGAACATTTTACACTGGACATTTACGTTGTGTAAAGAAAAGAAAAAGAACAATTATTATAAACTATAGAAAAAAAAAGAGGAGAGACTTGAACTGCAAAACAAAAAAAGAGCAGCAGAGAAACTGACAGAAAGCCGCGCTGAAGTTTGCAGGTATTTTTTAATATTATTCTGATGATGCCGCTCTCTGCTTCTTCTGACTTTGTGTGTAAATAATGTCTGTTTTCTATGTCCGGTCTGTCTGTAGAAACTGTCCGTCAGCGACGTGCAATGTGACCGGAACCCGAGAGGCGGATGTTGTTCTGTTGTTGTTGTTGTTGTTGTTGTTGTCGTCGGAGGAGGCGTTGCTCTCGATAGAATGTGTATTTAAAATAGTTTCATATAATTCCGAGGTTAAACCAGGTTCTGACGGTGACGTCTGTCCGCGTGGCCGCAGTATTATCAGGTCGCGCGCGCGCGCGGCGGGGAGGATTTATCTTTTTATTTCTATTTGAAATCAAATTCAAACACGTTAATTCAGCAGTGAAATGCGCGCGCGCGTTATTTCCTTTTCTTT
This sequence comes from Gasterosteus nipponicus, assembly GCA_014132575.2. Classification (NCBI taxonomy): domain Eukaryota; kingdom Metazoa; phylum Chordata; class Actinopteri; order Perciformes; family Gasterosteidae; genus Gasterosteus; species Gasterosteus nipponicus. Next base: position 13,358,587 of record BMAF01000013.1, on the reverse strand, counting down.
AACGCGGCTCCCGCCGTTGAAGCCGCGAGGCCGCTTCCTCCGTTCGGCCCGCGCGCTTCTCTCAGACCAAAGAACCGGTTCGCGCGGCGGCTCCTGCCGGTACCGGAGGACCGGAGGCCTCGCGGGCTCGTTTCGGTTAAAGGCACCGGAGCCTCTCGCGCTCGGCCCCCCGCGGTGCGTGCGCGTGACCCCCTCGTGCTCACGTTGAGTCCAACGGACACGAGGCGGATTCAGACGGGATCCTGGTTCCGGATCAGACCGTCCCGGTTCGGCGGGTTATTCCGCCCTGTGCCAGCGGACCCTCGCGCCTCCTCCTCCTCTTCTCCTTCTGCTATTTTATTTGTTTCTTTGATTAGTAAAAGAGAGAGAAAATGTCTATTTGTAATTTGAATTTGTTTCCTTCTCTTCCATAAAGAGGAAAAACAATGTAAAGAAGCCTCGTTATCTAATTAATAATACTTGGAATGATTGTCCTTTCATTGTCGTCTCTAAAAACACTTTTTCATGGTTGTGATACTATTGTGGTCTTATTCTTATTCCCGTGTTTGTCGCTTACAGAAGTTAAAAAGATAAAAAAATGTTTTAATCATAAAAAAATGAAAAATAAAAGATAGGTTACATTCATAACTAACGAAAACCCTTTTGTCTTTTTATTTATGCTCCGTGTTGTCACTGTTTTTACACCAGGTACTCGAACGCAACACTTATTATTCTTTGAATAATTATTTCAAAGTCACATTTTGGGTTTGTTGACGCGGTTCTGCAGCAGAACGGTTTATTTCTCCTCTGTGTGTGTTTGTGCTGGTTTGCGTGTTGTTGTTTACGCCGCAGCAGCTCGCGCGTGGAGCTTTTTTTTTCACGCAGCAACATTTACGCGTTTTGGTTGAAAACCAAAAGCAAGTTTTAGAACCGGGGGCCGCGGCCCGCGGGCCCGCGCGCACTGCGGCGCCACGTTTCACTGCAGACGCGTTCAGGTGCTTTTGTTCATTTTTTAATATCTGAAGTTCTGTAAACAGATGCATAACGCGTCGGGGTCACGTGGTCTGTCCTGCGGATGAAATGATAATTAACCTTGTTGGTTCTTCTTCTGCTCCTGTAAATGCTGCTGCTGTGGTTCTCCCGCAGAGGACACGGAGCAGCTGTTTGCTTTCTGTTTGAGTGCATCTGCTTTGAAATGAAACTTCGATATTGTTTGTGTTTTGTCCCGTTCTCCATATTTAAATCTGATCTTCTTGCTCTACTTTGTTTTTACGGATCAAATCAGGTCTGATTTCATATTTCACTTCCTCAGAATTGAAGCACTTACTTTAGATTCTTTACATAAAACCGTCTTCCTGTGTTTAAAGGTCGTTGCAATATTTTTCACACGTTAAAACCAAACGATCAGGGGCCATGAAACGTTCACGCGCGCTCTCTGCAGCCTCCGTGCGCACCTGCGCGTCAGGTGAAATCACTAAAAACTCCATCCGGGTTCTTTACACTCGTTCCTTTCATTCTGTTTTCATTTATTGAAGACGTCTCATAATCATAAACCCATTTATTAAAACCACGCGCTGCTTGTTTTGGGATGAAGGTGATGACGTCATCGTCGGTGCATCCGACGCTGTCGTGTGAAATATTTTCCGCTTTCAAGTTTAATTTTCTCTCGTTGTTCTTTCAATCAAACCCCGTAATTCACGAGCACGTGCGCGCGCCCTGTCGCCGGTGACGTTCACGTGAGCATTTGATTGTTTTTCGTTTTGTCTCGTGTGGTTCTGATGAAGGACGTTTGAGGTATTTGTGAATCCACTGCTGTCAGTCTGCGGGTCAAAGGTCAAACCGGCTGCTAACAAACTCACATTCCTATTGCACTGATGTATTTTATTATTTATTTATTTGTTCTCTTTCTTACACAAAACATCCCGAGATGTTTCAACTTTAATTGTGTATTTAAATGAAGTTATAAATACAAGAAAAAGGCTGTTCGAGGTTAAAGGTCAGACAGCGTAACCCGGCAGATATTTTTGTTTAACTACTATAACCATGATAAAATAATAATAATAATAACACTATAATATTAACGCTATTACTACAAATAATGATGAGTTTTTAATGTTTGTTCCTTTGATCAATGATCTCTCAGCGAGGAGCAGGTGACGTCACGTTCTTCATGCCGTCGTTAAGAGTTTAAGGGTTTTTTCTTAACATCTGGGTTCATCAGCAGCTGGGTGCCATCAAACAGGAAGTCAGCAGATACTTTTATTTTGCCAACACAAAGATACTTTAGTTATTTTAGTACCAAGTTTTTCCCGTCAGGATCTAATTTCTCCAAACAAAACTTAAATAATATAAAACATGAAATCTCTCTCTCTGTATATTCATTTTTTTATACTATCTATTTTTGCGCAAACATGAAAAAAACGTGACAATAATAGAAATAATTTGTTACTTTCAGCTAAACTAAAGGATTATTTTCAATATTAATGAATCTGCTGATTATTTTCTAGATTGATCACCAAATTAGTGGATAATGTCAAGTTACCCCATTGGATAATAAAAAATAGCAGGACTTTATTTAGGAGACTAAAAACATTTTAGTTATTAATCAATAAATCAACGTCATCGACTTCCGGTCTGAAGACGTCGTTTCATTCAGAAAAAGGTCTGACTAAAAGACTGAAACAAATATTCAGATTATTTTGAAATCACATTTTTAAAAATATTTCTAAACACTAAATAAAAAAATAAATAAGCACTAAAACAACAAAAAAGCCCAAAATATTATTAAATGATTATTATTAATTGAATTATTATTCATTATTTTTTTGGCATCAAACTTCACATTTTGCGATTTTCCTGAAAAATGTTCAGTGTTAAGTTTTGTTAGAAATATTCAATATTTAACATTTTGTAGCTGTAAATATGCAAAAAACAAGTTAAATGTAATATCAAACAATGAAATACTTTAAATGATTCAGGTCCATTGTCTGCTATTAAAATCAATATACATGCCAATTTAAAAACGTATTTCTGTATTTAATACAAACATGCAATTGTTTTAGTATCAGAGTTTGAAACTTAAATTGTGTTTTCAGATTCCATCAATTATCAACATCAACAAACAACAAAACTGTTAAAAGTCTAAAAGTTAATAATTTCATGATGATCTACTAAAATAATAAGAAATAATAATAGAAAACTAAGAATCTTTAATTGCAAACTATGGAATGTGTTTATCTAAATATCTGTTCATCAATCCGGTTTTCCTCTAAATCGAATTCTAAAAAATTATTTTCTTAACAAACAAACAAATTTGTTAACAGAAACTGAGTAAATATTTTGATATCAGAAACACAGAAAACCGGATTTTAGTGGAGGTGTTTAATCCGACTCTAGTTTTTAAAGGCTCTTACAGGAAGAGAGCCCCTTCCTTTTTGTATTTTGGCGCCAAGCTGTGAACGTAAAAGTCCTAAATAATGAAGATCAGACGTAGATCAGTGGTTTGGCTCCTATCAGCTGATCTCAGGTCTGTGGGCGGAGGTGTGCTGTGGCTGCTCTGAGATCAGCTCAGAACAACAAAGACAGACTTTCAGCAGCAATTTGTTCATTTCCTAAAAAGAGGGCTGTGAGTTAAACGAGTCCAACTGTAACGCAAGAACGCCGCCCCCCCCCTCGTTCCTCCTCCACCCCCGTTCCTCCTCCACCCCCACCCTAACCCCCCAACAATGGAGCTGCCGGGGAACCCAATCTCTGTCGGCCTGATGCTATCTGTCCCATGTTAAATGGGGTGACCAGCAGTCAAAAGACAAAAGAAGCAACAGAAGGACACGGGGTGGAGGGGGGAGAAAGTGGGGTCGGGGGTAGTGGAGATATTCTTTCTTTCTTAAAACTGAATATATTTTTTTACGTTTGATTGTTAACACAGAAAAAGACGGACAAAAATGTGGGTTTCGCAGGAGAATGAAGAGTCATTGAGGTATGAAATGCTGGTTACGCTACGTTGTTACTTCACAATGTTGCTCTGCAATATTACTTTGTTACGTTGTTACTTTATAATTTTACCGTGTTATGTTTTTACTTTACTATGTTACGTTGTTGCTTTATAATGTAAATTTACGATGATAAAAAGTTACTTTACAATGTTACACTGTTCCGATGTTACGTTATTACGCTGTTATGTTGCGTAGTTACGCTGTTACACTACGCTGAGCTCTTATGTTGTTACATTCTTACGCGTCACATTGTTGTGGGTAAAATAATATAAAAAATGGGCAAAAATCTGGTCGACCGGACATTCACTCATCACTCATTATTAAGAAATAATCCAAAATGGGTCAAATGAAAATGATTCATTCAGGAAGTTTAGGTAATGTTACGTAACGTTACATAATACGTAGTAGTTTGGACTTTTTTGTCTGAAAGATGTGTGAAAGATTTACAAAATCAATTTCTTCCTTTTTCTGTATGAACTTTGAATCCGAACACAGAACAAATACTAAAGAAAAACGAAATCTGTTGTATTTTGACCTCAAATGTCTGAAATGTGTCATAAATGAAACGTGAAGAGAGGATGTGTGGATTTCTCTCCGCGGGTCAAACCGGCTCAAGCTTCAGGAGACCCGAGGGGTCAAAGGTCAGCTGACTGAAGCCAGGCTGCTTTCTAGAACAGACGTTAATGCACAGAGAATTCTGAGTAAAAAAATTGTAACTTAAAAAAAAAATCCAGTGCGACTGTTCAGTCAACGTTTTGATAATCATGTCATAGTTTAAAGTAGAGCAGTTGGTCTTGATTTCTTTGAATAATTATTTTAATCGAATGTATATGTAAATTTGGAGAATAAGGAAAATGTCGTAGATGTCTGATTGAAAACCCCCAAATTACATTTATGGATAAAAACACTCAGAAACCAGTTTGTCAAAACAATGATTCTTTGATCATAGAAATGGTTTATTTACGTGTATTTACTTCCCACGTTATGATCTGACCTCTAAAGTAGAGGTTAGATCACCGTGGGTGGGGGGGCTCGGACCCTCCAGACAGGCCTCGTGATCCATATGAAGAGTTTTACTGTTTGAGGTCACACAGAGCTCTTGGTGATCAATGATCAGCTCAAGGCACCACAGCCTCTGAGCAAGGCATCAGGAACCAGAGAGGAAAGTAGAAGGAACAAGATGAAGCAATTTAAAGATGTTGAAGTGACGATTTTTCTATTTTAAGAGAAGAGAGGTCAAATTATCTTAAATTTAAACATTCATCATTGAGATTAAATATGTTTGAGATTAAATAAACAATAAGCAACACGTCAAATATGACGTTTTAATAATATCCATCCATTGTCAAACCGCTTATCCTGCACGCAGGGTCGCGGTGGGGCTGGAGTCCATCCCAGCCACGTTTTAATAATATACAAAGATAATTTGTATTCATTTTATTTATTGTGATTATTCCTACGTACGATTTGATTATTTAATCAAACACTGTTTTATACATTGAAATAATTGCAGATTAATGAATGTGTGTCTTTTTCAATGATGGCAAAAAAAAGATAAAATACAACATCAAAAAACCTAGAACATAACACTCAAACAGATATACTGAATACAACCATTAATTTATACAATCTTTAAAGTTGAATTATTATTACTAGACAGTTTTAATTAAAAATGTTTAGGAATTACGAAAGAAGATAGGAATATTTAGGAATATTTTAATATATTTCTATCATATTTTTGATTCCTTAAATCTCATCAGCCTTTTTCTTTTTATTTGTTTTTATATTATTTATCCCACTGTTTTTTTATGACGCCACATTGCATGCACTGTCTTGGTGTTTTATGGCATTTTTTACCTTACGATGTGATGAAGTAAGCACCACGTGACCACGTGTTGATCAGAGACACCTGCGCTAATGGATGGGGAGGGGGTGAAGCACGTGGTGTCCTCCTAATTTAATTTGTATTTAAATCCCATCCCAGAGGCCTCAAAGGCTCCTCTTCTTTATCCGTTTTTTATTTTAGGATCAGAAGCTGAAGTGAAACGTCTCGCGCCGATCTGTGCGCCCGTTTCAGTTGGCGGATCAAAGCTCGTCTGTAAGAACTCAACTGAAATGACTTAGTTGTGACCACGGCGATGATAATGATGAGGATGAGGATGATGATAATGACTCACCTGCAGCTCGTATCTCCGGACCAACCGGAAGAAGCCGTCTCCTTATTGTATTAATGAATGTCATAAGAAAGCCTCAGAAAAACAACAAAACATATATAGTCCACCACCAAGTCCAATCATTTTTTACTCACATTTTTACAACCAGCTCCCATTTGAAATTGTATTAAAATACAGAATTAAATTAAAAGGTAAATATTAAAATATGACTCTTGTCGCTCCTGACCGTTACCTGGCAGTAATAATTTAAACAAAAGTAAAGAAATATGTTATTTATTTTCAACTGTCATTATTAAAAACATCAAATATTAAATGAAAACAAAAATTGAGTAGAAAATAGCATATTAAATATATATTAATATCATTAAAAACTTGGTGTGTGTGTGATCAGCGTACTGATTTTCATCACATCTGTTTTTCTTTGTTTCTGATAATGTTTGAGACTAGTTTTCATTTCTCTCTGTATTAGGTTTGAATATTTCAGAGTGCACACATCCAATAATAATACAAATAATAATGTTATTACACAACTTCGTCTAATCAGAACTGATTAGATTAAACTCAGTTTGTAATTTATGATGTGATAGCTCTGTATAACTATAAATAACGAAGGAATCTAAACCTAATTGTCCTTCATCAACACTCAAGAACAAACACTGTATGTTATTGTGATTCAACTCCAACTCTGAGCACCAAATGTGAAAAATATTATAGTGTAGCTGAAGTATGGTGTAGTATATGCATGGTGTAGAATAAGTATGGTGTAGTATAAGTATGGTGTAGTATATGCATGGTGTAGTATAAGTATGGTGTAGTATATGCACGGTGTAGTACACGTATGGTGTAGTATATGCATGGTGTAGTATAAGTATGGTGTAGTATATGCATGGTGTAGTATAAGTATGGTGTAGTATATGCATGGTGTAGTATAAGTATGGTGTAGTATATGCATGGTGTAGTATAAGTATGGTGTAGTATAAGTATGGTGTAGTATATGCATGGTGTAGTATAAGTATGGTGTAGTATATGCACGGTGTAGTATAAGTATGGTATAGTGTATGCACGGTGTAGTATAAGTAGGGTGTGGTATAAGCATGGTGTAGCTGAAGTATGGTGTAGTATAAGTATGGTGTAGTATAACCATGGTGTAGCTGAGGTATAGCGTACTATAAGTATGGTGTAGTATATGCATGGTGTAGTATAAGTATGGTGTAGTATAAGCATGGTGTAGCTGAAGTATGGTGTAGTATAAGTATGGTGTAGTATAACCATGGTGTAGCTGAGGTATAGCGTAGTATAAGTATGGTGTAGTATATGCATGGTGTAGTATAAGTATGGTGTAGTATAAGCATGGTGTAGCTGAAGTATGGTGTAGTATATGCACTGTGTAGTATAAGTAGGGTGTAGTATAAGCATGGTGTAGCTGAAGTATGGTGTAGTATAAGTATGGTGTAGTATAACCATGGTGTAGCTGAGGTATAGCGTACTATAAGCATGGTTTAGTATAAGCATGGTGTAGTATAAGTATAGTGTAGCGAAGGATGGTGCAGTAAAAGCATGGTGTAGTTGAAGTATGGTGTAGTATAAACATGGTGTAGTTGAAGTATGGTGTAGTCTAACCATGGTGTAGTATAAGCATGGTGTAGTTGAAGTATGGTGTAGTATAAGCATGGTGTAGTATAAGCATGGTGTAGCTGAAGTATGGTGTAGTATATGCACGGTGTAGTATAAGTATGGTGTAGTATATGTATGGTGTAGTATAAGCATGGTGTAGTATAAGCATAGTGTAGCGAAGGACGGTGGGCATAAGCATGGTGTAGTATAAGCATGGTGTAGTATAAGTATGGTGTAGTATAAGCATGGTGTAGTATAAGTATGGTGTAGTATAAGCATGGTGTAGTATAAGTATGGTGTAGTATAAGCATGGTGTAGTATAAGTATGGTGTAGTATAAGCATGGTGTAGTATAAGCATGGTGTAGTATAAGTATGGTGTAGTATAAGCGTGGTGTAGTTGAAGTGTCGCTTTGCCAAACAGTCTCCGGGTCCTGCAGGTTTGAGACCACCAGACTAAAAGCTGTGTGGATCAGGTTGCATTTTGGGAAGTGTAGTATCAAGTGTTCAATCCTTTTAACCTCACAGACGAGATTCACTAAAGTAAATCCAACTGACACACTGTACAAGTATATGAAACAAATACTCTTTTAGTACTTCTACAGCAGCACTCACTGTGACAGTATTCACCGTTAAGTACAGTAAAAGTACAAATAACACAAGAAACAATACTCTGTTGCACGTTAACAATAATCTGTAACAGCACAAGTAGTAATACCAGACCAACAATACTCCAAGTATGAATACCACACAAAGTCTCACTGGTCTCACCTGTATCACTGGTCTCAATGGTCTCACTGGTCTCACTTGAATCACTGGTCTCGCTGGTCCCACTGGTCCCACTGGTCTCACTGGTCTTCCATGGTCTCAATGGTCTCACTTGTGTCACAGGCCTCACTGGTCTCACTGGTCTCACTGGTCTTCCATGGTCTCAATGGTCTCACTGGTCTCACTTGTATCACTGGTCTCGCTGGTCCCACTGGTCTCACTTGTATCACTGGCCTCAATGGTCTCACTGGTCTCACTTGTATCACTGGCCTCAATGGTCCCACTGGTCTCACTTGTATCACTGGCCTCAATGGTCTCACTGGTCTCACTTGTATCACTGGTCTCGCTGGTCCCACTGGTCTTAGACCAGTGAAGTCAGTGGTCAGTTAAACCCGCGGCTGCCATGTGACCTCAGAGCGGACGCAAAGCCGATCGCCGGCCAAAGAGCGGGACAAAAATACCGAAGGAATAGTTAGGATTAGCGCGTGGAGAATGTGTGTGTGTATGTGTGTGAGTGTGTGTGTGTGCGTCTATTTGTCTCTGTGGGTGTGTGTGTGAGTCTCCATTATTCTCTTCGGCCTCGTCGGGCCGGCTGTCGATCAACGGCTATTAACATCGGGAATGTTGACCACTTTCTCTCCGCTTTAAACGGCTAATCTGGATTTGATTGGTCCAGACGAGGTTTGACCACAGGACGCTCACACACACATACCCACACACACAGACACACACACACACACACACACACACCCACACACACACACACACACACACACACACACACACACACACAGACACACGCACAGACACACGCACACACACGACACACACACACACAGCAGAAAGTTAGTTAACATTCTTTGTGTTTAAGGTAGATTCTAAATATTGTATAAAAGTATATATATACATGTTTTAACTTATTTGATGAGGTATATATTGTACTCTTTATAGTACTTGCATTACTCAGAGGTAATGTATGCTCTTTGTTCCCCACTACATCTCAGAGGTATATAAAGTACTTCCTACTCTACTACCTTTACTTCTATGTCGCTTCTTTGTCCTCTTGCCACAGCTGAAGGTTTAAATGGATTTGAAGAGCAAGTTATGGAATTTGAAAATACTTTTTTCAGTAACTGAATGACTTATTGGTTTAATCCTCTAATATTACAGACAGTAAGTTTAATGCTTGCCTGACAGTAACCGTACAGTATTTCCTAAAATACTACAACTTCACATTCCTGCAAATATCAAATGATCCGAGCTCCCCGGTACAATCTTTATTTGAAATATGAAACATTAAAATCAACCATCAACCAAAGTCACATCCAAGACCTTCATCGGCCCAGCAACTTCTGCTCAGCCGATGATGTATATTGATCCTTAAAGTTGCAGTATTACAGTGTAGAAATACTATGTTTTGAGTGAAAGTATGTCATAGTACTCTTACAGCCCATTATGCACCAAGATGGTTGACTTGAAGAAGTCAAATTAAATGGAAATATAAAAAGTACAACCCCCTGTCACATGACTGAAACCCAACATTTCATGTGACAGCAACCGAGCCGTTGCCATGACAACCGACAAACATCCTCGCCAGGATAAATCGGGGAAAAAGCTCTAGATCAAATAAGACATCAAATTGATTGGTGGGCGGTGGTGGTGGTTGTTGGGTTGCTGGTGGTCGGTGGTGGTGGTGGTTGGGTTGCCGGTGGTCAGGTGGTGGTTGGGTTGCTGGTGGTCGGGTGGTGGTTGTTGGGTGGCGGGTGGGGGTGGTGGTGGTTGTTGGGTTGCCGGTGGTCGGGTGGTTGTTGGGTTGCTGGTGGTCGGGTGGTGGTGGTGGTTGTTGGGTTGCTGCTGGTCGGGTGGTGGTGGTTGTTGGGTGGTGGGTGGGGCTGGTGGTGGTTGGGTTGCTGGTGGTCGGGTGGCGGTTGTTGGGTGGCGGGTGGGGGTGGTGGTTGTTGGGTTGCTGGTGGTCGGGTGGTGGTGGTTGTTGGGTGGCGGTGGTGGTGGTTGGGTTGCTGGTGGTCGGCTGGCGGTTGTTGGGTGGCGGGTGGGGGTGGTGGTTGTTGGGTTGCTGGTGGTCGGGTGGTGGTTGTTGGGTTGCTGGTGGTCGGCTGGCGGTTGTTGGGTGGCGGGTGGGGGTGGTGGTTGTTGGGTGGCGGGTGGGGGTGGTGGTTGTTGGGTTGCTGGTGGTCGGGTGGTGGTGGTCGGGTGGTGGTTGTTGGGTTGCTGGTGGTCGGCTGGCGGTTGTTGGGTGGTGGGTGGGGGTGGTGGTTGTTGGGTTGATGGTGGTCGGGTGGTGGTTGTTGGGTTGCTGGTGGTCGGGTGGTTGTTGGGTTGCTGGTGGTCGGGTGGTGGTTGTTGGGTTGCTGGTGGTCGGGTGGTGATTGTTGGGTGGCGGGTGGGGGTGGTGGTTGTTGGGTTGCTGGTGGTCGGGTGGTGGTTGTTGGGTTGCTGGTGGTCGGGTGGTGGTTGTTGGGTTGCTGGTGGTCGGGTGGTGGTTGTTGGGTGGCGGGTGGGGGGGTGGTTGTTGGGTTGCTGGTGGTCGGGTGGTGGTTGTTGGGTTGCTGGTGGTCGGGTGGTGGTTGTTGGGTTGCTGGTGGTCGGCTGGCGGTTGTTCGGTTGCTGGTGGTCGGGTGGTGGTTGTTGGGTTGCTGGTGGTCGGGTGGCGGTTGTTGGGTGGCGGGTGGGGGTGGTTGTTGGGTTGCTGGTGGTCGGGTGGTGGTTGTTGGGTTGCTGGTGGTCGGGTGATGGTTGTTGGGTGGCGGGTGGGGGTGGTTGTTGGGTTGCTGGTGGTCGGGTGGTGGTTGTTGGGTTGCTGGTGGTCGGGTGGTGATTGTTGGGTGGCGGGTGGGGGTGGTGGTTGTTGGGTTGCTGGTGGTCGGGTGGTGGTTGTTGGGTTGCTGGTGGTCGGGTGGTGGTTGTTGGGTGGCGGGTGGGGTGGTTGTTGGGTTGCTGGTGGTCGGGTGGTGGTTGTTGGGTTGCTGGTGGTCGGGTGGTGGTTGTTGGGTGGCGGGTGGGGGTGGTTGTTGGGTTGCTGGTGGTCGGGTGGTGGTTGTTGGGTTGCTGGTGGTCGGGTGGGGGGGTTCATGTGAACGAGCAGAAACACACTCGACGGGTCGTGAATAATCGTCTTAATGAGGGTGGAGGAGCAGGGGGCCTGTCGGGTTAAACAAACTCACCAAATCCGATTGTCAGAGTGCAAAGTGGTGTCGCTTCAATTTGCCCCCCCCGTCTTTACTTCCTTCCTTACTGGTCTTCGGACGACCCCCCCCCACACTCCAGTTCTGCCAATTACCACATATAATAATATTTTCTTAAACCCGGTGTGATCTTTGGTTTTGTTGTTTATAAAGAGCTTGCTGATCTCTGAAGGTCTCCTTCAGCTTTTATCAGCTCAGCAGAGACCAGTTCCTCTAATCCGAGACCAGTTCATCAGAGACTAGTTTCTCTGATCAGAGACCAGTTCTTTGTCTCACTTTTCCAGTTTCACCACTAAATTGATTCAGTTGTAATCACGACTTAAATGGTTCCTAATAGAACTTTATAGTTGTACTTTGAATCTCCGCAGCAGCTTGAAATCCAGACTTGGTTAGAAGCTCACACTTAAAACCTTATGACCTCGAGCATTTGGGCTACGAACCAACTTTCATCAGGAACAAATATACACTCGAGCACGGTGTAGTATAAGTATATACTCGAGACCGAGACGACGCTGATAGAAACATCGTTCCTTTACAAGACAGAGCAAAATAACCACCAAGCATCCAGCACATGAGCCACACCTGCCACTTACCTGCCACTTACCTGCCACGTTTTCAGCAAAATTATGAAATCAATGCGTTTTGTTTTGGCTTTGATGCGTGGTGCCGTCATTGTATTCGCACCACAAGCAGTTCCAGCACTTTCCACGCAGGTTTTAGGGGTGGGGGGGTTCAGGCGATCCTCACTCTCAAGCGCAAGACAAGGATCAGACGATCAGAAAGTGGTTAAAAGGCGTGAATCGGCCAATCAGAGCCTGAGTTATTAAAGAATCCAGATTCTGACTCATGTCGTTTGTCTGCACAAAAGCCTCCTCTAGAGTAGTTGTCAGTACTCCATCAACGTAAAACCTTCCATGCTTACTGTCCACACGCCAGGCTGTCACTTACAGGAGGTTTTAGCCTGGTTTCTCCATGTTTTATTCCACTTAGAGGGCTTAGTGATTTTATTTCATGCAAATCTCAAAATTTGAATTTTTGTGTATAATATTGTCTTATTTCGTCACCATTCATATAAACTGATGATCTCAGATTAGCCAAAGGGGTTCCTCTTTATCTCGGCATGACAAATGGTCCAGATAGACAAAGTAGTTACAGAGTTATTACACTTTTTGTCATGCGGAGGCCAAAAACAAACCGTCAGCTAACGTTATATGAAAATGCATTAGCCGCTAGCCTATTATATCATTAATTAGCTCATATATTAGCCGCTAGCATTTTATGGTGTTTTTAGCTGTAACTACAGTAACCAGACATTCTGGATTGTCTGATTATCCTGATTTCAAAATATCTGCAAAAGACTCAAATTACTTCAACAGAATTAAGATAATCTGGATTTGCTGCCAAAAGATCTTTCACCCTGTTTTGTTTCAGGTTATATTACGTTTTGTTCCTTGAAATTCTTTTCTTGGCTGCCGTTTTCATTTCATCAAGTTTTTCCCTGAACCCGACTTTTAAGACATTGAAAGTAAAATGTGATAAAAACGTCTTCAGCGACAGACGAAACCTTCAACATCAGAGCAAAGGACGACGAGCAGATCGTCATCAGGAGAGATTTCAACCAACAGCCGACGTAACGAGGTGTCAAATAAATCTGTCAGCTCGCACGGCGGCCTCCGCCTGCTCCCCGCTGACTGAGTGTGTGCGTGTGTGCGTGTGCTCTGTGTTGTCGTCGTGTTTGCCGACTGTACGGCGAAACAAGGCTTAGTGTGTTGAAGTGTGTATTTTTAGCTTAACAAGGCTCAGTGTGTATCCTGTGACCAATATGGTGGAGTACACATACACACATACAATACACATGTGCACACAAACACAAAACCTTTCCCACATAGTTTATGGGTTTTCTGAAATGTGAACTGTGAATGAAAAAAATCACTTAATTCACCATTAAGAGATAAAATTGTAAATGAGTTGAATTCACATTTAATATATTATAGTATAATATTGACATTTAAATGAAAAATCACATTTCACATTCTGAATACAACAGCTCAGATTTGTGTTTATTTGTGTTTTTCTCATTTTATTACAATCAACTAAATAAATGCATCACATAGAACAATATATCATCTCCCCTAAAACAACTTTCACTCAGAAAATGGTACATTTGAATTTAACAATTATAGTTTTGACTTACTGTATTTAAAATGTTTGATTTAAGATTTGTATATTATCATGTTGTGGTAATATTGTATGTATTTCTTTGGCCAATTGTTTGTTAAAATAAAATATCTAATCCTTATAAAATTGCACAAAGAAAGACAAGTTTGATCTCTCCTCTAAAAATGACATTTATAATAATAAATAAGGTTTCATATATATGTCAAATAATTAAATAATTCAAGATAACAATAAAGTAAAAGTGAGATCTCTGATAACAAAGATCTCTCTGATCTCTTTGATGGTCGTTTGTTAAAGGGCGCTCTACTCGTGTCCTCGTCTCCTTGTACCCTTGTGTCCTTGTGTCCTCCTGTCCGGCAGAGGACGGAGAAGAAAATAAAAGATGGCCGCCTGTGACTTCCTGTTGTCTGGTGATTGTGATTAGAAACAAACATGAATCCATCCAACTCATGGACCTTTACAGGTGTGATTATATCTGCACATCAACACTTAACGTATTGATCTACACAGACAAAACGCACACATTAAAAACTGTACAATCAACTATTTAGAAAATAAATAAAGTAAAATAAAAACAGAACACATTTAATATTTTGTATCTGATGAGCAACAATTCATAACTTTTATATTAATATAATATAATTCGTGGAAACTTTAGCGGCTGCAGTTATATTCCCAGGTTAGTTTTATTTTTTATAATACTGACATTTATTTAAAATTTTGATTTCATGTGAGCTAAATGAATGACAACAGCAGTGGCTTCAGGCGGCTTTCTCAATAAATCATTAGATAAATAGACAATAGATGGATAGATAAATAAATAAATGGGAGTATGAATTTCAAAACAATACAGTGAAAATTCAGTGAAATACTCACTGATGAATTTCTAGGCTAAATAAACAAATCAAATGCAAAATCCCTATTTTTTCCAAATTATGTGTTATTATAAGTCTGTTTAAAATTTCTAAGAATGTTCCACATACAAGTTGAATTTTAGAGCAGGGACAAAATATTAATTTAGGTTTGAATATTACTGCAAAAATATAAATCAATGAATAATTATTCCGGAAAACACTTTTTACATTTTATCATTTCTAGTAAATCAATAATTACGACGTAATTCAAAGCAGATGTTCGTCAACAGCAGCATAGATTTATACATGTAGTTGTGTTTATATACATGTATCTATATTTGTATACATGTATCTGTGTTGATGTACATGTATCTATATTTATGTGCATGTATCTATATTTATAAACATGTATCTATATGTATACATACACATTTATCTGTGTTTTTGTAATGTATCTATATTTATTTACATGTAACTGTGCTTAAAAACATGTATCTATATTTATATACGTACACGTGTATTCATATATAGCTCTGTGTATGTAAATGCTGATAATATATATAATCACAGATAATGTATTTATATACAGATACTTGTATCTGTATATAAATACATTATCTGTATTTGTGTCTACATATCGGTGGTCAGAAGCTGCTCCTGATGGGATGTTTATTGGCGACAGTCTGAACTTCATTCACAAGCAATCCAGCAATTTCTCTGCCAGCCTTTGTCTGCCGTCTTTTCCCTTCCCTGCCTCTCTGTGGGCGAGGAGGGGGAGGCCGATGGAGATGGAGGAGGGCGATGAGATGGAGGAGGGTGATGGGTGGTGGTTTGTTGCCCCTCAATATGTTGTGATGGAAGACTTGGTTCTCCAGAAGGAGCGTCCGCCTGGACAGACAGGAACCAGCATTGATCTGTTTGGCATCAGGCGTCTCCACACAGTGCTGATCAGGCTGCAGCCGACACACACACACACACACACACACACACACACACACACACACACACACACACACACACACACACACACACACACACACACACACACACACACACACACACACACACACACACACACACACACACACACACACACACACACACACACACACACAGAGTTGCCTCTCTTCTGCTGGCGATGCCCACATTTAATGTTTTTTCTGAGAGAGCATTTAAGTGCGAGTCCTGATGTGTGAAAGCCTGTTGGGAGGAGGGGAAGCAGAGATGATCCCAGATCCTGATCCTCTATGTGGACCAGTCTGTTAATCCTGCTCGTCTATGGACCTCCATCAGTAATCGAGATCATCAGAGAGAAGATGGTCTGTTTCCACAGAGTTCTTTTAACCAGAACCACCAGATCCTCCAGCAGAGACCAGTCCACCCTGGACAGACCCAGATCCTCCAGCAGAGACCAGTCCACCCTGGACAGTCCCAGATCCTCCAGCAGAGACCAGTCCACCATGGACAGACCCAGATCCTCCAGCAGAGACCAGTCCACCATGGACAGACCCAGATCCTCCAGCAGAGACCAGTCCACCCTGGACAGATCCTCCAGCAGAGACCAGTCCACCATGGACCTCCAGATCCTCCAGCAGAGACCAGTCCACCATGGACAGACCCAGATCCTCCAGCAGAGACCAGTCCACCCTGGACAGACCCAGATCCTCCAGCAGAGACCAGTCCACCCTGGACAGACCCAGATCCTCCTGCAGAGACCAGTCCACTCTGGACAGACCCAGATCCTCCAGCAGAGACCAGTCCACCATGGACAGACCCTGGAGCCTTGAATGTGCAGTCAGAGCCAGGCCCAGGGGGGGCAGACTGTGAGACCCTGCTGCAGTAGAATGAGTGATTTTCTAAATGAACCCTGCAGACACTTTACTCCACATCAATGGTCAATAATAGTTCTTTGAATTGAAAGTAGTAACACCAAAGTAATAAAGTAGCTCTGTGTATTGCTAATAGGGAAGACTTGAAGAGGAGGACTTCCATGACGTACACTGGATGGAGTAAACCATCACCTCCTCAACACTAGACCACCAAGCACCAGGATCCCGCTTACAGTCTCTCTGAGGTAAACTGTTGTTTTAGTCTAAGATACTATAAACATATTTTATTGAGTTCACTGTAATTAAATCCTCCGAGTTCAAACGTAAAACAGTGAAACAGCGTATATGTATAGGGCTTTTATTGTGAAAGAGGAAGGAGTTGATTTGGTCTGCATTCTCACTCAAGCTGGATGGGAATGGTTGTTCTCGCTGAGGAAGGTTCCTAGTGTAAGTGGCCTTGATAAGAGCTGTTTGAATTCTCTGCTGCTGAGGAAAAGAGCTAAAATGCTCCCTTACTTAGCTCCTTCAACAACCACTGGACCTTCATTTACGAAAGGAAATGAGATAATTCCGTCCCACAATCCCCTGCGGCTGCAATATTTAAATTTCGCCGTGACAGACTGACTTCACTAACGTGAGTCTCCCGTTCATTTTGACTAGATCCTCATCAATCCTCCTAACGTTTCCTTGACCCTGAGACGTTTTCCACAGGGGTCAAGGAACAGATGTTAGGGGGTCATTTTTTGATCAGCGATAACGACTGTAGGCATCTTGCCTTTTTTACAACCAGTGAACAGGAAGTGACCATATATGGACTGAGGAGGACACAGAGACGCTATATACGTCTCCATTAGAGACGCTGTATGTGCCTCTATTAGAGACCTGTCAGTCAGCATGTAGCCCCGCCCTAAATCATCCCCTGCTTCATGGTCTGTTTGACTCTAAATGGACCATAAGTCACTAAATGAACATCATGTTGTGTTGAAGAAGACTTGAAACTAGAGACTGAGACCATAAACTCATGTTTACAATGTTTACTGAGGGAATAAATCAGTCATTTCCTCATAGACGTCTATGGGAGCAGAGTCACGCTCTGGAGGTCAACACAGAGACTCAGAATCTTCAGCCGGAGGAAACAGAAGCTTTTTGATATTCTTATCTGTGGTGATGTCAGACTGAAGTGGGCTCCCTTTTGTAAAGATAAAAACGTACATTGTGTCGCACTGACTCTCAAAGACTCTCTGGTGTGTTTCTGACAGTTCAGAACCTGCAGAGATGATGGTTGTAATTTCTCAGTTTAATGAGTCCTGATTGCTGGAAAACGTCTGGAGCCTTCAGTCTGACAAGGTTTTTCCTCAGTAAATCAACCAGAATGCCATAAAGGACCAAAAATATCAGTGTTTTTCTCTTGTGTTGTTCTGTGTTGGGAAATTGTTTTCAACCCAGTTTAAAGTGGTTCATGTTCAAACACGGAAATGTCAAAGGGAGAAAACTCTAAAAGTACACCGACGCAGCAGAGACACAGTGCCATTAGAGGTCATATGAAGATCTCTAGAGGTCATCGACACACTAAATCATGATATTAAAAATGTTGGTGACATCACAAATCACACAGTGTGTGAGATTTGTGATGATTACTGTGACGTGTTTGGGATCCAACAGAATCAATAAATGATATCAACACTATAATGTAGCATGTTTTTATATTTCACCTGGTCTGATGTGTGATTTGGTATGACGGGGTCAGGTCTCTTAAGTTTCGGTACGACTTGGTCTGGTATGGCCAGGTCTCCTCTGGTCTGTTTTGGTTTGGTTTAGTAGGACCTGGTCTGGTCTGGTTCAGGACTCCGGCCCCTTAGAGGTCTGTTTAACCACAAACGCTGTATCTCACTTCCTTCAACCGCCCACCTGACTCCCGCTGCAGGACACAATGGATTTACCAACCATGAAGCTATCAAGATCTTTTGTTTTCAAAATATTTCTGTGGGCCCTTTTTTCCCTAATTGCCTGTCAAAATCGACTTGGCTGCCGTCGGTATGTAGAAAGGAGAGCCGCGCACGCCGTTCATTAATTCATACCGCCTCTATTCAGACTGGATTTGGATTTCACAACCCTGCAGATAAAACACGCCAACATGTTCACATGAGCGCCGAATGATTTAAATGAAAAAACTCGACGGTTGATCTTATGGTTGCACTCCGAAGCAGCTCCCTGTTCATCCTGCAGCCGGTTTCTGGGTCATTCCTTTCGCCTCCCACAGTTGACTCACGACATCCAGTGTCATAATAATTACGACAACGATGTCAACCCGCTTATTTATGAAAATAGCAGGGAGGTTTGTGGTCACCTCTCCTCCTCAAGACAAACCTCTCTGGACCTGCACTTTACACAGAAGACGGCACCATTTGGATCTTTCTTTGTCCATTGAATAAAACCGTGAGATGCCAGAGATCTGATCTGAAACAAGCATTACTGAAGGATGGATTCATCGTCAGTAATATATGTAAATAACGATCTGAAGTCCTTAAAATGTCCCAAAATGTTGCCCTAAATATGTGTATTAAAGAAGCAGTTAGTCACGGGTATGTTTCTGTATTAAATGTCTTATCTTGCTTGATGATACGGGTGCGTTTATTGTCCCGTATTTTCTGAGTTGTCTTCAATGCAGCATCCCATGCAAATGATCCTCCCCGAATTCTGTGAAGACTCGTCCTGTAGGTGCAAAGGTACCGGTGAGACTGGGAGGCATCCATCTAGACACTTTACGCCACCTCGCCTCCCGTATCGACCCCCCCAGCAGCACACTGCTCCTGCTGTGTGGGCTCAGGGTTAAGTTGTCTCAGGACCTGTACCTGTGCAATGGCCAAAAGCTGAGTCATCTTCTTCTAAAGGATGTTAGGTAGCAAAAGCTACCAGGTAGCTAAGCAGTTAAAGCTATAACTAAAGTAGCTAAAAGGTACCAAACGCATCGGCCAGCTAAAGACTTGAAGCTAAATTATATTAGATTGCCAATCTTCAAATAGGGCTTCAAGAAGCTAAAGCTCCAGTACAGACCAGGCTAAATGAGCTAATAGACACGATAGTAGCTGAAGACATCAGGGAGATTTAGCTAAGGTAGGTTGTCATGTAGCTCAAGAGGCAAAAAGACACAAGAGCTAAAAAGCTAAATTAATATAAGGAAGATAAAGCTATGGTGGCTAAATTATTGATGCTAGTTTGGCTATAGTCCAAAAGATTACAAGGTTATTTATTGTCATTACTTTGCAACAAACGCAGTTTGTAGTAAGATACGCAAAAGGCTAAAGGACATTGAGCATCTAGCTTCAGAAAGCTACATTTCGTATGGTAGCCAAAGCTAAAGAGGCAAAAAATGTCAAGCTAAAGTAAATTAATGCAATTTTCCAGCTTTCTGCTCCAGCTCACTGGAGCTGAAAGGGGAGCAGATCAGTGTCACTCTGCCCAGAGAGGCTCTCTTCATCCTGCCCACTGGGACCAGTGCCAGCGCTGGAGGACATGCTGGTTTCAGCAGCTGGAAGACGTCCCGTCATGTATGTCAACCATGAAAAACAGGGCGACTGGATGACGGGGTGACTGACTGGATGACGGGGTGACTGACTGGATGACGGGGTGACTGACTGGATGACGGGGTTACTCACTGACTGGATGAAGGGGTGACTGACTGGATGACGGGGTGACTGACTGAGTGGATGACGTGGTCACTGACTGGATGACGGGGTGACTGACTGGATGACGGGGTGACTGACTGGATGACGTGGTGACTGACTGGATGACAGGGTGACTGACTGACTGGATGACGGGGTGACTGACTGAGTGGATGACGTGGTCACTGACTGGATGACGGGGTGACTGACTGAGTGGATGACGGGTGACTGAGTGGATGACGGGGTGACTGAGTGGATGACGGGGTGACTGACTGGATGACGGGGTGACTGACTGAGTGGATGACGGGGTGACTGAGTGGATGACGGGGTGACTGACTGGATGACGGGGTGACTGACTGACTGGATGAAGGGGTGACTGACTGGATGACGGGGTAACTGACTGGATGACGGGGTGACTGACTGAGTGGATGAAGGGGTGACTGACTGGATGACGGGGTGACTGACTGGATGACGGGGTGACTGACTGGATGACGTGGTGACTGACTGGATGACAGGGTGACTGACTGACTGGATGACGGGGTGACTGACTGAGTGGATGACGTGGTCACTGAGTGGATGACGGGGTGACTGACTGAGTGGATGACGGGGTGACTGACTGGATGACGGGGTGACTGACTGGATGACGGGGTGACTGACTGAGTGGATGACGGGGTGACTGACTGGATGACGGGGTGACTGAGTGGATGACGGGGTGACTGACTGGATGACGGGGTGACTGACTGACTGGATGAAGGGGTGACTGACTGGATGAAGGGGTAACTGACTGGATGACGGGGTGACTGAGTGGATGACGGGGTGACTGACTGAGTGGATGACGGGGTGACTGAGTGGATGACGGGGTGACTGACTGGATGAAGGGGTAACTGACTGGATGACGGGGTGACTGACTGGATGACGGGGTGACTGACTGACTGGATGACGGGTGACTGACTGGATGACGGGTAACTGACTGGATGACGGGGTGACTGAGTGGATGACGGGGTGACTGACTGAGTGGATGACGGGGTGACTGAGTGGATGACGGGGTGACTGACTGGATGACGGGGTGAATATGGCCTCTCCTTTGTTTGTTGAGAAGCAGCATGGACTAAATAACTGACGGAGCAGCGTTGAACCAGCAACCACAGTGTTTTGTTTTTGTAAATAGTCTCGGACATCAGCAGGAAGATCTCTGCCTGACAGGAACGTAGATAGAACCCTAAATAGAGCTTCCAGACTGAGACCACTGACAGACCTCAGGCCGTACCAGAGAGCAGTCACACTACCTGAAGGATTCTCAGGTTTCTGTACCAGCAGGGAGGAGGCAGCGACGTGCCTGAACAGAGATATCAATTGTTCAGCACTTCGGCAGACGTGTCATGTTGAGTACACACACACACACACACACACACACACACACACACACACACCTGCAGCCCAGGTTTCAGAGCCGTGCAGATCTGTGATTGGAAATGAGGTGGCTAATTAGCCAAACCTGCCCTACCGCTCCCTCGCTGCTCAGATCTACTCCCCCCCTCTGTGCGGTGGACTGGATTACTTCGAGTGTCGGAGGAGAAACCAGGCGTCACGTCGGGGATTCATTCCAGAACAAACGCCCACCTCTAAGCCGCCGAGGGAGGAAAAGAAGACGAAGAAAAGGTGTGGCTTTTATTATTTGTGTTACCTAAACACACAGGCAGGTTTTGCTCCTTTGGCATCCATTGTTTAGTGTTGTTATGTAATGATAGACAGTGTGGTTCTTCAGTAAACATCTCGCCTATCTTTTATTTTTTAATATCACTGGGAACTTTATGGTCTTATAGACAATTTTAATTCCTCATTTCTATGTATTTATACATTGAAATCTCTCTGGAACTTTGAGTCTAACAGGAACAAACAGTATATGCAGAAAGTGTATTTTGTATTGATGTATAATTACTCTCAGTGGGTCACACGGATCGTACTTCCTGTCCTTTGAGCTCACAGTGTGACCTCTGGGCAATGAACAGAGGTCACATCCATCCGCTTCAGATAACAACAGCTAAGTTGAAGACTTATTTCATTTATTTCAGGTTGGATGAGGTTCTGCAGTCTCTTGTCTTGGAGACTCTCTCTGGGTCCATCACAGGCTCCTGATGATCCTGATTCCCACTGAAGATGTCTGGAGGACATTTGGGGGATTTCCAGTACAACTCAGGTGATATTATGTATTTTCTTCCATCTATCAACCATATTGCTTTGTGATATGAAACAATAACAACAGAAGGAACAATATCAACAGCTTTTAATACGACGATATAAATGTATTTCTAAGTAATGGGCTCAATCAGTGGGTTATATGATATTATTGATATCATTATTATTATTATTACGGGGTCGATGGAGTAGAGAGGGAGCGCTGGGAACTGCAAGGTTGGTGGTTCGAGCACCGGCTGCTCCATGTCCCATGTTGAAGTGTCCCTGAGCAAGACACCAAACCCCCAATTGCTTCCTGGGCAAAAATGTAAAAAGTCACATGGGTTAAAGTGTAATGGAAGGGCTTTGGATAAAGGCGTCAGCTAAATGACCCGCAATGTAATAAACATTATCCGGTACCGTAACTATCAGATCCCATCCTGGTCCTCTGAGGATGAACCTCGCCGACTCCTCCGCTGGCAGCAGGTCGGCTTTATGTTTTTAAGTGTTCTGATGAAATGATGCTCATCGTTCATGCTCCCCACAGGATGAGCCGTGGGAAATCTAAATGGGATTTCATTTGACCTTTTGATAATGATTAGAATACGTTAAGATGAAGTGCATCCTTTAATCTCAGGTGGTTGTAATCGTTTGTGTCATCACACACACATCTAATCTCTTTTCTGTCGTTTTGTTTTGGGGCCATATTGTTTCATAACTGTTCTCTTCTTCTTTTTCTCCTTAATCTCCTTCCTCCACCTCCTCCACCTCCTCCTCCACCTCCCTTCCTGCCTGTCTGTCAGCCGATGGAGAGGCGACAGCAAGTCTCCACGCCGTAAACCGATCCGCATCGCAGGGAGAGGGAGAGGATTCCTGATATGGATCTACCTCAGAAAGCCAGCCAAACAAAGCCTCACCTGTTTTCAGCGCCCTGCCTTGTTCCTCCTCCACCACCTCCTCCACCTGCTCCTCCACCTCCTCCTCCACTAGACTTCTAAATCCACTTTGTCAGTTGGTGCCTTCTCTCTTCTGGTTGTTTGATACACAGAAATACCTGTTAGTAGCTGTCGCTCCTTCCTTCCAAATACCTCCACCCTCCCTCCTCCTCCTCCTCCTCCGGAACTGAAATCTCCCCTCTTACCCTCCCCCTCCTCCATTTTGGGTGTCCCAAACAGGCCCCCCGGGGCAGAACCCAGACATAAAAGTTAGCATTGAGGAGCCGAGTGTCCGATATCAGTTAATGTGAGATACAACTAATTAGTCCATTATCAGACCGGCTCATAAACTGCCACCACTCAAAGGTCGTTTATTATTAATCAGAGGGGGCCGGGGGCCGGGGGGGCCGGGGGGCCGGGGGGCGGGGGCCGGGGCTTGTTCTACATATCAAGATTAGTTTCAAACTAACCCTGTTGGATGACTGAAGCCTGTAAGCACCACACAAACACACACACACACACACACACACACACACACACACACACACACACACACACACACACACTCACACACACACACACACACGAAATGAAATGGTTCTGATGACACTGAATGTGCTTATTGAACGGATTCTCTCAATAAACAGGATCATTTATTCACTTTAATAACACGCTTTGTTTGGCTGGAAAATAAAAGGAAAGTATAGATTGTAGAAAAAAGGTGTAGTAGAATGTGACAACAAATGAATGACAATAAGTTGTATTTTAACAAAGTATCATCATCATATGTTTTAAATAAAAGTGCATCAGCTGGTCCTTCTTCTCCATCTCATGCCTCCACCCCCCACGCCTCCACCTCCCACCTCCATGTTACCTCCCCCCCCACTGCCTCCATGCCTCCACCTCCACACCACCCCGCACCTGCCTCCACCTCCACGTTACCTCCACCTCCACGCTGCCCCACCTCACGTTGCCTCCACCCCCATGCTGCCTACCTCCACCTCCACGTTACCTCCACCCCCCCCACGCTGCCTCCACCTCCACCCCCACGCTGCCTCCACCTCCACGCTGCCTCCACCTCCACGTTACCTCCACCCCCACGCTGCCTCCACCTCCACGCTGCCTCCACCCCCACGCTGCCTCCACCCCCACGCTGCCTCCACCCCCACGCTGCCTCCACCCCCCGCTGCCTCCACCTCCACGTTGCCTCCACCTCCACGTTACCTCCACCCCCACGCTGCCTCCACCTCCACGTTACCTCCACCTCCGCTGCACCACCGCCCTGCCTCACGCTGCCTCCACCTACCTCCACCCCACGCTGTTCCCACCTCCACGTTACCTCCACCCCACGCGCCTCCACCTCCACGCTGCCTCCACCTCCCTGCCTCCACCCCCACGCTGCCTGCCTCCACCCCACGTTACCTCCACCCCTACCTCCACCCCACGCTGCCTCCACCCCCACGCTGCCTCCACCTCCACGTACCTCCACCCCACCCCCACGCTGCCTCCGCTCCACGTTGCCTCCACCCCCACGCTGCCTCCACCTCCACGCTGCCTCCACCTCCACGTTACCTCCACCTCCATGTTACCTCCACTTCCATGCACCACTGCCCTGCCTCCACGTTACCTCCACCCCCCCGCTGCCTCCACCCCCACGCTGCCTCCACCTCCACGTTGCCTCCACCCCCACGCTGCCTCCACCTCCACGCGCTCTGTATCTGGAACAAAGTCTGTGTCAATGTCACGTTGGAGTATTCATCAACATATTTCTAAACTGAAAATGTTCTTCTCTTTAAGATCTTGAAGCAGGAAGGAAAGAAAAGCGAAACATTTTGGGCTGAACATCTGTGTACGAAGGATGAGCTGCTGCTGCTGTTAATAAAGCCGCCACGTCTCTGAGCATCGAGTCACCATTACGATGTGAAGGAACGTTCTCGTCTCGTGTTCCTGCAGACACCTGAATGGAGCGCTCATGTGACAGGAAGTGGAAGTTAACGTAAATGATGCATCTCAGGGCCTTCTGACCAACGCTAAAAGGAAACAACGTCACATGATCCGAGCAGAGCAGAGAACCAAGACGAAAGAGAAGGACCAGGGCCAACGGGGTCATACAGCTCGCAGGCATCGAGGTGTTCTCACAATATCGTATTAAAGCGTCTGCTTAATAACACAAACTCTATAGATGTGCTATAACAATGTTTCCCTCCAAACAGCATCATCATGTTTACCCACAAACCCTGCACCTCTAAAACAGTCCCACGAAGAGAGCGAGACACACACGCACACACACACACACACACACACACACACACACACACACACACACACACACACACACACTCTGCAGCGAGCTGCCTCACCCATGCTGTGTATTTACCTCAGTAATCAGAGTCCATGCAAGTGTTGTGTCTTTACGTTTTGGAGGTGCTATGTCATTTACTCACACACACACACACACACACACACACACACACACACACAGACACACACTCAGCAGGAGTCTGACGGGAGGAAAAACACTTGCTTACTGTAAGAAACAACCTTTTCTTTGTATTATTCCGTCTCTTTTCTCAGCTTCGCTTTACAGTGAAACTCATGACATCGATGCTTTTTATCATTCAGACACGGAAGCTTTATTCTGTATGTTTGCTCAGGTAGTTTGACGCTTTAACTCAATGTTATGCTGCTAATGCTACTTCACAGTACACATATGCAGTACTTTTTACAGCACAGCATTTAAATCCACCACAGTGAGTTTTAAATGTAGTATAAAAGTATTTTCACTTGAAAATAAAGTAACACATTTGTACTGAGAATATCCCAAATGAGGAAGACGTAGACATCGAACTGTCAATCACATCGACCTGTCAATCACACAGAGTTTTCAACACGTTTCTGTTATACGCATGTTAAAATAACGTATTGATTTTGGCATGTAACAAGTGGACGTAGTCATGGTAACGTCATAGTGCTCTATGGCGTCATGACGTGAACGCCAACTTGTTCATTTTTGATCAACCAGTGAAAAGGAAGTGACCATATAAGGACTGAGGAGGACGTAGAGACAATGTATATATCGGGTAGAGACCTGTCAATCAGCGTGTAGCCCCGCCCTAAAGCGTCCCCTGCTTCATGGTCTGTTTGACTCTAAATGGACCATAATTCACTAAATGAACATCATGTTGTGTTGAAGAAGACTTGAAACTAGAGACTGAGACATAAACTCATGTTTACAATGTTTACTGAGGGAATAAATCCAGAGAGAAGTAGAGTCATTTCCTCATAGACGTCTATGGGAGCAGAGGAGTCGCCCCCTGCTGGTCACTACAGAGAAGTAGAGTCATTTCCTCATAGACGTCTATGGGAGCAGAGGAGTCGCCCTGCTGGTCACTACAGAGAAGTAGAGAGTCGCCCCCTGCTGGTCACTCAGTAGAGTCATTTCCTCATAGACGTCTATGGGAGCAGAGGAGTCGCCCCCTGCTGGTCACTACAGAGAAGTAGAGTCATTTCCTCATAGACGTCTATGGGAGCAGAGGAGTCGCCCCCTGCTGGTCACTACAGAGAAGTAGAGTCATTTCCTCATAGACGTCTATGGGAGCAGAGGAGTCGCCCCTGCTGGTCACTGCTCATTTCCTCAGACGTCTATGGGAGCAGAGAGCCCCTGCTGGTCACTTAGAGTCATTTCCTCATAGACGTCTATGGGAGCGGAGGAGTCGCCCCCCCTGCTGGTCACTACAGAGAAGTAGAGTCATTTCCTCATAGACGTCTATGGGAGCGGAGGAGTCGCCCCCTGCTGGTCACTACAGAGAAGTAGAGTCATTTCCTCATAGACGTCTATGGGGGCAGAGGAGTCGCCCCCTGCTGGTCACTACAGAGAAGTAGAGTCATTTCCTCATAGACGTCTATGGGAGCAGAGGAGTCGCCCCCTGCTGGTCACTACAGAGAAGTAGAGTCATTTCCTCATAGACGTCTATGGGAGCAGAGAGTCGCCCCTGCTGGTCACTACAGAGAAGTAGAGTCATTTCCTCATAGACGTCTATGGGAGCAGAGGAGTCGCCCCTGCTGGTCACTACAGAGAAGTAGAGTCATTTCCTCATAGACGTCTATGGGAGCAGAGGAGTCGCCCCCTGCTGGTCACCACACAGAATGCAGCTTTAATGTAACGCTCTGACTTGACTTTGAATAACTGAAGGTTGTCCTTCCTTCAATAATATTCTCAGAGTTTCTTTCATCTTTTTGTCCTGGTTTTGTCTGGTACTCTTCCGACCCGGTTTGGTCCAGTTATATTTTGTCCGGTATTCTCTGGTGAATCTTTGTTTGGCGACGTGGGGTAACAACCTTCCCTGTCCTGCTGTTAAAGTGTGGTAGAGTGTGTGTTTGTATGTGTGTGTGTGCGTGCGGATGTCGCCCTCCTCGGTGACACTACGAGACAACAGCACGTTCATGGAGACGATGTGGCGGATCGCCGGCTTTTGTTTTTCCTCCTAATGAGACGGCGCTTTGTTCGGCTGAAACAAAAACCGGAGCGGCATCACTGTCGGCATCACGCTCGTGGCTGACGTCTTTCCTCAAATCAATATTGTTGTATTGTTGCTTTCACACGCCTTTGTTTATCCAGTGGGGGGCGGGGCTCTGACCAGGAGCCGCCCACTCAGACTCCCCAGAGTCCACAAAAAGGAACCGAGTCATCATTCGAGAGAGAGGATTCTTTATTCGTGATTTAGTTTTAGTCCTCATGACAAGAAGTCCACCTTTTAGTGAGTCAATTTAGTGTATGTACTTAAGTACACCAATACATCTCAGAAATAAGTACTTATGTAGTAAGATATACGTACTCCTCTGTCCCACATGTCAGCCGTCAACTCTCCTACATCCCGAAGGTAAAAATACGATCTGTTCAAAATCTCAAAATGTATAAAAACGTATCTGTTGTACCTCTCAGAGGTAAACATTCCTACCTGTACTGCATTTGGAGGTACAAATACTGTACTACATCTCAGACTTACATAAACTGTCTTAGCTCTTCGCTTCATGTTTTACCAACAGTCTCTCTGAGTTTACAGACACAAAGACTTCTACTTCAAATCCCCGAGCTCGTCTGGTCTCTGGGGTTCATATTTAACACAAATCACTGTTTCTGTTTGTATGTGTGTGTGTGTGTGTGTGTGTGTGTGTGTGTGTGTGTGTGTGTGTGTGTGTGTGTGTGTCTGTGTGTGTGTGTGTGTGTGTGTCTGTGGGTGTGTGTCTGTGTGTGTGTGTGTGTGTCTGTGTGTGTGTGTGTGTGTGTGTGTGTGTGTGTGTGTGTGTGTGTGTGTGTGTGTGTGTGTGTGTGTGTGTGTGTGTGTGTGTGTGTGTGTGTGTGTGTGTGTGTGTGTGTGTGTGTGTGTGTGTGTGTGTGTGTGTGTGTGTGTGTCCAACAGTGTGTCACTGTGTGTCTTTGTGTGTGTGTGTGTGTGTGTCTGTGTGTGTGTGTAGGTAATCGGGGGAATTCAACAACTCTCCAACAGTCTGTCACTGTTTGTCTCTTTGTTTCCCTACTTGCAGTTTGATCCAACGATTATATTTCAGTGTGTTTAATAAAAGCTCAGTCATTTTCAAACACATGTGGTCCAAAAATACAAAACATTTTTGTCAGGACTAAAATACCAGAGAATACTGGACCAAACCAGGACTAAAATACCAGGGAGTACTGGACTAAACCAGGACTAAAATACCAGAGAATACTGGACCAAACCAGGACTAAAATACCAGAGAATACTGGACCAAACCAGGACTAAAATACCAGGGAGTACTGGACCAAACCAGGACTAAAATACCAGAGAATACTGGACCAAACCAGGACTAAAATACCAGGGAATACTGGACCAAACCAGGACTAAAATACCAGAGAGTACTGGACCAAACCAGGACTAAAATACCAGGGAGTACTGGACTAAACCAGGGAATACTGGACTAAACCAGGACTAAAATACCAGGGAGACTAAAATACCAGAGAATACTGGACTAAACCAGGACTAAAATACCAGAGAATACTGGACCAAACCAGGACTAAAATACCAGAGAATACTGGACTAAACCAGGACTAAAATACCAGGAATACTGGACCAAAAACCACTGGACTAAACCAGGACTAAAATACCAGAGAATACTGGACCAAAAAATACCAGAGAATACTGGACTAAACCAGGACTAAAATACCAGGAAATATTGGACCAAACCAGGACTAAAATACCAGAGAATACTGGACCAAACCAGGACTAAAATACCAGGGAGTACTGGACTAAACCAGGACTAAAATACCAGAGAATACTGGACTAAACCAGGACTAAAATACCAGGGAGTACTGGACTAAACCAGGACTAAAATACCAGGGAGTACTGGACCAAACCAGGACTAAAATACCAGAGAATACTGGACTAAACCAGGACTAAAATAAATACTGGACCAAACCAGGACTAAAATACCAGAGGATACCGGACTAAACCAGGACTAAAATACCAGGGAATATTGGACCAAACCAGGACTAAAATACCAGAGGATACCGGACCAAACCGGGACTAAAATACCAGGGAATATTGGACCAAACCGCTATATTAAAATACAACAGCATACTGACTAAACCAAATACATTCATAGAAGAGGAGCTTAGCAGCACCTGAAATGTGTCAGTAGTTTTCACTTGGATATGTACTTTTTGATGTATTGTCTGTGCTCTTTGTGCTAAGCTAGGCCACGTGCAACCTGGACTTATGTTTCTACACTAGATGTTTCAATCTCAAACATTTGGCTGAAAAATGTGTTTTTTTCTTCTCTGTAACATCTGTCATCTTAAATATATATTACATACATCATAGATCAATAAAAAATCAAATAAAGAAGCGGATACAAAAAGACAAGAAACGGGCCTGTGTGTGTTTTCTGCAGCCCGTCTATGTAAAGTGAATCACTGCGTACATGACAGTGTGTACATGACAGTGTGTACATGACAGTGTGTACATGACAGTGTGTACATGACAGTGTGTACATGCTTGTTGTGTGTGTGTGTGTGAGTTAATCACTGTCAGACTACCATCGGGCCAGGTGGTGTTGTCTTTAAATCCAAGTCCCAGCTGTACCTGCTCCACCTAATAACCGTGTGTGTGAGTGTGTGTGTGTGTGTGTGTGTGTGTGTAGGTGTGTGTGTGTGTGTGAGAGAGTCTTGGGATGTGGTTGATGATCCAATTCACCGGAGGCAGAGGAGGAGGCGGCGGCGTTTCCCACTCCCCAAATCACACCTCCACACCCTCAATACCCTCAACGCCATATTAAATCTTGTCACTGTTGTTTGTGTGTGTGTGTGTGTGTGTGTGTGTGTGTGTGTGTGTTTGAATTTTCACAGACCGCCATTTTCCCCCGTGAGCTCGTCTTTTTTTGTTTCATGTTTTTTCTCCTTGTTGCTCATCCCTCATTTCTCTCTTTGTGTTTCTATTCCCCCCCATGACGTCTATGGAAGTAACACACACACACACACACACACACACACACACACACACACACACACACACACACACTGTTTGGTCTATTGTTACGACCAGCCAAAAGACAGAAAGAGAGAGGGAGACTTTCACACAGACAACACACACACAAGACCCAGACAAGCTGATGTAGTGGAAGAAATATAATGTGTGTGTGTGTGTGTGTGTGTGTGTGTGTGTGTGTGTGTGACTCCTGGAGACAGGAGGTGGAGAGAGATAAAGAGAGAATCAAGATGTCTCATACGGATTTTTCTTTTTGTTTCTGTTCCCAAATGTCTATTTACTCTTTTTATAATAAAAGAAATCCACAATAAAAGAGAAGCATATTTCTTCCGTTTGAACCCCGTCTGAACACAATACTCATACGTGCACGTGTGCAGTAAAGATGTACGTCAGACCAAGAGTTTGTGGAATATGAGGTGCTTTGTTATGAAGTCAAACAGAGAGAGAGAGAGAGATGCCAATCAACTGGTGTCTCTCTCTCTCTCTGCTCTCATCATCGGGGTCTCTGGTTTCCACGGTAACCGTCTCCGGGGCTGACAAACAGGCACGAAAATAACCAACAACAGAAATACACAAAAATGCAGAAATTGATCTGGAAAATAAACAAGATAGATTTTAAAATACGGACATTTACTCACAGCACACACACACACGCACACACACACACACACACACACACACGGTTCTGTGTTAGTCTGCCGTCTCAACGCTAATGTCTGTGTGTGTGTGAGTTTTACTGTGCGTGTGTGTGTGTGTTTGACGCCCGACACCAGCAGACAGGGAGAAGCTGTTTCTGTCATTTCAGCTTAACAAAGAGAAGTCTGCCGGCTCCGACACACACACACACACACACACACACACACACACACACACACACACACACACACACACACTGACAGGGAGAGACCAGCTGGCGGTGTGTGTGTGTTTGTGTGTATTTTAGTTGTTTTTTTCTCAGGTGGTGAAGGTCCTGAAGGTAAGGGCCGAGGCCTGATGGGAGACGGTTGCCGCGGTTACCGCTCTGTACTGCTGGATGAGTCCAAAATGTCCCCATTTGTCACAAGCTCGCAGACATTCTGGGGTCCGATGTAAATCCTCCTCATAACTCCAGATAAGAAAAGGAAAGAAGGCTCCAACTGCTCGGGATGCTTCGCCCTTTCAGCTCAACGCTCACCCCGCCACAATAAAACACCTGCTTTATGTTTCCACAGCGGTGCAGCAAAAACAGAGGAAGCAGCGGCACAGACTGTTAAAATAAAAAATAATAATGGCAACAGCGGCAAATAGCATCGCTATCGTCATCATCATCATCATCATCATCATCATCATCATCATCATAACGGCGTTCAGAATCGCCTACTTAGGATGCACTACTGGGGGTTTGGATGTCTCTCCGTCTGTCACCCCCGCCCCCCTCTTTGTGACGTGGCACCGACACCTGGGGAGATTGAACATCCCGCCACACAGAGAAACCCTTTTGTTACACTAAAATATGTTTCGCTATTTCCCCGCCGCCGCCATTACTGAGTGCATGTTTTTTTCTCCTTCTTCTTTTATAGCATTGTTATGCTCGGTACTCTCTCCCGCTTCTTTTTTCCTCTCCTGTCTGCCGGCTGCAGTAGGGTGGTGGTGGTGGTGGTGGTGGTGTTGACGATGTCGGGAGGGGGGGGGGGCAGAGGGGCGACGCATTAGCGGCGTTTTAGATGCGCCCGCGGCTGACAGCGGATATTAGCGGCCTTTTGTCAGAGAGCTGTCACTCACTCTTCAGCAGGCTGCAGACCGGCTTCGGATGAAATTGGCTTGCGAGCATCAGGACAATTGAGGGTGGGGGGGTTTAGAGGGTATTTTTTGGTGGGAGATACTTGTATGTGTGTGTGTCCCTCCTCCTACTCCTCCTCCTCCTCCTTCTTCTTGAAGATGTAATGAGACAAAAGGTCTGAGAGGAGCAACTTTTGGATCTCTTCTAAACAATATTTTGCTTTATTTTATAGGTTGATCTCTGTCACAAAGCTGCATCCTCTGTAGTGACCAGCAGGGGGCGACTCCTCTGCTCCCATAGACGTCTATGAGGAAATGACTCTACTTCTCTGTAGTGACCAGCAGGGGGCGACTCCTCTGCTCCCATAGACGTCTATGAGGAAATGACTCTACTCTCTGTAGTGACCAGCAGGGGGCGACTCCTCTGCTCCCATAGACGTCTATGAGGAAATGACTCTACTTCTCTGTAGTGACCAGCAGGGGGCGACTCCTCTGCTCCCATAGACGTCTATGAGGAAATGACTCTACTTCTCTGTAGTGACCAGCAGGGGCGACTCCTCTGCTCCCATAGACGTCTATGAGGAAATGACTCTACTTTCTGTAGTGACCAGCAGGGGGGCGACTCCTCTGCTCCCCATAGACGTCTATGAGGAAATGACTCTACTTCTCTGTAGTGACCAGCAGGGGCGACTCCTCTGCTCCCATAGACGTCTATGAGGAAATGACTCTACTTCTCTGTAGTGACCAGCAGGGGGCGACTCCTCTGCTCCCATAGACGTCTATGAGGAAATGACTCTACTTCTCTGTAGTGACCAGCAGGGGGCGACTCCTCTGCTCCCATAGACGTCTATGAGGAAATGACTCTACTTCTCTGTAGTGACCAGCAGGGGCGACTCCTCTGCTCCCATAGACGTCTATGAGGAAAATGACTCTACTTCTCTCTGATTTATTCCCTCAGTAAACATTGTAAACATGAGTTTATGTCTCAGTCTCTAGTTTCAAGTCTTCTTCAACACAACATGATGTTCATTTAGTGAATTATGGTCCATTTAGAGTCAAACAGACCATGAAGCAGGGGAGGCTTTCGGGCTGATTGACAGGTCTCTAAATGACCATAGAGCAGGGGAAACTG
Source organism: Gasterosteus nipponicus (assembly GCA_014132575.2). Classification (NCBI taxonomy): domain Eukaryota; kingdom Metazoa; phylum Chordata; class Actinopteri; order Perciformes; family Gasterosteidae; genus Gasterosteus; species Gasterosteus nipponicus. The sequence goes on along the minus strand of BMAF01000013.1, from coordinate 13,324,819 downwards.
GAGGAGAGTTTTGATGCTTTAACATCTGGACAGTTGTGTGTTTGTGTAGCGTGTGTGTGTGTGGTTGTTAGACGATGCCTCTTGGTGGACTCTGAGGAGACTCGATGTTCTCACCCCTCAGTTCCTGGTTGCCAGACCGGGCTGGCACTGATGGATCAGTCTTAATATTTACCAGAATCCTTTGCAGTCTGTTGGTAATCTCTCTTCTTCTTCTCGACCTCCTGCTGATCCCCCGAAGCTCCGAGTGTTTGGAGTCAGACTTCAGCGCCGCTGATCTATCGCACAAGTTCAGGAGCTTCAGCGCATCACTCAGCAGCTCACAAGGCGACGCACAACAGGGACAAAAAGCATGTGTGAGTGAGTGTGTGTGTGTGTGTGTGTGTGTGTGTGTTGACCATACTCGTCTCGTCCGTCAACAGCCCATTGGTGAACCCTTCTGGGGGCGGGACCTCCCTCCTACTTCCCTCTCTGACTCTTCAGGCATCAGATGAAGGTCTTAGATGTGGAGATCATTTTAAGTTATTCTGTTTGTTTTTCCACTAAATAATACAACTTACACTTGGACTCCACCCATTGGCAGAGAAGAGTATTTGTTTATCCTGCCTTGGAGTTTAAGATAATCTGCAGATTGAATAAACCGGTAAAACAAGGGAATTGATGTGAGTATATACATGTGTATATAATATAAGTCTGACTCAAAATACCCCAAATACCCTTTTTTTGCAGAACAATATGTACAACAGTATCGAGCTCATCTGAATGTAAATGAAGAGGCATCTCTGTTACATGGACCCATAAATATATAACAACCACACAGATCAGTGTTTGGATCTGACTCCTTCCTCCTCATCTCATGTTTTCATGTAAATTTGAACCAAATATCTTTTCACTAAAGATGTGAAAGTTCTCGAGTGGACGTGAAAAATATGATGAGAATTTACTCGTTAGTCATGAATTTAGAACAGTTATGCAACAAATAAATGCAACAAAGAAACGTCACAGTTTATTTAAATAGGATATTGGTGTGAACATTTTATTCTTCGTCTTCTTTTGAATCTATAAACTTTTTTCGTTTTTGTCAAACGCAAAATCTGAACAAAATATTCAATTGACACCAATTAAAAGTTCATGTTCTCGTTGACTTTATGTTTTTCATCGTCATCAAAGGAACAATCAATAGCGTCAGCTAAATGACCTGTAATGTAAAGTAATTAATGTACCAGATGTTGAGGGCTCTTCCAGACTCTTTCGGTCCAATTTTATGATTTTCATCAGCGAGTAATCAACCGTAAATGTTTCTGTTAAAGGCAGTTCTATTAAAAATCATTATGAATCTTTTTTTTTTCAATTCTTGGAGACAAAATGATGAAGTAAAACAACACCAGTTGAGTTCAGCAGTCACCTGTATTTTTTGTTTAAAGACTGTGTATAAGAAGTGGTTGTAGTCATGGTAACGTCACAGTGCTCTGTGGACGTGGACGCCATCTCCTTGTTTTTTATCAACAAGTAAACAGGAAGCCCCCCTGCCAATCAGCGTGTAGCCCCGCCCTAAAGCATCTCCTGCTTTATGGTCTATTAGAGACCTGCCAATCAGCGTGTAGCCCCGCCCTAAAGCATCTCCTGCTTTATGGTCTATTAGAGACCTGCCAATCAGCGTGTAGCCCCGCCCTAAAGCATCCCCTGCTTTATGGTCTATTGGAGACCTGCCAATCAGCGTGTAGCCCCGCCTTAAAGCATCTCCTGCTTTATGGTCTATTAGAGACCTGCCAATCAGCGTGTAGCCCCGCCTTAAAGCACCCCCTGCTTTATGGTCTATTAGAGACCTGCCAATCAGCGTGTAGCCCCGCCCTAAAGCATCTCCTGCTTTATGGTCTATTAGAGACCTGCCAATCAGCGTGTAGCCCCGCCTTAAAGCACCCCCTGCTTTATGGTCTATTAGAGACCTGCCAATCAGCGTGTAGCCCCGCCCTAAAGCATCTCCTGCTTTATGGTCTATTAGAGACCTGCCAATCAGCGTGTAGCCCCGCCCTAAAGCATCCCCTGCTTTATGGTCTATTAGAGACCTGCCAATCAGCGTGTAGTCCACAAAGAGGCATCGTCTAACAACCACACACACACACACACACACACACACACACACACACAACCACACACACACACGCGCACACACACCGTACACAAACACACAACTGTCATTCACTAAATGAGTCCTGCAGTGGTCCTGCTTACTACTCGTCTTTGACATTGTTCCACATGCGTCCGCGGTCAGCGGCACAGTTCCTGGGGGGATGCGGTCAGGAGCCAGCAGCCTGGTGGTCTGCGGCGAGCACAGCCTTGATGGCCACGCCCTGATCGAAGCGAGCGCAGAAGCTGTTCAGCTCGTCAGGGACAACCACCTGTGTAACTTTAGTCCAGACTAAAGAGGTTTAAAGTTATGAAGATTATTCCTGTTTAACGTCAGATTAAACCACATCAGCAGAAGATAACATCTGGTCCTGATAGAACATCTGTGAGTCGTTCTGTTGTTGAATTTATCTTTTGAAACGTGAAGAGTCATTGGACGTTGGTGTCGGTCCGATAGACTATCTGATGGATTTATCAAAATAAAGCGGAGTTTAAAGGTGGAGATGTGGAGTAGGGAGGGTGTTCGAGCGCCGGCTGCTCCATGTCCCATGTTGAAGGGTCCCTGAGCAGGACACCGGACCCCTAATTGCTCCCCGGGCAAAAAAGCCACGCAATGTATAAAAGCGTCAGCTGAGTGAGCGGTAATGTGAGGACCTCCTGAAGGAGACCAGCTTCGCCTTCACCTGCGAACTTGCTCCTACAAAATGAAACCACATGAAACCAGAAAGTGTCGAGACCTCCTCGTCTCCTCCTCGTCTCCTCCTCGTCTCCTCCTCCTCTCCTCCTCATCTCCTCCTCGTCTCCTCCTCTCCTCCTCCTCTCCTCCTCATCTCCTCCTCGTCTCCTCACCTCCTCAGCAGTGGGACAGGAAGTTGGCAACCCGCTAAATTAAAAGCTTTGTGTTTTCCCTGCTGGACGTCATGTCAGTTTGTACGAGATGTAGATGAACATCACACACGGACAGAAGTCACATGAATACGTTAACACACACACACACACACACACACACACACACAGTTGGGGGTTGCGACGCCGTGTGTGTGTGTCTGTGTGTGGTGACTAATATTTACCCACATTTTCATAGTGAAACACACACTCACTCACACACGCACACACACACACACACACACACACACACACACACACACACACACACACACACACACACACACACTCAGATCTGTGTGCCTGTGCACGTGTGTGCATGTGTAGAAACATGCTTGTACATCTATGGGAAGACACAACCACGCACACACAGACAAACGCACACACACACACGCATGCACACACAAACACTCACACACAATCATGCACAAACACGCAGACACACACACACAGACGAACGCACACATACAAACATACACACACACAAACACAATCACGCACAAACACACACACAGCATTTCTCTACATATTTGAATTTGAATATTGGCGTCTCATTCAGCTCAAACTGTTTGCTACCAGTTAGAAACAAAGAGGAAGAAGCAGAAGAAGAAGAAGAAGAAGAAGAAGAAGAAGAAGAAGAAGAAGAAGAAGAAGAAGAAGAAGAAGAAGAAGAAGAAGAAGAAGAAGAGAAGAAGAAGAAGAAGAAGAAGAAGAAGAAGAAGAAGAAGAAGAAGAAGAAGAAGAAGAAGAAGCAGAAGAAGAAGAAGAAGAAGAAGAAGAAGAAGAAGAAGAAGAAGAAGAAGAAGAAGAAGAAGAAGAAGAAGAAGAAGAAGAAGAAGAAGAAGAAGAAGAAGAGCTGCTGTTTACAGTAATAACTGTTTTAACTCTTTTTCTTTTGCAACAATTTATATAAAAAAAACAAAGTTGCTGCTGTACAACCCTTCATTGATTCCCACTCTTTACTTGTCTGAGTGTTTGTAGACGGTTCATCTCTCTGAACTGGATCCGTCTCCAGGAAGACAATCTGGTCCTCCTAGAGAACCCAAAGGGCCTAAAGGACCTAAAGGACAAGAAGGACAAGAAGGATCTAGAAGACCTAAAAGAGGAAACGGACGTAAAATACCTAAAGAGCCTAAAATACTTGAAGAACAAACTGATCTAAAGAACCAAAAGGACCCCCACACACACACACACCTCCCCGTGCTTTATGAGCGGCCAATTAGTTGCAGAGGTGAGACAAGTGCGTTACACGGTGTGGACGTGTGACACTGTGGATCTAATCCGCAACGTTAAAGACAGCCTCATTAGGAGAGAGCCCCCCCCCCTCTCTACGGGCCCCCGGTATAAGTGACCGTGATTGGGTCCATGGCCTTTCTCTCACTCAGACGGGTTTTCCACGGTTAATTGGTGCTGCCGCTGAATTGAGTCCATTCTCAGAGTGAGTGTGTGTGTGTGTGTGTGTGTGTGTGTGTGTGTGTGTGTGTGTGTGTGTGTGTGTGTGTGTGTGTGTGTGTGAGTGTGTGTGAGAGGTAATTGCTGTGAGCTTCAGAGGGCCAAAGTGTTGGTTTAGGGGCCCCTGACCTTTGACCCCCCAACTCAAATCCCCCCCTCGCCTCTTTCTGTCCCCTCGCTCCTCGTGAGGAGTGTTTTGTTTTCTTTGTTTAGCGAAGAGCAATAATGATGATAGTACTACTGCTAATAATACTACTACTGCTATTAAAACTATTTAAATGGATCCTTGTGCATCTTAAAGTACCTTTACTGTTGGTACTTCAAGTGTATTTAAATGTGGTCTTGTGGTTATTTTTACTTGAGTGAAATACTACTCAGTTCTGAGTGTGTGTGTGTGTGTGTGCTTGCTAATCTGTGTCAGTCTGTTATGTGTACGGTTTCACTGTGTGTGCATATCTGTGTGTGTATCTGTGTGTGTATTTGTGTGTATCTGTGTGTGTATTTGTGTGTATCTGTGTGTGTATCTGTGTGTGTATTTGTGTGTGTATTTGTGTGTATCTGTGTGTATACCAGGTTCCTCTGTCAGTCCGGGGGGCAGATTCGGTCAGCTCTTTTAAGGTAAAGCTTAAAACGTTCCTCTTTGATTGTGCCTGTAGTTAGGGCTGGCTCAGGTTAGTCCGGACCAGCCCTTAGTTAAGCTGCTTCTTAGGACACACCAAGCTCCTCTCTCACGCTCTCGTTCTACCATAATTCACGTTTTATTAATGCACATGACTAATTCAGCTTCTTTACGTAAGTTTTTTTGTGTTTTCTCCCTAGCAGGTCTTCGTAGATCATAGTTCCTTCTGGACCCTGGTCCTGACACCTGCTGACGCCTGCTGCTGCATCATCATCATCATCATCATCATCATCATTATTATTTTAAATATTAATCATATTACTGTCATCATAAACCAACATTACCCTCTCCTAAAGTCTCTGTGCTCTCCCTCCCCACAGGCTTCTGTGGTTGGTGGTTCTATCTGATGGTGGTTCTATGTGATGGTGGCTCTATGTGATGGTGGTTCTGATGGTGGTGATGGTGGTTCTGTGTGATGGTGGTTGATGGTGGTTCTATGTGATGGTGGTTCTATGTGATGGTGGTTCTATCCGATGGTGGTTCTATCTGATGGTGGTTCTATCTGATGGTGGTTCTGTGTGATGGTGGTTGATGGTGGTTATATGTGATGGTGGTTCTATCTGATGGTGGTTCTATGTGATGGTGGTTCTATGTGATGGTGGTTCTATGTGATGGTGGTTCTATGTGATGGTGGTTCTATGTGATGGTGGTTCTATGTGATGGTGGTTCTATGTGATGGTGGTTCTATGTGATGGTGGTTCTATGTGATGGTGGTTCTATGATGATGGTTGTTTCTGATGGTGGTTCTATGTGATGGTGGTTCTATGGTGGTTCTATGTGATGGTGGTTCTATGTGATGGTGGCTCTATGTGATGGTGGTTCTATGTGATGGTGGTTCTATGTGATGGTGGTTCTATCTGATGGTGGTTCTACCTGATGGTGGTTCTGTGTGATGGTGGTTCTATGTGATGGTGGTTCTATCTGATGGTGGTTCTATGTGATGGTGGTTGATGGTGGTTCTATGTGATGGTGGTTCTATCTGATGGTGGTTCTATGTGATGGTGGTTCTATGTGATGGTTGTTCTATGTGATGGTGGTTCTATGTGATGGTGGTTCTATGTGATGGTGGTTCTATGTGATGGTGGTTCTATCTGATGGTGGTTCTATGGTGGTGATGGTGGTTCTATGTGATGTGATGGTGGTTCTATGTGATGGTGGTTCTATGTGATGGTGGTTACCTGATGGTGGTGATGGTGGTTCTATGTGATGGTGGTTCTATGTGATGGTGGTTCTATGTGATGGTGGTTCTATGTGATGGTGGTTCTATCTGATGGTGGTTCTATGTGATGGTGGTTCTATCTGATGGTGGTTCTATGTGATGGTGGCTGTCCCTGCAGTGGTCCTGCTTACTACTCATAGTCATTGTTCATTCTGTCCTCATGACGTCATCGTAGTCGTCCATCAGGAGACGGATCGTCCTCTGACGTTCTCACTGAGGTTTCTTCCCTTTTTTCTCCATGGAGGGTTTTTTCATTGTTGGGGATGTTCCTGTGCCGATGAGGGTTTCTGGACAGATGATGTCACATGTACAGACTGTAAAGGCTCTACAAAATAAAATGAATTGGGTTCATAATACGTTCAAAGCATTTCTCTTCATGTATTACAGCTGAGGTTCAACAGATCTCTGACGACGAAGAGGATTCAACTGTATTTATGAAACAAACGCCAGGTGATGATTGTTATTCGTCAGCGTGACCTCGTCCCGTCACACATCGACCTCCAGACCGCGCCGATAAGCGCCTGTTTTCCTTCGTCTGTTGCCGTGGCGATAAGCACCGGCTGATCTTCAAGGTAGGGAGGACCTGGCGGCACTAATCCGCCGCACCTGGCCGACTCGGAGGTGTGACATCTGAAGGTCTCGCGTCCAGGTAGAAGTACACGCTTTCAGGTACTTGTACCTTTGTTCTCCGGTACTTTATACTGCTACACTATCACGTTGTTATTTATGCTCCTCTAAAGGTTTGTTGATTCGAGATACTCTGTCGATTGATATCAATAATGGAAATGATAAAAGAATACATCAAAGAAGAGCATTTTAACTAGAAAGTTACTTTAGTTACACAACAATTGTCACAATCGGCCTTAAACTGAAAAGCACGACTCTGGAGACGAGGTTCAAAAAAAGGTTTATTTACAAAAAGCAGCAAATGAAAATCACTCAGCAGACGAAACAACGTTCACTGAACAAAAGAACCAAAGAGCATCTAGACAATAAACGCACGGCTGTAAAAGGACACAACAGGAAGCGAGTCTGAACTTGCCAGTGGACAGTGGACATTGGTTCTCTGTGACATGGGACAAGAGGGACAGGACAAAGGGACACGCAGACAGGGTGGAGACACAGGGTGGAGACACAGGGTGGAGACACAGTATGGACACACAGGGTGGACACACAGGGTGGAGACACAGTATGGACACACAGGGTGGACACACAGGGTGGAGACACAGTATGGACACACAGGGTGGACACACAGGGTGGAGACACAGGGTGGACACACAGGGTGGAGACACAGGGTGGAGACACAGGGTGGACACACAGTATGGACACACAGGGTGGACACACAGGGTGGAGACACAGTATGGACACACAGGGTGGAGACACAGGGTGGACACACAGTATGGACACACAGGGTGGACACACAGGGTGGAGACACAGGGTGGACACACAGGGTGGAGACACAGGGTGGAGACACAGGGTTGACACACATGGTGGAGACACAGGGTGGAGACACAGTATGGACACACAGGGTGGACACACAGGGTGGAGACACAGGGTGGAGACACAGGGTGGACACACATGGTGGAGACACAGGGTGGAGACACAGTATGGACACACAGGGTGGACACACAGGGTGGACACACAGGGTGGAGACACAGGGTGGAGACACAGTATGGACACACAGGGTGGAGACACAGGGTGGAGACACAGTATGGACACACAGGGTGGAGACACAGGGTGGACACACAGGGTGGACACACATGGTGGAGACACAGGGTGGAGACACAGTATGGACACACAGGGTGGAGACACAGGGTGGAGACACAGGGTGGAGACACAGGTGAATCAGGGGAGACGGACAATCGGCACACGGGGGGACGAGCAAGTTGCCTGAAACGACAGGAAGGTTAGTTTTCAAAATAAAACAGGAAATCACGAGACAACATGGACACGAGACGAACCTGATTCTTGGACATGACAACAAATGATCAAACTTTAATGTAAAGTTATGGTTTAAAAGTAGACAGACATTTTATTCATGTTGTAGGACCTTTAACGCGTTCCGGTTTGGTTTAACATACAAGTGACATGTTAACATCAGGTGAACAGATACTGGCCACCGATTGGTTAACACGAGCGGTTAGAGTGACAGGTGGGCGGGTGCAGCGAGGAGGGAGAAGGAGAAGAGGCCGGATCGATCAGCGCAATGCGGCTCATCTTACCTGACAGGAGGAGAGACGGATGAAGCAAACTTTCCCACCAAACTGTGTTTACAGAGGGGGTGGGGGGGGGGGGGGGTCATTAGTCAAGGTGGGAACACCTTCAGGCATCTGCAGGTTGGACGGCTTGGAGACCCACAGGAGCTTCACCCCCTGAATACGATGGTAAATGTGTTCTTACATTTCTAGTTTGCAGATGTTCATGTTGGAAATGTTATCGAATTTTCCCGAGAAACGAATCGACAGCCAAGACGATTATTAGAGGAGCAAAGGAGACGGACGATCAGGACCTTCAGCCATTAAACATCTACGATCAACTCACTTTGGTTCTCGTTGAGCTAAAGTTGATTAAAGTTGATTAAAGTTGATTAAAGTTGATCTCGGATTAAACAAATTTTTAAAAAAAAAAAAAAAGAAACAAAGGCAAAAGTGGTGGAGCAGCAGGTATGGACACACACACACACACACACACACACACACACACACACACACACACACACACACACACACACACACACACACACACACACACACACACACACTTTAGACAGTGATGAGTGTGTTTAGCTCGGAGGGAGGTGGGGGGAGGATCTGCAGGTCGATGGGAGGGAGGAGAAGTGAAGGGGGGGGGTAACTTTAGCTGTTAATGATGGTGGACGGGGGGAGGGGGGAGGGGGGGGGTGACTTGAAGAGAGAGAGGGAAGGTAAGACGATCCAGGTTGGACTCACCCTTAAAAGCAACTTCACCTATTGTCCCTTCAGGCTGTGTGTGTGTGTGTGTGTGTGTGTGTGTGTGTGTGTGTGTGTGTGTGTGTGTGTGTGTGTGTGTGTGTGTGTGTGTGTGTGTGTGTGTGTGTGTGTGTGTGTGTGTGACAGGATGGCAGGTCTTATGAATCATGTGCTCCTCCTAACACCCCCCACCATTAGCCTTAGAGCGAGCTGTCATGTTCAAGAGAGAAGCGCTTGTTTTGTTGTACCCAAAGAAAGGAAACACTGTGAAAACATACACATGTACTTAGAGCCACAAAGTATGTAAACAAGCCGGCCGGCCTGTGACAGGTACACCGGGAGGGAGCGCTTGGTTCGTGTTGTGGGCCTGAGAAAAGGGTTAAATACACACAAACACACACAGGGGTCCTTTTGTGGGAGGAGATATCTCCACAGACAGGGAGAAGTGAGGGGAGCGCTTGTTTGGCTTTTGTTTACGCAAGAGAAAACACAAGTGCTGTATTCTGGGCAACAGAGTATGAAAATACACAAATATGAAAGTACACAATGAAAACACACAAACAAAGAGCGCTTGTTTTGTGGTACTGAGAGACAACAGTATAAACAAGAGCAAACACAGAGAAACCGATAGCGTGTCAACACACACACACACACACACACACATGCACACACACACACACACACACACACGCACGCACGCACACACACACACACACACACACACACACACACACACACACACACACACACACACACACACACACACACACACAGGGAGAACAATAGCTCTGATTAATTTCTCAGATTTCATGAGGTGTCAAACTGAAGAAGAGAAACAGAGCCGTTGTGAAACAAACATGGCAGCGCCGGCCAGCGAAACGAACACACCCTTGCTGTGAGGAAGAGGTCAGAAGTCAACTGTCACACAGGAGGGAGGAGGAGGAGGGAAAGGGAGAGAGGGGAGAGGACCAAAGAGAGAGGGGGAAGGAAGAGGAGGAAAAAGGAGGAAAAGGACCACAAGGGAGGAAGGGAGGAAGGGAGGAGGAAGAGAGAGGAGGAGACGTGAGAGCGAGGGGAGGAAGTAGGAATGAAGAAGAAGACGAGGGCAGCGCTGCTCTGCTCCTGGAGGAGAAGAGGAGGTTCTAGTGAACCTGCATGATGGATCAGGGTGTGTGAGTGTGTGTGTGTGTGTGTGTGTGTGTGTGTGTGTGTGCGTGTGTGTGTGTGTGTGTGTGTGTGTGTGTGTGTGTGTGTGTGTGTGAGTGTGTGTGTGTGGAGGAGGAAGATGTCTCTCTCCATCAATGACACCTTTGTATGTGACTGAAACATTACCTCGTGATGCGTTCAGGCGTCGTCATGTGAGGAGGAAATACTCACGTCGTCATACCTCGCCGCAGTAGAAGTACTAGTTACACGCTGTGAGTACTGTGTACCTTCCTTCCTTAAGCGTGAGTCAGTGTACAAAAACATATAAACTATATAAATGTACACATGTGGTTATAGGTCATTATTATTGTCTTTTGTTAATGTTGTAATATGTTTGATATGGTTTGATAATTAAAGGTGGTTTAATATGAACATAACTTGAGATTGATCTGTTAATCTCTAATAAACACATCGCTGACACATTTTTTATAACGATTTTGAAGTTATTATTTATCTTTTCATGTTTAAGTTTTGGCTGATTCTAACAGTCCATTTTAAGATGCAGTAAATTTATGAATATGATTTATTATGGAACCTGATTTTATTATTTAGAAGTTAAGAGGACACATACACACACAGACACACAAACCCACCCACAGATAGACAACAGACACACACACTGGTTCTCACAGAGGTGAGAGGAAGTCTATTAGCACCCTGGGCGTAATTACAGCGACTCAGGTGACATCTTACACCGGCTGGAAATAATACATAAAAGGAGTGTGTGTGTGTGTGTGTGTCTGTGTGCGTGGGCTGTCATGATTGTGTCGGCTCATGTCTCTTCATATGGGAGGAAAGTTGGACAACAAAAGACACGGAGGGTAAATTTGAGGGAGGAGAAGAAATGAGCCGACATGTCGACTTCTCTGAAGACCTGAACCTGATCCGCCCGGCAGGTGTGTGCGTGTGTGAGAATGTGTGTGTATTTGTGTGTGAGAATGGATCTGTGTTTGAGAGAGTGTGTGCGTGTGTGTGTGTGTATGTGAGAGTATGTGTCTGAATGTGTGTTTATGGTCTGTTTGACTCTGAATGGACCATAAGTCACTAAATGAACATCATGTTGTGTTGAAGAAGACTTGAAACTAGAGACTGAGACATAAACTCATGTTTACAATGTTTTAAATCCAAGTAGAGTCATTTCCTCATAGACTGATGGGAGCATAGTCGCCCCCTGCTGGTCAACAGAGAAGTAGAGTCATTTCCTCATAGACGTCTATAGGAGCAGAGGAGTCGCCCCCTGCTGGTCACTACAGAGAAGTAGAGTCATTTCCTCATAGACGTCTATGGGAGCAGAGGAGTCGCCCCTGCTGGTCAGTACAGAGAAGTAGAGTCATTTCCTCATAGACGTCTATGGGAGCAGAGGAGTCGCCCCTGCTGGTCACTACAGAGAAGTAGAGTCATTTCCTCATAGACGTCTATGGGAGCAGAGGAGTCGCCCCCTGCTGGTCACTACAGTAGAGTCATTTCCTCATAGACGTCTATGGGAGCAGAGGAGTCGCCCCCTGCTGGTCACTACAGAGAAGTAGAGTCATTTCCTCATAGACGTCTATGGGAGCAGAGGAGTCGCCCCCTGCTGGTCACTACAGAGAAGTAGAGTCATTTCCTCATAGACGTCTATGGGAGCAGAGGAGTCGCCCCCTGCTGGTCACCACACAGAATGCAGCTTTAATAAGCAAAGGCAACAGAAATAAAACCGACAATCTGCCTCTTGATCAAAAGTAAGACTTTGTTGGGGACAAGGAACAACTCACTTCCCTTCCTGCTACTAACAAACATAAAGAACGTCTATATTAATCCGCCTGGTAATTCAGGCAATATTCACATATTAATTGTTGTCTTCGCCATGAGGCTCCTAATAACTCCATTTTCTTCATGATCTGCCGTGATACTTGGCTGAGTATGCTAAGACTTTAGCACAAACTATTAGCATGGGGCCGCATGGAGCCAAATATTCCAAGCAGAGCATGCTAAGTGAAAGATGTGCTAGCATGTTAGCACATGGACACGGGGATTCGGATGCTCCAAGGCAGCCTTTACTGTCTGTGACCATGTGTGTATCATAGCAAACATTGGGAACAATGACGGAGAATATATGTACGTATACACAGGTATCATGTGGTGTATGTGTGTGTGTGTGTGATCTCTGTGTCGGCCCTTTGTCGCCCCCCACACACACATGCACATTGACTGATGGCTCTGTGTAATGAATGTAAAGGCTGTATTGTTCGTGTCGGCAGCGGCTCGGCTTTCTGCCCGCACTTCAAAGGGGAGGCGGAGATGATACAGCGAGCTGCTTTATGATCGTTTCGAGTCTCGTGGACCACCGTCGACTAAAAGAACATCCTTCTGTTGAAGAGGACTTACAACTCGTAAACTCATGTTTACAATGTTTACCGAGGGAATAAATAATCAGAGAAGTAGAGTCATTTCCTCATAGACGTCTATGGGAGCAGAGGAGTCGCCCCCTGCTGGTCACTACAGAGAAGTAGAGTCATTTCCTCATAGACGTCTATGGGAGCAGAGAGTCGCCCTGCTGGTCACTACAGAGAAGTAGAGTCATTTCCTCATAGACGTCTATGGGAGCAGAGCAGTCGCCCCCTGCTGGTCACTACAGAGAAGTAGAGTCATTTCCTCATAGACGTCTATGGGAGCAGAGGAGTCGCCCCCTGCTGGTCACTACAGAGAAGTAGAGTCATTTCCTCATAGACGTCTATGGGAGCAGAGGAGTCGCCCCTGCTGGTCACTACAGAGAAGTAGAGTCATTTCTCACGTCTATAGTCGCCCCTGCTGGTCACTACGTCTCATAGACGTCTATGGGAGCAGAGGAGTCGCCCCTGCTGGTCACTACAGAGAAGTAGAGTCATTTCCTCATAGACGTCTATGGGAGCAGAGGAGTCGCCCCCTGCTGGTCACTACAGAGAAGTAGAGTCATTTCCTCATAGACGTCTATGGGAGCAGAGGAGTCGCCCCCTGCTGGTCACCACACAGAATGCAGCTTTAACTCATGAAGCTTTGGCTTCACTCCTGACACAGCGGTCTGTCTCCCTGCAGCACATGCAACTCATAGCAGCACATTAATGGCCACAGTGTGACGTTGACGTTTGGTGAGATATTATATAAGACTAACTCCACAAAGCTGCTAACCAACACAGCGAGCTGCCGCACTTCACTTTATCGTATAAATAACAGTTACAATCAGAAGGGGGATGTGACACAATGGAGCGCATTTATCCGTGTTGTTACTGTGATTGCTTCATGGAGAGCTGACATTATATCGCATGTGTGATAAATGTCAAACAGTAATGAACAAAAGCATGTCAAGTGATTGCCGCGTTATGTCCGTCGTGTTTTGGAGGACCGACGGCTTGGCGAACAACAGCTGCTTCTTAGTTTTGATGCTTCCAAAGAACACTGTTAATGGTTTTATTTACATCATAAATGTGTGTAAACACTGCAGGAAAAGAGGGTAATGTGAAGACGCTAAGACCAGTGAAGAAAATGCTCATTTCTTAATAATTAGTAAATAATGTCAGCATGTGGTGAATAAAGACACAACGGTGTAGTAAAGTTATACAACACAATATTAGTCACATAAGTAAGAGAAGTCCTTAAAATGTATAGAATATTCATCTGAATTAAAGGACAGCTAAACTGAAAATAAATGTATGAATACATTAATAAAAACTATGGTGAGTGTCAATATAAAATGTCTAAACCAATCAAACTGTAAACAAGAAACCAACAATGCAAGGAGTGGTAATAACAGATGATAATGGACAGTATGCAGTACATAGTTGTAGCTCTGTTAGTTGTAGCTCTGTTAGTTGCAGCTCTGTTAGCCGTTGCTCTGTTAGTTGTAGCTATTTGTAGCTAGCTCTATTAGCCGTTGCTCTGTTAGTTGTAGCTCTATTAGCCGTTGCTCTGTTAGTTGTAGCTATTTGTAGCTAGCTCTATTAGCCATTGCTCTGTTAGTTGTTGCTCTGTTAGTTGTAGCTCTGTTAGTTGTTGCTCTATTAGCCGTTGCTCTGTTAGTTGTAGCTCGTTGCTCTGTTAGTTGTAGCTGTTCTGTAGCTCTATTAGCCGTTGCTCTGTTAGTTGTTGCTCTGTTAGTTGTAGCTCTGTTAGTTGTAGCTCTATTAGCCGTTGCTCTGTTAGTTGTAGCTCTGTTAGTTGTAGCTCTATTAGCCGTTGCTCTGTTAGTTGTAGCTCTGTTAGTTGTTGCTCTGTTAGTTGTAGCTCTGTTAGTTGTAGCTCTATTAGCCGTTGCTCTGTTAGTTGTAGCTCTATTAGCCGTTGCTCTGTTAGTTGTTGCTCTGTTAGTTGTAGCTCTGTTAGTTGTAGCTCTATTAGCCGTTGCTCTGTTAGTTGTAGCTCTATTAGCCGTTGCTCTGTTAGTTGTAGCTCTGTTAGTTGTAGCTCTGTTAGTTGTTGCTCTGTTAGTTGTAGCTCTATTAGCCGTTGCTCTGTTAGTTGTAGCTCTATTAGCCGTTGCTCTGTTAGTAGTAGCTCTATTAGCCGTTGCTCTGTTAGTTGTAGCTCTATTAGCCGTTGCTCTGTTAGTTGTAGCTCTGTTAGTTGTAGCTCTATTAGCCGTTGCTCTGTTAGTTGTTGCTCTATTAGCCGTTGCTCTGTTAGTTGTTGCTCTGTTAGTTGTTGCTCTGTTAGTTGTAGCTCTGTTAGTTGTAGCTCTATTAGCCGTTGCTCTGTTAGTTGTAGCTCTGTTAGCCGTTGCTCTGTTAGTTGTAGCTCTATTAGCCGTTGCTCTGTTAGTTGCTCTGTTAGTTGTAGCTCTGTTAGTTGTTGCTCTGTTAGTTGTAGCTCTATTAGCCGTTGCTCTGTTAGTAGTAGCTCTATTAGCCGTTGCTCTGTTAGTTGTAGCTCTGTTAGTTGTAGCTCTATTAGCCGTTGCTTTGTTAGTTGTTGCTCTATTAGCCGTTGCTCTGTTAGTTCTTGCTCTGTTAGTTGTTGCTCTATTAGCCGTTGCTCTGTTAGTTGTAGCTCTATTAGCCGTTGCTCTGTTAGTAGCTCTATTATGTTGCTCTGTTAGTTGTAGCTCTGTTAGTTGTTGCTCTGTTAGTTGTAGCTCTATTAGCCGTTTCTGTTAGTAGTAGCTCTATTAGCCATTGCTCTGTTAGTTGTAGCTCTATTAGCCGTTGCTCTGTTAGTTGTTGCTCTGTTAGTTGTAGCTCTGTTAGTTGTTGCTCTATTAGCCGTTGCTCTGTTAGTTGTAGCTCTATTAGCTCTGTTAGTTGTAGCTCTAGCCGTTGCTCTGTTAGTTGTTGCTCTGTTAGTTGTAGCCTGTTAGTTGCTCTATTAGCCGTTGCTCTGTTAGTTGTAGCTCTATTAGTTGTTGCTCTGTTAGTTGTTGCTCTATTAGCCGTTGCTCTGTTAGTTGTAGCTCTATTAGCCGTTGCTCTGTTAGTTGTAGCTCTATTAGCCGTTCTGTTAGTTGTTGCTCTGTTAGTTGTAGCTCTGTTAGTTGTTGCTCTATTAGCCGTTGCTCTGTTAGTTGTAGCTCTATTAGCCATTGCTCTGTTAGTTGTAGCTCTATTAGCCGTTGCTCTGTTAGTTGTTGCTCTGTTAGTTGTAGCTCTGTTAGTTGTAGCTCTATTAGCCGTTGCTCTGTTAGTTGTAGCTCTATTAGCCGTTGCTCTGTTAGTAGTAGCTCTATTAGCCGTTGCTCTGTTAGTAGCTCTGTTAGTTGTTAGCTCTAGTTAGCCGTTGCTCTGTTAGTTGTTGCTCTATTAGCCGTTGCTCTGTTAGTTGTTGCTCTGTTAGTTGTTGTTAGCCGTTGCTCTGTTAGTTGTAGCTCTATTAGCCGTTGTTAGCTCTGTTAGTTGTTGCTCTGTTAGTTGTAGCTCTGCCTGTTAGTTGTAGCTCTATTAGCCGTTGCTCTGTTAGTTGTAGCATTAGCCGTGGCCTGTTAGTTTAGTAGCTCTCTGTTAGTTGTTGCTCTGTTAGTTGTTGCTCTGTTAGTTGTAGCTCTGTTGCTCTGTTAGTAGTAGCTCTATTAGCCGTTGCTCTGTTAGTTGTAGCTCTGTTAGTTGTCTGCTCTGTTAGTTGTAGCTCTGTTAGTTAGCTCTGTTAGCCGTTGCTCTGTTAGTTGTAGCTCTGTTAGCCGTTGCTCTGTTAGTTTAGCTCTGTTAGCCGTTGCTCTGTTAGTTGTAGCTCTATTAGCCGTTGCTCTGTTGTAGTCTGTTAGTTGTAGCTCTATTAGCCGTTGCTCTGTTAGTTGTAGCTCTATTAGCCGTTGCCTGTTAGTTGTTGCTCTGTTAGTTGTTGCTCTGTAGCTCTGTTAGTTGTAGCTCTATTGCCGCTGCTGTTAGTTGTAGCTCTGTTAGCCGTTGCTCTGTTAGTTGTAGCCTGTTAGCTAGCTCTGTTAGTTGTAGCTCTGTTAGTTGTAGCTCTGTTATTAGCCCATTGCTCTGTTGCTCTGTTAGTTGTAGCTCTGTTAGTTGTAGCTCTATTAGTTGCTCTGTTAGTTGTTGCTCTATTAGCTCTGTTAGTTGTTGCTCTGTTAGTTGTTGCTCTGTTAGTTGTAGCTCTATTAGCCGTTGCTCTGTTAGTTGTAGCTCTATTAGTTGTTGCTCTAGTTTAGTTGTTGCTCTGTTAGTTAGTAGCGTTGCTCTGTTAGTAGTAGCTCTATTAGCCGTTGCTCTGTTAGTTGTAGCTCTATTAGCCGTTGCTCTGTTAGTTGTAGCTCTGTTAGTTGTTGCTCTATTAGTTTGCTCTGTTAGTTGTAGCTCTATTATTGCTCTGTTAGTTGTAGCTCTATTAGCCGTTGCTCTGTTAGTTGTTGCTCTGTTAGTTGTAGTTGCTCTGTTAGTTGTTGCTCTGTTTATTAGCCGTTGCTCTGTTAGTTGTAGCTCTATTAGCCGTTGCTCTGTTAGTTGTAGCTCTATTAGCCGTTGCTCTGTTAGTTGTAGCTCTATTAGCCGTTGCTCTGTTAGTTGTTGCTCTAGTTGTAGCTCTGTTAGCTGTTGTATTAGCCGTTGCTCTGTTAGTTGTAGCTCTATTAGCCATTGCTCTGTTAGTTGTAGCTCTGTTAGTTGTAGCTCTGTTATTAGTTGCTCTGTTAGTGCTCTGTAGCTCTATTAGCCGTTGCCTGTTAGTAGTAGCTCTATTAGCCGTTGCTCTGTTAGTTGTAGTTGCTCTATTAGCCGTTGCTCTGTTAGTTGTTGCTCTATTAGCCGTTGCTCTGTTAGCCGTTGCTCTGTTAGTTGTAGCTCTATTCTGTTAGTTGTAGCCGTTGCTCTGTTAGTTTGTTGCTCTGTTAGTTGTAGCTCTATTAGCCGTTGCTCTGTTAGTAGTAGCTCTATTAGCCATTGCTCTGTTAGTTGTAGCTCTATTAGCCGTTGCTCTGTTAGTTGTTGTAGCTCTATTAGTTGCCTGTTAGTTAGCTCTATTAGTTGTTGCTCTGTTAGTTGTAGCTCATTAGCCGTTGCTCTGTTAGTTGTTGCTCTGTTAGTTGTAGCTCTGTTAGTTGTAGCTCTATTAGCCGTTGCTCTGTTAGTTGTAGCTCTATTAGCCGTTGCTCTGTTAGTTGTTGCTCTATTAGCCGTTGCTCTGTTAGTTGTAGCTCTATTAGCTATAACTCGAGGCCGATCGGTACGTCAGCATGACAGATTAGTTTTAACAGATTATCCCTTTAAATACGGAATCGTTCCGTATTTGAGAATAAAATAGCGCGTCACGTTTTGAATCTATACGAGACGGGTTTTGTCCCGTATTTTCTGAGTTGTCATCAATGCAGCATTCCAATGCAAATAATCCCACCTGAGTTCTGTGAAGACTCGTCCTATTCTGCCCCTGATTGGGTAACACTTGCTGCCATCGTGGAGTCAGAGCAGGGCGGGTCTCTTGGCCGAGTGTCGATAAGAAAGAATGGCGGCGGCAGCTCCAGATACTCCCCACGTCCTGCTCTGAAGCGACAGCAGATGCAAAAGTACTGACGAGAGTTATAGATCGAGAGTCTGTTCAGTGATTTCAATAGCAGATATCTTTTTATAATTTCTTAATGTTTTTATGAAAACACCCCTTCCCTCCTCGTGCAGGCGTCCCTTGTTTTTCTGTATTGAAGGTGGCAACCCTAAGAGAGATGGACACGCCAACATACGCAAAGCAAAAAACTCAAAATCTCATGACAGCGAAGAGCAGCAGCAGCCACCGAAACAACCAGAGATAAAGTGGATTAACGTACCGGTTCCTCCACCAGGGATGTGAATGCTGGTTTAACGTTGATACATGACATGTGTGTGTATGTATGTATATGCATATGTATATGCAGTGCTGTGATTTGATGTCTGCTGTTGGTGGGCGGGGCTACACACAGGAATGTAAAGAGAAAGGGGCGGAGCCCTGCTGTTGACCTCTCTCATTCTTTGTTCCCTTTGAGCAAAGTTTTGCCCTAAGTGCTGGATACATGATCCAATCCAAACTTACCACACACACACACACACACACACACACACACACACACACACACACACACACAGTGATGCACCCTCACATTTTCCATCTCACTTACGCGCAAACATTATATATACATGTATATACATATATGCAGCTATACTTTATAATGACTTTTTCTTCCTTCACAAACTCTCTCACACACACACACACACACACACACACACACACACACACACACACACACACACACACACACACACACACACACACACACACACACATTCCTTGAGGACAAAGACAGAAGAGGGAGGTCTGTCAGAGTCAAATGTCAAACTGCTCTTAGCTGCTGTTTGCTAAACACTCCTCTGGTAATGACTTCAAATAGCTTAGCAGAACATGCCCTGTGTGTGTGTGTGTGTGTGTGTTTGTGAGTCTGTGTGTGTATGTGCTTCAGAAGAGAAAGGGAAACAGAGAGATAAACTCTCAGAAGTACTTCTAAGTGTAGTCACCCTTCTCACTCGCACTTCTCGTCCTCATACCAGACCGTGCTGCAGGGGAGAAGGTCCACTGAGCTCCACGCTGTCCAGATGAGCTCACACTGCAACTACTGTTCTTTATAATCACTTTGCCGCTAATTTCAGAACCTTGATGCCATTTTTCAAAACTCCCAACCAATGATCAAATTGCATGTTTTACAAAACTCTAAGACGTTTTTCAATCGCTTGGATACAATACACAAAAACCAAAGATCATTTCTTCATTGAACTAAAATCACCTGTTAAATATGACTCAATGTGACATCAAAGTACTATTTAAAAATGCAATTCCTATGTTACGGTTGAAATGATTGTCCATTCATTTTCCATTACAATCATCAACTATTCAATATCAATTGATACAACATCTCAAAATGAGAAGTATTTGCTGCATAAGCCGTAGTGCAAAGTTTTATGGATACTGACAAACACAAGGCTTTTGAAGAGGGTAATGGAGCTGAATGCTGATGACAACCATTACATATTTATATATATGGATGAGGCTTCAATCTGGCCAAGACAAGGAGGAGAGGTCGGAATTTCATTGGCCAGCAGGCAACCATCCAAGCACCTGGACAACGTGGGGCAACATCACCGTGTGTGCAGCCATGTCTGAGGGTGTGTGGTCGGGCGCTGGGCTCCCATTGGCTCATATGATGCCGCTCTCCTTGTAACCTCCCCTGATGAGCTGGACCAGGTCTGTAGAGCTGACGGTGTGACGATGTCATTGTGTGGGACAACGTCAGCTTCCACCAGGCTCAAGTGGTGCAACCATGTGTTCATGCACATGAACCCGAACCAGCCCGTGTTTGCCCCCATAGTCTCCTTTCCTCAACGCGACTGAGGAACTCTTCTCCTCATGGAGGTGAAGGTGTACAATAGGTGCCCCCACCAACAAGTAACCCGTCTCCAGGCCTGGATGAAGCATGCAGACCAGCGTCAGGGCTGGATGAAGCATGCACACCAGTGCCAGGGCTGGATGAAGCATGCAGACCAGTGCCAGGCCTGGATGAAGCATGCAGACCAGCGTCAGGGCTGGATGAAGCATGCACACCAGTGCCAGGCCAGGATGAAGCATGCAGACCAGTGCCAGGCCAGGATGAAGCATGCAGACCAGCGTCAGGGCTGGATGAAGCATGCAGACCAGCGTCAGGGCTGGATGAAGCATGCACACCAGTGCCAGGCCTGGATGAAGCATGCAGACCAGCGCCAGGGCTGGATGAAGCATGCACACCAGTGCCAGGCTGGATGAAGCATGCAGACCAGTGCCAGGCTGGATGAAGCATGCAGACCAGTGCAGACCAGGCCAGGATGAAGCATGCAGACCAGTGCCAGGCCTGGATGAAGCATGCAGACCAGCGTCAGGCCTGGATGAAGCATGCAGACCAGCGTCAGGGCTGGATGAAGCATGCAGACCAGCGTCAGGGCTGGATGAAGCATGCACACCAGTGCCAGGCCAGGATGAAGCATGCAGACCAGTGCGAGGCCAGGATGAAGCATGCAGACCAGCGTCAGGGCTGGATGAAGCATGCAGACCAGCGTCAGGGCTGGATGAAGCATGCAGACCAGCGTCAGGGCTGGATGAAGCATGCACACCAGTGCCAGGCCAGGATGAAGCATGCAGACCAGTGCCAGGCCTGGATGAAGCATGCACACCAGTGCCAGGCCAGGATGAAGCATGCAGACCAGTGCCAGGCCGGGATGAAGCATGCAGACCAGGGCCAGGCCAGGATGAAGCATGCAGACCAGTGCCAGGCCAGGATGAAACGTTGCCCCAAGATTGTTTCCAAGATGTTTGGCTGATGAAAACATCCATTGTGATGTGGATGAGAACGTGTGGCCGGATCCACAAGACGGGTTGATGAAAATGTAAATGTTTGCTAATCAAACAGTTTTCCAGGTGAGGAACAGCGTTTTTTTCATGTTTTGCAGCAAATGACTCTATTTTTGATTTGATTCAAATAAACCTATGTTATGATTTTATTGTATTTCATAAAAGTCACATTTTGTTCAATGACTCCACCGTGTGTACTATTCTTTCTACTACAGTAGTACTTTTACAGGGATGTATTTACATTTAGTACAGTAATGAAACCTGTATCATCTATTTTGTACAGCAATATTGAATGATTGTACAAACAACCACACTGTGAAACTATGGTATCTTGTGTGTAGGTGATTAAATGAATGTTGCCGTATTTCATGATAAATCGATGTTTGAACCGATGAACCCGTCAGTGAAAGAGTTCTTTACAGATCTTATTGCACAATGCAATGTTCTGAACATTGGAGAGCTGTTACAAGTGAAGACTCTCGTGAGTTTTGTATCTAGAGTTTTGAAAAATGACATCAAGGTTCTGAAAATAGTATGAAGGTGATTGTAAAAAACTGTCAAAAAAACATCAACAGCAGGAGAGAGGACGATGATGATGAAGAGGATGAAGAGGTGAAACAATGGAGAGAGCTAAAAAGACGCTAAATCAGACAAACAGATGGCTGGTTTAAAGAGAAGGTTTAAAATGTCAAAGTGGAAACCTGATGATGAGGAAACAGGTTGTTTAATGAAGTACAGGAACTTTAACTTATAACCGTAACTATAACTTATTTAACTCATAACTTTAACCTTTTTCCTATAACTTTAAGTCATAACTTCAACTTGTAACTTCAACCTGTAACTTTTAATATTGACATCATTTTCTAACCTTACCTCATATCTTTGACTTGTAACTTTTAATATCTGTAACTTGCAACTTGTAACTTTAACTTGACACTTTAATTCTTAACTTTTAACATGAACTTTTAACTGCAATCAGGAACTTTTGCTCTCAAAAATTAAAGCTTTGGTCTTGAAAAACGAAAGATTTTTTTTTACGATCCGAGTCTGTACGCAGTGGGCGGGGCTTACGCCGCTGAATGAACAGTTTCTATTGGTGGATCGACTGGGCCACCATTAAACGCTAACGGGAGGCGACTGTCACGAGCAACACGCAGGTAAGCTGACTTTGTATTTTGTGTAAATGATTTTAAATGCAGCAGCACTTTGATTTCGTGTTGTTAGTGTCGAGTGTTTTATTAAGAACGACATGGAGGGCTGCTGTGTTGACCTGAAGCCCCACTTTCTACGTGCACGTAACTTTAACGTTCAGGTCCATCTCAGATCCTGCAGGCAGAACATGATGAGGAACCTGAGGGCGACTGTGGGTGAGTGGGGAGCAGGTCGTCCTCCAATCAGAGGGTTGTGGGTTCGATCCCAGGCTCTGCTAACCTGCATGTCGATGTGTCCTTGGGCAAGACACTTAACCCAACATGGCTCCTGTAGCTGCAACTACAGCGTGTGATTGTTAGTTACTGATGTAAAGGTGTCACTGTGTGTGGTTCTCCTGTCATCAGTGTGTGATGGGTGTGAATGGGTGAATGATGTCATGTAGTGTTAAAGCGCTTTGAGTGGTCAGAAGACTAGAAAAGCGCTATACAAGTACAGGCCATTTACCATTTACAGCCCGGGTCACTGGAGCAGAGGGCCATGAAGGTCCTGCTGCAGTGCCGTGGATTCCTCTTCTTCTGGACGGGACGTCCACATAAATGTCCTTCAACTGGCTTCATTTTTTGGACTTGATGCACATCTCATGTGTTGCAGAGCAGAGTGAATCGATTATCGTGCGTTTATTTTGCTCACTAAGTTATAATAAGGTGGCATAAAAAGCTTGTTTTACTAAAGAATAGAAAAACATAAAGTGGAAGCACAAGTTAAACACATTATATCACAGAACTATGCTCATGCAACAACTATTTAACACATTTATCACACTCTTATCAAATCCTGCACCAAACTTAATGGAAATATATATCTATATATAAATGCATATATATAATTTTATTTATTTATTCATATTTATTATTTAATATAATAAATTTATTATATGATATTTATATTGGATATTTATAATAGTTACGATATGGTAGTTATATAATATTCTGAATATTGTTTTATATATTTATATACTGAATTGTTTGAATAAGATCTCCTTATTATGTTAAACTGTTTAACTGCAAAGTAATAATGCATGTTTGATAGTAAAGTGCTGCTGCATTTAAAATTATTTTGACAAAATACAAAGTCAAAGTCAACTGTCGCTCGGGACAGAAGGTTTTTTTTTGAGCAAAAGTTTTTGTTTTGCAGCCAAAAATTCTAGTTTCATAAGCAAAACTAACAGATAATTTGATCTCAGTTTATATATTATTACTTAAAAATTCGCTCTCAAAACAGTTTCTGCCGTCATAGTTTGCTGTTGCTGGACGATGTATCGCTGCTGGTTGCTCATGATTGGTTGATTTGTTGCTGGTTGTCGTTGCTGGTTGTTGTGACCAGTGGTTGATGGTTTTAGTTTCCTTTTCCGTCCTCAGTAGAAATGTCAGCTCCTCCCCTCAAAGATCTCCATCAGGAAACATCAGCCGCGAGTCGAGCTGGTTGCCGCCGGCGTTGCCAGGCTGACGGGAGGGGGGGGGTCCAGCATTTGCCCCCCTGCGTCTCCTCTCTTGTATTTATTTCTGTCTCCATTTATTTCGTCCACACTTTGCCGCCGAGGTAAAAACACGCCGCGCCGCGTATGCAAATCCGGTTAGCTTCGCCTCCAAGGCGTGACATTTCAGAAATGTGAAATAAATTGATATGGCTCAATTAGATTGAGACCGCCGCCGTCCTCCCCCTCCTCTCTCCCCCGTCTCCCTCAGCCTCTCGCCTCGTCCCAAATTGCCTCTCATTTGCCGGCTCGCATTCGGAGATGTTAATTATACGTGTTTGCGTGGCGCCATTTGTCTAAAACAGCGAGGGAGCCGCAGAGGGCCGGACGCACGCGGCCAGCCGCGAGGCCGCGACGCGGCTAAAAGCTTATCCCGGCGGGGGGGGGCAAGAAGGACAAGTGGGAAAGGAGGGAAGACAGAGGAGACGAGAGATGACGGGGGACAGGAGGGGAGACAGAGGGCAGGAGGCAGGACGGGGGACAGGTGAGAGAGGAAGAGGACGTGGAAACGGAAGAGGAAGAGAAGACACACCAGAAGAGAAGAAAGAGAAGGAAGAGATTGAGGGGGGGGGGGGGTGGAGGAGGAGAATGCGGAGGAGGAAGAGGAGGAGGAAGAGGAGGAGGATAAGGACGAGGAAGAGAGAGAGGAGAAGTTTACTGTTGATTAGCAATGAGTTTAGACAATGAACACATCTTTTATTTTTCTTTGTATTGAACAAAAAAATAATAAAAAACAGCATCAACACTGATGTCAACAAAACAATTAAAAGTCACGTTTGGGCGATTTAAACAACAATAGACAACAGCATGCTGCTTGTTGTGATGTTGTTGTGAAAACCACTCATTCAAAGCTTTTGTATCACACTATTTATGTCAGCCCTATATATATATATATATATATATATTAGGGCTGTCAAAAATTAACTAATTAATCGCACATGTAATTCATTTATCTCGATTAATGGCGATTAATGAATGTCGTTGTTGATGTTGTCGATGTTGTTATTGATGATTTTTTGTTTTCGAATTCCCCCAGATGGAACATATTGAACTAGCGACTCTTCCTGTCGTCCTCGTGCACTTTGCTCTCAACTCTCATCATTCAACGTGTCTGAAGTGCCAACAATCTCTCACATTTAGCAGGACGTTTTCAAACCAGGTCTTTTAGGGACACGGTGGTGGTCCTCTGCAGACCGTGTGCCACGCAGGGTAACGTTCCATGTTGAGATGGAAGTACCATAGCAGCTAGCTTAGCATATCGGTGCTTTAAGTGGTCCTTTTGGCGATCACCCTCCTTCTGTTTGACCCAAGGAGTAATTCCTCTGCACACCTCTCTGCCGTATGCCGCGCATCTGTTTGTTTTACTTCCAAAAAGCTCTCTCCCAGGTGATCTAACTGACTGCAGCTAGCAGCCGCTTCGTTTCTGCAGTCAACTACGTTAAAATATTTTGTTGCATTAATCTAGGCCACATTAATCGCATAGATTAATGCGTTAATGTTGACATCCCTAATATTTATTATTTAAGTTGTATATATACATATACAACTTTACCTCGCCTCTTTTAGTCACCTTGTCTTATCTACCAATCAGCTGTCAGCAGGTTAAGATAGGTGTGTGTGTGTGTGTGTGTGTGTGTGTGTGTGTGTGTGTGTGTGTGTGTGTGTGTGTGTGTGCAACGCGTGTAGATATGGATGTTTGTTGCCTATGGAAACATCTTTGCGTGTTATATCTGCTGGATGAGGAAAGTCAACGTATACATACTGTATGTATACATACAAGTTAAATACTGACAGACACACACACACACACAGGTTGTTGTTTGCAGCGAGCATGTTGAGAGAAAACAGCGCTGTTGACTTTCCTCATCCAGCAGATATAAGACGCAAAGATGTTTCCATAGGCAACAAACATCCATATCTACACGCGTTGCACACACACACACACACACACACACACACACACACCTATCTTAACCTGCTGACAGCTGATTGGTAGATAAGACAAGGTGACTAAAAGAGGCGAGGTAATCTTCTCTCATTATTTCAATTACAAGGCTAAACGCAGCAATCAGACGCATAATGACGGAGGAATGGAGAGAGGGAGAGGGGGGGAGAGGGGGGGAGAGGGGGGGAGAGGGGGAGAGGGTATGGGGAGGGCAGCAGACAGACAAAAAGGAGACATGTTTTCATTGGTTTACACATCGGAGGTAGAAACACAAAGAGGAAACCAGAGGGGGGCAAAAAGAGGAAAATATTTGTATTGATTTCAGAACGATAAAAAGAAAGATTTGCTCGGCGGGAGAAAAAGAAGAAAATCAATAACAACATTTGCATCGATTTTTCTTGGAACGAATAAAGATTTATTTTAGAAAAATACAGACGAAGAAAGAAAATAAAAATAAAGAGACAGAAAAAAGAAAAGAAAATATTTGATGAGGAGCAGGAGGTGGAGAAAGGAGATCTGGACGAGACCTCAGACGGTCACTTAAAGGTCTCTAACTGGATCTTTTGCTCTCGTTACTCCAGTGAGTCTGAGGATGTGGATGAAGTCGTCGTGGTTGTGTGTTCTGAACAGGAAGTGACCATAATGGGACAGGGAGATGTCCTTAGTCGAGACGGTTAAGGGAGACAAACTTCTGTTCTTTGAAGAGAAGTCGACGCTCTGTGTCTTATCCTCTGCAGCACGATGTTCATTTAATGATTCATGGTCCATTTATAGTCAAACTGACCATAAAGCAGGGGACGCTTTAGGGCGGGGCTACACGCTGACTGACAGGTGGACACCACAACGTTCAGACACCTCAAGGCT
>BMAF01000013.1:13283029-13293029 GCA_014132575.2 Gasterosteus nipponicus | reverse complement strand
CAATTCAAATAACATATGAGGTCCACACGTTGTCTCTTAATAAAAGGTAAAAAGGTGAAAAGGGAAAAACTCTCCCGGCTGTAAATGAAACATTGATTGACGGCCTCCTCTCAGCTCCGTTTCTTCTTCGTTGGTGGACACCAGAGTGCGTGAACACGGCGTCTGAAACAGACTCCTTCAGAGACACTCGATATCCGCTGTGTGCGTGTGTGTGTGTGTGCGTGCGTGTGTGCGTGCGTGTGTGTTTGGAGGAAATCTCATTGCTGTTATGGATTTCTCATTCTTTTTTTTTAAAACGCCTTTGAGGTTTTCAGGAAAATCTGTAAACTTTGTGTTTTTGCACTTCTGTGGTGAACCCCACACACACACACACACACACACACACACACACACACACACACACACGCACACACACACGCACACACACACACACGCACGCGCACGCACGCACACACACGCACACGCATGCACACGCACGCGCAATGATGTGATGCATCATTTCTTTCCTTTTGTAATTCTACCTTCGATACAAATAAAGTGTCTAAGATCTAAAACGAGAGAGAAAAAGATTTAAGGACAGTTTTCTGTTTTAGGGTCAAGAGTTTCACAATAAAAGCACGTTTTTATAGAAGAGTTATGTAGAAGGTGACTGATGACACAGTGTGACATCTACCATATGTTGGAGATCACTTCTTCTTCTGGAACCTTCTCGTCCTCCCACTGAGCCTGGAAACAGCTCGTGACCTGAGGATGAAGATGATGTGGAAGAGGACAACGATGGAGATGAGGATGAGGAGGGTGAAGATGAAGATGGTGGGGAAGAAGAGGATCATGAAGGATATGAAGATGAGGAAGAGGATGGCAATGAACACGAAAGAGAGGAAGAAGGAGAAGGATGTAGGAGTGTAACGTGATAGACTGAGGTGAGAGTTAATGTCTACATCTAAGTGTGTGTGTGTGTGTGTGTGTGTGTGTGTGTGTGTGTGTGTGTGTGTAAGGCGATTACAGATCTGGAGGCTTTGGTTACCCCCCCCCTTCCCGCCAGTTGGGTTTGATGGTTTTATTGCCTCTCTCAGCTCGATGCAAATCTCATCTCCAGTTCTTAGACACAAAGTGACAAACAGAGAGAGGGAGGAGGGGGGAGGAGGGGGAGAGATAACCCCTCCTTGAAGAAGAGGAAATCCTCTCCTGAAAACTCGGCGTCGGGTTTCTTCCGTTTGGAAAATATTCTCAATTTGATAAAAAATGTCTAAAGTGACTTTGAGAGCGTGTCTGGTTTCCTGGAGGCTTCTGCTGCACATTACGCCGCTCCTTTAATGCGCTTAGCTCGCTTTAGCGCCGCACTCTGTCTCTGTGTGTGTTTACAGCACACTAATTAAACTTCAAGAAAATGACTTATTATTCATAAATGAACATCATGTTGTGTTGAAGAAGACTTGAAACTAGAGACTGAGACCATAAACTCATGTTTACAATGTTTACTGAGGGAATAAATCAAGAGAGAAGTAGAGTCATTTCCTCATAGACGTCTATGGGAGCAGAGGAGTCGCCCCCTGCTGGTCACTACAGAGAAGTAGAGTCATTTCCTCATAGACGTCTATGGGAGCAGAGGAGTCGCCCCTGCTGGTCACTACAGAGAAGTAGAGTCATTTCCTCATAGACGTCTATGGGAGCAGAGGAGTCGCCCCTGCTGGTCACTACAGAGAAGTAGAGTCACTTCCTCATAGACGTCTATGGGAGCAGAGGAGTCGCCCCCTGCTGGTCACTACAGAGAAGTAAAGTCATTTCCTCATAGACGTCTATGGGAGCAGAGGGAGGTGCCCCCTGCTGGTCACTACAGAGAAGTAGAGTCATTTCCTCATAGGACGTCTATGGGAGCAGAGGAGGTAAGCCCCCTGCTGGTCACTACAGAGAAGAGTCATTTCCTCATAGACGTCTATGGGAGCAGAGGAGTCGCCCCCTGCTGGTCACTACAGAGAAGTAGAGTCATTTCCTCATAGACGTCTATGGGAGCAGAGGGTCGCCCCCTGCTGGTCACTACAGAGAAGTAGAGTCATTTCCTCATAGACGTCTATGGGAGCAGAGGAGTCGCCCCCTGCTGGTCACTACAGAGAAGTAGAGTCATTTCCTCATAGACGTCTATGGGAGCAGAGGAGTCGCCCCCTGCTGGTCACCACACAGAATGCAGCTTTAACTCATGAAGCTTTTTCATTTCAGTAGCAGCAGCTGTGTAACTTTTAATTGGATCTTTACTCTTTACTCTCATTTTTTATGTTGTCATCTTCTTTCTCATCTCCACAGAAACCTGTCACACTTTGTTCTCGTTTCTTTCTTTTTTCTCGCCCCCCTTTTTTCTGCCACCGCCGTGTTTATGTTTCCCTTCGTATCAAGTTGTTCCTCCTCTGGTATCAATATTGTTTGCCGTCTACGGATCAATAAGCAGGAATAAAAAACTTTACCGACCCAATCAATTACTCCCCACTTCATTTTCATAACTCGACTCCATCGTCCTCGTCGCCGCGCCAACAGCCTGATGATCCTGCCTCTCCCCTGAGACCAGCGCCCCCCCACCTCCTCCACCGCCTCCACCCCCCCGCTGCATTAACTCCAGAATGGCTAACGAGGTATCGGATTCTGCGATGATGGACCTTACATCGGGAAAAATCTGAGGCCGGATCGGTTTACGCCTAAAACAGCGGTATGGGATCAATAACAATATTTTCCTTGGAAAACAGCAGCTTCTTCCCCTCTATGACAACCCCCTCCTCGCCCCCCGCCCTATACCCCCTCCCAACCACTTTAAAAGCCTCTCCACATTCATTTTTAATGGCAGAGGGGTTAGCAGGTTGCGCGGTTAGCCGCGGCGGCGGAAAGGCTGATACGCCGACAGCTGTGCCGCGTGCCGAGCCAAGACGCCGTTTGGGTTTGTGGGGGGTCGGTGTCAGCAGCTAATTGGTTCCTCAGCTGGGACACTCGATCCGTCTGATCCAATCGGAGGAGCCAGAGACGGGATGAAGGTTTTCACAGAAAACACATCGTCTTGAGCCGAACATCATGAGTCCATCAGACTCGGCAGAACCCAACAAGGGTCAAGAACCCAACGAGGGTCCAGAACCCAACGAGGGTCCAGAACACAAGACAAAGGACATTCTTGACATCTCATTGAAAATCTAACTGTTCACTTCAATCATGTTCTGCAAAGAACATGAACTTCTGAACGCCTCTGCCTGGATTCATCTGAGACCAGAAGTCATGTGACCATAAACTAGAGAATCTGTGGATGGATTTGGGGAGGGGAGCACAGAGCAGAGAGGAGAGATTATTTATAGGTCGAGATATTTAACAGGTAGAGCCTCCATCTTTGTAAGTAAATCGTTTGTGTAATGACCATGTTACTCTGCAGTCCAAATCCTCCACTTCCAGTCACCCTGCAGCGGCTGCTACAGAGCGACATGACTTTTATTCTGAAGGAAAAATGAAGACAGTTAAACCCCCCCTCATTCGCTTTGGTGTTCAGAACAAGGCTGAGATCAAAGCCTTCGAGAGACCCTCGAGTCAACCACTCGACCCCGACTCAAGTAGTGACGAAGAGTGGTCTCACACACACACACACACACACACACACACACACACACACACACACACACACACACACACACACACACACACACACTCACACACTCAGCGGGGGTCCTCCGGCGGGTCAGCGGGAGGATTAACCCTCTAGTTCGGGGTGACGTCATCACTTCCTGTCGGGTCAGCTGACCTCACACAGGCGGCTCGGACCCTCTGAGGGTGGACAAAGACAAAGCGGTTTGACCTCCAGACGACCCCGAGGGTCTCGGCCACAAACAAGATGTTTTGAGGAAACGGTGAGTTTAGAGCGGGTCTCAAACCACCGTTATTTATAATCAGAACCACAACTTAATGCACCATAGAAACAAAATCCCAATTCCATTCAAACGTGTTTTGCTCGATGCAGAATAATGGCAAAGGTCAAAGGTTGCTGCACATAATCATGTGGTTCTGGATCTTCATTAGCAACACATACTTCTCTTAGAGTTAAAGTAGTACTAATACAGTCTGTACTTCATTAGGAGTAAAACTACTACATAGAACCACACGGTGGTGACGGAGAAACTGACACAGAACAACCAGGAGGTTCACGTCCAAAGCACAGCGACGTTTGACCCGTTAGCTCGAGTTCAGCTGTTTACTTTTCTGTGATGATAACCGATAACAGCTAACTGCTAACAGCTAACTGCTCATTGCTAACAGATAACTGCTAACAGCTAACTGTTAACAGTTAACAGCTAACACCTAACTGCTAACTGCTAACAGCTGACAGTCAACAGCTAACTGCTAACAGCTAACAGCTAACTGTTAGCTGCTATCTGCTAACAGTTTGATTGCCTGTGAATCAGACAGACGAGTTGGAACAAGAAAGTTTTTCTCCCCCTCTCCTCCATCCTTCTCTCCCATCTCTCCCCTCTCCTCCATCCTTCTCTCCCATCTCTCTCCCCCTCTCCTCCATCCTTCTCTCCCCATCTCTCCCCTCTCCCCCATCCGTTCTCTCCCATCTCTCTCCCCTCTTCCATCTCCTCCCATCTCTCCCTCTCCTCCATCCTTCTCTCCCATCCTCCATCCTTCTCCCCATCTCTCTCCCTCCCTCCATCCTTTCTCTCCATCTCTCTCCCCCTCTCCCCATCCTTCTCTCCCATCTCTCTCCCCCTCTCCTCCATCCTTCTCTCCCATCTCTCTCCCCCTCTCCTCCATCCTTCTCTCCCATCTCTCTCCCCCTCTCCTCCATCCTTCTCTCCCATCTTCTCTCCTCCATCCTTCTCTCCCATCTCTCTCCCCTCCTCCATCCTTCTCTCCCATCTCTCTCCCCTCTCCTCCATCCTTCTCTCCCATCTCTCTCCCCTCTCCTCCATCCTTCTCTCCCATCTCTTCTCTCCCCATCCTTCTCTCCCCCTCCCCCCTCCTCCATCCTTTCTCTCCCATCTCTCTCCCCTCCCATCCCTCTCTCCCCCTCCCTCCATCCTTCTCTCCCATCTCTCTCCTCCATCCTCCCTCTCCCATCTCTCCCTCTCCTCCATTCTCTCCCCCATCGTTCTCTCCCATCTCTCCCTCTCCCCATCGTTCTCTCCCATCCTTCTCTCCCCATCCTCTCTCCCCTCCCCCTCCCTCCATCCTTCTCTCCCATCTCTCCCCTCTCCTCCATCCTTCTCTCCCATCTCTCCCCCCCTCTCCTCCATCCTTCTCTCCTATCTCTCTCCTCTCCTCCATCCTCTCTCTCCCCCATCTCATCTCTCTCCCCCCCCCTCCTGCCCATCTCTCTCCCCCTCTCCTCCATCCTTCTCTCCCATCTCTCTCCCCCTCTCCTCCCAGTCTCTCCCCTCTCCATCTCCCATCTCTCTCCCCTCCTCCCTCTCCATCTCCCTTCCTGACTCCATCTCCCCCCCCTCTCCTCCATCCTTCTCTCCCATCTCCCCTCCATCCCCCATCGTCCCCCTCTCCTCCATCCTTCTCTCCCATCTCTCTCCCCTCTCCCCCATCGTGTTTAATTGTTCTCTTTATCTCTCTCCCATCTTTCCTGTCCCCCATCTTTCTCCACCCCTCCCTGTTTAAGTTTAATCCTTCTATCCGATCTTTCTCTCCATCTTTCTCTCCCCCCCCCTCTCTCCGTTCTCTCTCATAATTGCATCAGTTTATTTTTCTCTCTACTATTTGATCACTTTTCCTCCACAAAGTGTCTCATTAGAACTAATCACAGGCTGCATTATATCGCTACCTGCGGTGAAAAGTGACAGATTTGCCGATTGGTGAAGTAGTCTCAGTGTGCGTGTTATTGTGTGTGCGTTTGTGTGTGTGAGTATTTTTGTGGGAACCGTGTTTGTTTGTGTGTGTTTGTTACTGAGTGTTTGTGTTTATTTGTGTGTTTTACTCCGTGTGTATTACTTTGTGTGTCTCTTTCTCTACTGACGATTTGAAAAAAATTCTATTTGATGTCTTTTTCAATTAGGTTTAAGTTTAAAATGTATTTAATCTCGGTCGCCTCTAGGTTTTTATTTACTTTTGTTGATCAAACTATAAAACAAATATTAAAATGTAATCGTTATAATTGTTTATTTAAAATGAACATTTAATGTTAAGTTGTCATTTAATGACTATTTTTTACTTTTATGTGGTGAGAAACAGAGGAGGAGGAAACGGCTGGACGTCACCCTCTGATTAAAGGAAGATTCCACTGCAATTTCCCATTGACCTGCTGACCGTAACCCCTGATGACCTCACACACACACACACGCACACACACACACACACACACACACACACACACACACACACACACACACACACACACACACACACACACACACGCACGCACACAGGAAGCACAGCCCAAAGACTCAGCAGGTGTGTGTGTGTGTGTTGCATCCTGCCGTGCTATGACCCGCCCTAATTTGCTGCTTTTGTCTCTCACACCGCCGGCAGGTCAGCTTCGACTCTGATTGGACAAGAGAAGGAAGTGACAAACAGACACACACACACACACATCTATTGTTGGAGGAGATTAGTTTTTTTGTGTTCATTCTTAGTTAAATATTAGTTAAATATAAGTTTTATCACGGCAACGTGTGTCATGTGACCTCTTGTGACCTCTTGTGGAGAAGCGTCTGCGCTTTAGTCCAGAAACATTTTTAAAAGAAACTCAGTGACCTTCATGGAAAATATCAGCCGATGGTTTTAAAACAAACAACAGAAGAAAGTCACTGAAAAGAAAACGTTGAATATGAAAAAAAATGAGAGGCACAGAGCATTTCTTTATACTAGTATGTATAGTATAGTCAAGTAGAGTATAGTACAGTTAGTACATTAGAGTAGTGTAGTAGAGTGTAGTATATACAGCGCAGGTACTGATTCAGGCTCTAGTCGTCTCCCTCCTGGACTACTGTAACTCTCTCCTGCAGGTCTCCTGCTACCACCATTCCACCTCTGCAGCTCATCCAGGATGCAGCAGCTCTACTGGTCTTTAACCTTCCTAAGTTCTCCCTCACTCCTCCACTCCTCCGCTCTCTTCACTGGTACCGGTGGCTCATCCAGTTCTAAACATGGTGCTCAGGTACCAGGCTGTGAATGGATGGGGTCCAGCTTACATCCAGGACCTGGTCCAACCCGACATCCCGACCCGCACTCTCCGCTCTGCATGTGATAAACTGCTTGTTCCTCCTCACTGAGAGCAAAACACTCCACTAGATCTCCACTCTTTGCTGTCCTGCTCCTAAATGGTGGAAGGAGGTCTCTGAAGACATCAGGACCACAGAGAGCCTTCACATCTTCAGACTAAAGACACACCTCTTCAGACTCTACCTCCACTAACACACTAACTAACTGCAGCACTTACATTGGACTTATAATGGTTCTTATCTACAGCAAGTTGTACATCGGCTTATTTGATGAAATCACACTTTCTTGTTTCTTGTTCTTCTGAGTTTGTTTCCTTATGGTTGAAATGTTCTTATTGAAAGTCGCTTTGGATAAAAGTGTCAGCTAAATGACATGTGATGTGATGTAATGTGTAGTTTATCTTTACAGTGAGTGAGAAGAAATGCTCTGTGCCACTAATTCTACATTTTATTTTATATGTACTACAGTATAATACTATAGTAAAATATATTATACTGCATTATAGTATAGTTTATCTACTAGTACACTAGTTCTTCTTTTTTCGTCCTGTTCTTCAGACTTCTTGTTCAAACTGGTCCTCATGAGTGGTTCCTTCCCTCCCTCCTCCCTCCTCCCTCCCTCCTCCCTCCTCCCTCCTCTCCCACAGCTGACTGACCACCTGAGAGTCTCCTGCTGTCTCTTTATCAGAGTGTCTCTCTCCCTCAGGTTGAAGTCCACAGCTCCTCCTCCTTTGTGTCAACGGACAAAGGGTCCTTCAGAGGAGACGAGGAGGAGTCTTGCACATCCTCGTCATCATCATCCTCTTCATCACCATTATTATCATCATCGTCATTATCATCTTCATCACGTGAAGGAAATGGAGGAGCAAAGGAGGGAAGGAAGAGGGGGAGGAGAGAGGAGTGTTTTAACACATTCCCTGTCTCCCTTTCCTTCCTCACATCCTTTCCTTCTCCTCACCTCTCCTCTCCTTCCATTCCTCTCCTCATTCTCTTCCTGCTCCTACTCACATCATCTCCCTCTCCTCATAGGAGTAATGGAGAACGTCTCCAGAATAAGACCCGGTGGGCGTTTTAACACATTTCCCTCTCCTCCACCTCCTCCAGCTCCTCCACTCTGAACTACACCTTCTGCCCCACACGAGAGGAGGATGCTGCAGTAGCTAAACATACCTCAGGAATAGGCCGTGAAGAAGAAGAAGTTAAATTTACTCGGTGAAGGTGTGAAGAGAAAGGAGCTTGGCTCTGATCCATGAAAACGTCTCATGACTCAAGGCGGTGCGTTCAAATACCTCAGAGGACCGCAGGAGGAAACACAACTCAAGTACTTTTTTTCGTTGTAAAGAAGCTGGAGATCAAAAGGAAATTTTGTTTCTTTTTCTCAGGTGACTAAAGTTGATTTTCTTCAACCACTGTACGATAATTTATGATTTATTTAAAAAACATATATATATCTATATATGATTATATATGTATGTATATATATAAAAAAATATATAGATATATATCTATGTATATATTTTTATATAAAAATATATAAAGATATATATATATATATATATTTATATATATAGATATATATATATATAAATATATATATATATATCTATATATATATCTATATATATTTTTTAAATAAATCATAAATTATCGTCTCTGATCTGTGCTTAAACTCTGAGGTTATAAAACCGAGCGACCTCGCTCTGCGAGACCTCCGGTGACCTCTGACCCCGCGGAGCAGGGGCACTCATCCACAGTCCAACCTGAGAGCGAACGCTGCGAGGCGGCGCTCCGCTTTCCTCCAGTCTCAACACGTCAATCAACGCACCGCAATTAGCCGACCACTCGCACACACACAGACACACACACACACACAGACACACACTCTGCTGTAACAGAGGGAAAAGAGCAGCGTTAAGTGAGTTTAGTGTTTCTCATGTTGGAGTCAGTGAGTCAGATCCAGTAACGGTGAGTTTGTGGCGGCGGTGATTCGCTGAGATGAATCCACTGCTCAAAGTGGCCCCCAAAGATGTCTTCTTCTTCTCCAAATATGGTCACTTCCTGTTTACTGGTAAATAAAAAACAAGACGACAATTCAAGAATTGCCGGTAGGTTTCAGAAGTCATGACAACTATGTTCGAGTTCAATTTCCTACAAAAGGAAATCTTGAAAGTCTTTTTATCTCTTTCTAAGAAATCCAAACTTTATTTTCCCCATTTCAGAAACCTGTTACATGCTTAATAATAACAAATATGACCAAAAGTGATTTACTGGCTTGAGAGCTCGACGTCCGTCTCTGCCTCCACCTGCAAACATCGCAATACAAATATTTTGTGTGTGTGCGCTCGTTGGTGTTTGTGTGACGTTCGTATGTTGCCATGGCGACACCAACACAAACACGGCACGAAGCAGCTTGAAGAGTCGAACAGCCGCATATGTTCTAATTATATCCTCCTCCTCCGTGATGTAGCGGCGTTCAGCGGCTATCAGTCATATCTCCTGTGTGTGTGTGTGTGTGTGTGTGTGTGTGTGTGTGTGTGTGTCTGGCTGCAGACAATCTGTTAAAAAAGCAAACATGGCTAATTCCTCATGGTTCTCCGTTACCTCAGATGCTTCCCAGGAGACGATGGACACTGAAGGATGGATGGAAAGTGTGTGTGTTTGTGTGTTTGTGTGCGCGTGTGTTTGCGAGGCGCTGATGGATTATGGGAAACCCTCTGGATGGTTTCAAACCAAAGACTCAACAACAGCTCAACACCTCCACCAGAAACCACACCGCTTGGTTGCGGTTGGCTTTGGTCGGCCTCTGTATA
>BMAF01000013.1:13275529-13280529 GCA_014132575.2 Gasterosteus nipponicus | reverse complement strand
GACAGACAGGGAGACTGAGAGACAGACCCGACCCCGTCAGCTCCATCTGGGTCGTCCTCCATGTTTGTCTCTTTATATTTATATATGTAGACGTTTATAGACGTGCCAGCAGCACTGAGGCCTCCTCCTTCACCTCCATCTGTCTCCTCGTCCTCCTCCTTCTCACCCCCCCCATGTCTGATTCACAGCCAACCTCAGGTGGAGAATGGGGGGAGGAAGGGAGGAGAGAGGGGGGTCAAACAAAAAAATATATATATATAGACATGAATTATACCGTGAATGAATGAGTGAATTAGGCGTTTATAACTCGGACTGATATCAGACCAGGTGAAAGCTTTTGATTCAGAGCTCATCAAATGTCCTCACATGTCCTCACATTTCCTCAGTCTTATACTAAAATCAATAAATATCATTTTAATGTGAAATAATTAAAAAAAGTCTTAATTTACTCATTTTCATAATTAAATTAAGACACTTTTCCTGTTTAGTGTCCACTTATTGTTCATGTCAGCTCCCTCACTTCAACAAACCCTTTCAGAAACAAACAAACTTCATTCATCTCCATATCTGTGGATTGATCCTCATTGTGGTCTTTTTGTGTATTGCTGCGTTGTTTTGTGGTTCTTCGATGCTTCTGTCGAGTTGTTTGGCGTCTGGCGGTGGTCTCTTCGTGGTCTTTTCATGGTTTTTCCTCCTCTCTTTGTGGTTTCTTTCACAGGTGAAGGACGGGGACACGTTGCTCACTCAGACCTGCAGCTTGGGGACGTGTTAGGACACGGAAGCATGTGACTAGTTTGGAGGAATAGCGTGTTGCTCTCTCAGGATTTATTGTTGAATTTGGTGTTTCTGGGCGATGTTATGAGGTATGAGGGAGAGGAGGGAAGAGGGAGCAAGACAGAAAGTATGAAGACATGAAGAAGAACAAGCTGTACATATTGAAGGTGAAAGGAGACAAGGATGCAGACGATGAAGGGTGAAGGAAGCGTGGGAGGGTTGTAGGTATATTTAGCAGCGTGTCAGATTGAGTCTCTGTCTTTTCACCTGTCTGCGCCCACCAACTCCATCATCATTCCCATCGTCCTCATCATCATCATTACCATCGTCCTCATCATCATCATTACCATCGTCCTCATCATCATCATTACCATCGTCCTCATCATCATTACCATCGTCCTCATCATCATCATTACCATCGTCCTCATCATCATTACCATCGTCATCATCGTCGTCATCATTGTCATGATCGTCATCATCATCATTACCATCGTCATCATCATCATTACCATCATCATCACCATCGTCATCATCATCCTCATCATCATCATTACCATCGTCATCATCATCATTACCATCGTCATCATCATCATCTTTACATCATCATTGTCATGATCGTCATCATCATCATTACCATCGCCATCGTCATCATTGTCATCATCATCGTCATCATCATTACCATCGTCCTCATCATTGTCATCATCGTCATCATCATCATTACTATCGTCTTCATTGTCATCATCATTATCATCATCATCATCATCATCATCATTACCATCGCCATCATCATCATCTTTACATCATCATCGCCATCATTGTCATCGTAATCATCATCATTACCATCGCCATCATCATTGTCACTCATCGCCATCATCATTACCTTTACATCATCATTGTCATCATTGTCATCATTGTCATCATCATCATTACCATCGCCATCATCATTGTCATCATCATCGTCATCATCATTACCATCGTCCTCATCATCATATTTACATCATTATTGTCTTCATTGTCATCATCATCGCCATCATCATTACCATCGTCCCCATCATTGTCACTATCGTCATCATCATCATTACTATCTTCATTGTCATCATCATCATTACCCTCGTCATCATCATCGTCATCATCATTACCATCGTCATCATCATCATCTTTACATCATCATCGTCATCATTGTCTTGATCGTAATCATCATCATTACCATCGCCATCGTCATCATTGTCATCATCATCGCCATCATCATTTACCATCGTCATCATCATCATCGTTATCATCATCATTACCATCGTCATCATCATTGTCATCATCATCATCATCATCTTTACATCATCATTGTCATCATTGTTACATCATCATCATTACCATCGCCATCGTCATCATTGTCATTATCATCGCCATCATCATTACCATCGTCCTCATCATTGTCATCATATCGTGATCATCATCATTACTATCGTATTCATTGTCATCATCATCATTACCCTCGTCATCATCATCGTCATCATCATTACCATCGTCATCATCATCATCATCTTTACATCATCATCGTCATCATTGTCTTGATCGTAATCATCATCATTACCATCGCCATCGTCATCATTGTCATCATCATCGCCATCATCATTACCATCGTCATCATTATCGTCATCATTGTCATCATCATTATCATCATCATCATCATCATTGTCATCATCATTATCATCATCATCGTCATCATCATTACCATCGTCATCATCATCATCTTTACATCATTATCGTCATCATTGTCATCATCGTCATCATCATCATTACCATCGTCATCATTGTCATCATCATCATAACCCTCGTCATCATCATCGTCATCATCATTATCATCATCATCATTGTCACCATTGTCATCATCATCATCTTTACATAATCATTGTCATCATCATTACTATCGTCATTATTATCGCATCATCATCATTGCCGTCATCATTGCCGTCATCATTGTCATCATCATTGTCATCATCATCGTCCTCATCATCATTACCATCGTCATCATCATCGTCATCATCATCATCGTCCTCATCATCATCGTCGTCATCATCATTCCCATCGTCATCATCATCATCATCGTCATCATCATTACCATCGTCATCATCATCATCATCGTCATCATCTTCTTCTTCATGAACATCATCTTCGTCTTCTTCCTCATCACCACTATGAGTCATAATTGATGCACGTAGCAGTTGATGATGTACTGATGTAATAACACACAACGGTTTATCACTTGATGTAAACGTCTTTTTAATGTCCACGTATGTGAACAGGAATCTGTCCTTGGTGACAAATTAAAGAAGCTTTTCTCTTAATAAAATTGTGAGGAATCCGCTTCCTTTAAATAAATACTTATCTTTCATTTTGAATCATTAGAGTATTAATAGTTTTAGACTAAAAAAGAATGTGTAAAATTTAAATGAAGCTTTTTAAAATCTTTCCATCTGAGCTAAACACGTTTGTTCAGGAGGAAGAGACTTGACATCCTTTTTATTCATTTATTCATATTCATTGACGATTTGACTCCAACGTTTCTTCAGCCAGAGATAAGCTAGAATAAGCCAAAATAAATGTACCAGCTGCAGTGTTTCCAAATGGGAAATCATAGATGTGCAAGAAAAATGTGACCTCTGACCTGAAACTTAAAGGGCAGAAAAACAAAGAGTAAACACACTCATGTTCAGTTTGGAGACGTCTCCAAACTGAACAAACACACCGAACCGAGATCCTGAAATATGGTCCGCTTTCATTTGGGTGAGAGAAGGAGTATAATTTATGAGCTGGAACACTGGAAGTAAAGTAGGTAGTAGAAGTGGTTGTAGTAGTAGTGATAGTAGCAGCAGTAGTGCAGTGGCCCAGTAGTTGTGGCAGGCAGTGAACAAACACACCAGTGGCAGTACCAGAGCATCCCAAATATGGTCCAGTAGCAGTAGCAGTAGTGGGGTGTAGTAGTAAGTGGAGTATTGGTAGCACTAGTAGTAGTCTGAGTAGTAGTAGGTGCTAGTAGTACCTTTTTAGTAGTGGCTGTTAGCAAGTAGTGCAGTCACTCAGTAGTAGAAGTGGGTTGGTAGTAGTAGTAGTGGTAGCAAAGTGGGTAGTAGTACCAGTAGTGGTTGTGTAGTAGTAGTAGTGGTGGTAGTAGTAGTGTAGTAGTAGTAGTAGTAGTGGTAGTACTAGTAGTGGTTGTGCTAGTAGTAG
The DNA here is from genome assembly GCA_014132575.2 of Gasterosteus nipponicus. Classification (NCBI taxonomy): domain Eukaryota; kingdom Metazoa; phylum Chordata; class Actinopteri; order Perciformes; family Gasterosteidae; genus Gasterosteus; species Gasterosteus nipponicus. The sequence continues at coordinate 13,276,530 of BMAF01000013.1, read as the reverse complement.
TAGTAGTGGCTGTGCCAGCAGTAACACCAGTAGTAGTAGTACAGTAGTAGTGGTAGTAGTGGTAGTAGTAGTAGTGGTTGTGCTAGTAGTAGTAGTAGTGGTGGTGCTAGTAGTAGTAGTAGTGGTGGTGCTGTGCCACCAGCCAGCAGTAGCAGTAGTGGTGGTGCCAGTACAGTAGTAGCAGTGGCTGTGCCAGTAGCAGTAGTAGTGGTGGTGCGGTAGTAGTGAGCAGTAGTGGTGGTAGTAGTGGCAGTACTAGCAGTGGCTGTGGTATTAGCGGTAGTAGTAGTAGTAGTGATCATTGGTGGCAGCAGTGGCTGTGCCAGTAGCAGTAGCAGTGCCAGTAGCAGCAGTGGCAGTAGTAGTAGTAGTGGCTGTGCCAGTAGCAGTAGTAGTGGTGGTGCAGTAATAGTAGTAGCAGTGGCTGTGCAGTAGTGGTAGTAGTGCCAGTAGTAATAGTAGCAGTGGTGTAGTGTAGTAGCAGTGGCTGTGGTAGTAGTAGTGGTAGTGGTGGCTGTAGTAGTAGTAGTGGTGTGCTAGTAGCAGTAGTAGTAGTGGTGGTAGTAGTGGTGGTACCAGTAGTGGTAGTAGCAGGTGGTGCCCAGTAGCAGTACAGTGGTAGTGGCAGTGGTAGTAGTGGCTGTGCCAGTAGTGGTGGTGCTAGTAGTAGTAGTGTTTGTGCTAGTAGTAGTAGTGGTAGTGGTAGTAGTAGTAGTAGTGGTTTCAGTAGTAGTAGTAGTAGTAGTAGTGGTGGTGCTAGTAGTACTAGTAGTGGTTCTGCTAGTAGTAGTAGTAGTGGTGGTGCTAGTAGTAGTAGTAGTAGTGGTGGTAGTAGTGGTAGTACTAGTAGTGGTTGTGCTAGTAGTAGTAGTAGTGGTGGTGCTAGTAGTACCAGTCGTGGCTACAGCTAGTAGTAGCAGCAGTGGTAGTACTCAGTAGCAGCAGTAGCAGTGGCTAAAAGAGCAGTAGTAGCAGTAACAATGCAACCTGAACGAATAATT
>BMAF01000013.1:13177436-13265529 GCA_014132575.2 Gasterosteus nipponicus | reverse complement strand
GTTGCTTTTCTCTGCTCACATGAAAGTATTGCTGCGTTCGTTGCCTAAAGTAACAGACGGCGAGAGGCACGCTACCTGAGGATGATGAGAGACTCACAATGGGCTGGCTACGCTGAACACGTAACTTTATTTGTTGTCCTTGTTTCTTTGTTTACAGACGGCCGCGCTGCTCACTTCACCGACTGCTTCATCATGAGCCGAGTGGCTTCAGTGGGAGAATTACTACCACACACACACACACACAGACACATGCACACACACACACACACACATGATACACATACACATAGACATCAGCCATTATTAATGCTACATATTGACGACATTACATTCAGACATTAGACATTACTTCACATACAGGTGGCTACTACAGGTATCGGGCCACATTCACAGACATACAGATAGGCACACACATTACGCTGCCATCATATATTGGCTACAGACAGACATTACAGAGCCATTATTATTGGGCCACACAGAGATACACATTACTACACAGATAGACAGACAGGTACAGCCACACACACTGCGGCTACACAGATGTTAGCATGGTATCGACACAAACAGACACATTACATTAATTTCACACAGACATGGCCACACACAGCTGGCTGGCCATTGGCCAGGCACTGGCTTCATGCATAGAGACTGGCATCACACACACACACTGACACATTGGGCCACACACACACGAGACAGACACATCATGACACACACGCCACAGGATCCACATTATCATTGACACACAGACATTGCATAGGCAGCTACATAACACACACAGAGATACTGGTAGACATGCGGCAAGCCAGATGCCACACATCGTCACATTGGCCAGACACACACTACGTGAGCCGCACACACAGACACACACACAGCCAGACACACACATCACAGACTGGCCACACACACATTGGCATGGCTACAGTACACATTACACACACATCATTGTTATTATTATCAGACATGCAGACACAGATATTGGCCACTAGCTTCACATTACTACAGATATTACATATTACACATACTACATAGAGATATTACATTATTAGATATTATTATTATTATTATTGTATTATTGTATAGGTATATATATATTATTATTAGATATTATTATTATTATTATTATTATTAATATTATTATTAGGTATTATACATATTATTATTAGATATTATTATTATTATTATTATTATTATTATTATTATTATTATTATTATTATTATTATTATTATTATTATTATTACATATTATTATTATTAGATATTATTATTATTATTATTATTAGATATTATTATTATATTATTATTATTATTATTATTATTATTATATATTAATAATATTATATTATTATTACAGACATTATTATTATTAGATTATTAATAGATAGACATATTAGGATATTATTATTATTATTATTATTATTATTATTAGATATTATACATATTATAGATATTATTATTATTATTATTAGATATTATTATTATTATTATTATTATTATTATTATTATTAGATATTATTATTATTAGATATTATAATATTATTATTAATATTATTATAGGTAATATTATTATTAGATATTATTAGATATTATTATTATTATTACAGATATTACATATTAGATATTATTAGATATTATTATTATTATTATTATTATTATTATTATATACATAGATATTATTATTATTATTATTATTATATTATTACATATTATTATTATTATTATTAGATATTAGATATTATTTATTATTATTATTATTATTATTATAGGTATATTATTACATATTATTAGATATTATTATTATTATTATTATTATTATTAGATATTATTAGATAGATACATAGATATTATTATTATTATTATTATATTAGATATTATTAGATATTATTAGATATTATTATATATTATTATTATTATTAGATATTATTATTAGATATTATTACATATTAGACATAGATTATTATTATTATATTATTATTTATTATTAGATAGATATTATTATTATTATTAGATATTATTATAGATTATTAGATATTATTACATAGATTTATTTATTATTATTATATTAGACCACACACAGATAGACGCATATGAAGCCCTGCTGTGATGTATAACCGGGGGTTAATAGCCAAGCTGTCAGTTTGACGTGCACACCTGTGTGTGTGGGTGTGTGTCTGTGTGTGTGTGTGTGTGTTGATGATAGCTTGCTAGCTGTCATTGCAGATGACGAGTGTGTGTCAGCAAAGCTAAATGCTCCTCATCAACTCGCTGGATGCGCCCAGTGACAGGCCTTTGGTGCGTGTGAGCTAGCACGTGTTAGCATTCATAAGCCTTTTCTAGCAAGAACTCACACACATCTGTGTGTGTCTGTGTGTGTCTGTGTGTGTGTCTCTTGTGTCTCGGTGAAAAAGCATCATGCTGAGCAGAAAAGCAGTCTCTGTCAAAGTACCCGTCATGAATGGCTTCTCTCTCTCTCTCTGTCTGTTATTCTGAAATATGAAATATATGAAATATGAATATGAAATATTATTGTTGCTGCATTAAGCTGCTCAAACATGTCAAGTTTAAATCATTCGCTTGTTGATTTTTCACTTTTCATCACTTGATGATCAGTTTGAGTAATTCCTAAAGCTTTGCAGTGGCAGCAAGCGAAGGTTGGTCCTCTGGTTCATTCCTCCCTTCAGCCTTCTTCATACTGGTAAAAGTGTTTGTAGTTCGGGGCAAATGTTTGATGCATTTTAAAGAAGTCCGGATGACGAAAGACACACAAATCTCTCGTTGTAGAACGAACTGAAAGACCTCTGGAACTCGGCGTGGACGTTCGTGCTCGCCTGAGGATGAATCGTATTCTGGATCTTTCCACGGCGACACCGACTGCGGAAGGGATTCGGCTTCTCGCGGTCTTCTGTGGACGAACCCTCGACCTCCCAACGTTTCCCTGTCAGAGCGTCTGCGCCCCCCCCCACGACTCCTCCCGCCGCGCCCCGAGCAGCCGGTGTCAAAGTAAGCCGTCATCCGGATGAATGGCCGCGCAGCCTTTTGTTCGCCCGGCTATTAAGAGAAGGCCGCGCTGAAATATTATTATTCCACCGCGCCGAAAATATGTCAGATTAAATGTTACCTTGGCTGAGCGGCGCACAAAAGGCACAAACACCGAAAGCACTTTACGGGCCTGGATGTTTCTTCTGGGACTTTTGTGAAATATTATTATGAAACTATTGTTAAACTGCTCGGCGGCGTGACAGTTTAAATCATCACCTTTCATGGGGGAAAAAAGCGCTGCGGTGATTTAAGTGAAACAGCGGAGTAATTTGGCGTTTTTTTCTCTTTCTCTTTCTTTGAATGGCCACCGGCGGCGGGTCGCACGGCGCCGGAACCCGAGCCGAGTCCATAAATAATAACAGTTAAAGGTTTAATGTGTCGGAGGGGAGGGGGATCAAAACGCTTTCTCAGTAATGTGTTTGTGCAGCATTCAAACCAAGAAAATGATTCTGGTCTGTTTCAGTCTGTTTTCAGTAAATTAGATGAGAGAAGACGCGGATTCACACGATGAACCGAAGCTGGTTTTAACCTCCGCTTCCCCCTGCGAGGCCTCCGAAGAGAAACCAAACGCTGACTAGTCTTAGTTCATGATGGCGTGACCTTCTGATGATGTCATGGCCTTCTGATGATGTCATGGCCTTCTGATGATGTCATGGCCTTCTGATGATGTCGTGACCTTCTGATGATGTCATGGCCTTCTGATGATGTCATGGCCTTCTGATGATGTCATGGCCTTCTGATGATGTCGTGACCTTCTGATTATGTCGTGGCCTTCTGATGATGTCGTGACCTTCTGATGATGTCGTGGCCTTCTGATTATGTCGTGGTCTTCTGATGATGTCGTGACCTTCTGATGATGTCGTGGCCTTCTGATGATGTCTTGACCTTCTGATTATGTCATGGCCTTCTGATGATGTCGTGACCTTCTGATGATGTCGTGACCTTCTGATGATGTAATGGCCTTCTGATGATGTCGTGACCTGATTCTGACCTTCTGATGATGTCGTGACTTCTGATGATGTCTGATGATGTCATGGCCTTCTGATGATGTCTGATGGCCTTCTGATGATGTCGTGACCTTCTAATGATGTGACCTTCTGATGATGTCTGATGATGACCTTCTGATGATGTCGTGACCTTCTGATGATGTCATGGGATGATGTCTTCTGATGATGTCGTGACCTTCTGGCGATGTCGTGACCTTCTGATGATGTCATGTGGCCTTCTGATGATGTTGTGGCCTTCTGATGATGTCGTGACCTTCTGATGATGTCGTGACCTTCTGACGATGTCGTGACCTTCTGATGATGTCATGGCCTTCTGATGATGTCATGGACCTTCTGATGATGTCGTGACCTTCTGATGATGTCATGGCGGCTGTTTTGCTGCTTCATTAAAGCTGCATTGATCCAATAGGAACCGATTGGAATGTGATCGGATCGCAGTAAAAAGACAGAAATAACGACATTATGATGTCTGAATTGGTAAATAGTTAAATATAAGGAGCTTTAAACGCATCTCGCTGCTGATCGGCTCTTAAAGAACAATGTGAACTCGTTTTATTTGAGCACTAACTTAGTTTGTAATTTGCTGTAAATCCTCTTCGGGGTTTTCAGTGCATCTTCTCTCACAGGTGTGGACGCGGATACGAGAGGAGGCTTCGTGAGGCCCCTGGAAACCCTCTCTGGGCCTTAGGAGGCCTCCCTCTGACCCCCCGTGGCCTCTGGATGAAGCCCTCAGAATGTACAACAACAGCCACGTCCAACCAGGAGCCCCCGGCCGCCATTTCCCCATCCCACCCTCAGAGGCTCCGGGGACACGCCCACAATGACATCACCGCAACCAGCTGTCCTCCATCCCTGCAGCCGGCCGCCTGTCACTCAGCCGGCGGCTAACAGACGCCGCCGTGTTTGCTTCTCCTTCCTCTCGGTGTTGATTTGCAGCTTTCAGGCTGCCAGCGAGCAGAGAAGAAGGACGCTTTGTTCCCGCTGCTTGATTTGAGAATTACTGCGGCGCTTCTTCTTCAGATTGACAAACTGGTTTGTTGTTAAATCCGCGGTGCCTTCCAGTGGTTCTGGTGGGTTTATAACACCGCTGGAGGTGTGAAGAGAAGAGAGAACTCTTCTCTTCTGTTGCCAGACAACCTCGCAACCGTGGCAACAACAACACGACACGAGCGCACACTGGAGATACACACTTCTTGAGCTAACAGGTGCAATGAGTGCGCGCTGAGGCCCTTCACATATATAAAACACTGTAAAATACTATGTTACAGTTAAAGAAATACTTTGTATCAGTAAACACTACTTTAAAAGATTGTGAGCTTTTTGAACGACTTCGGATGAATCTGCTGTTTGTTTGGTCCATTAGTCCTCAGATTGGTCTTCTGAGATGTTGTAGAATGAGAAGGAAATACTCAGATGAAGTAGAAGTATTACAGAACCCAGTATTACATCCACCACTGAAACAAATACATTTATTCATGTTTTTCTGGAGGAGCTGAGCCGCGTTGCGTCGGTAGAAAGGAAGACTTCATTACGACCTCGTTAACGTCGGTCAGCGCTGAGAGGATTCAAACGTTCAGAGATGAAGAGCAGCTCTTCTTCATCAGGCTGATTCGTCGCAGCAGCTCGAGCACTTGTTGAAGAGGACGTTTCAGATGGTGCACATTTCCTTTTCTCTGTCTCTGCGATCAGTGATCACATTCACACTTCACACTTCAATCACTGCAGCTGATGGTCGTACTGAGGGGGTCACCGGGGGGGGGGCATCAGATCAACATTAGAGGTTTGTTTGCAGATCAGAAACAGGAGGAACATACTGAATACGTCTGTTACCTTGAGAGAAGCCAGATGAAAGACGAAGAGGAGGAAGACTAAGGACGGAACACTGAGAGCACCGACCAGACTCAGGGCCAAAGAGGGAGGGGCCCCAACGACACCAGCCAATCAGAGAGAGACGTCAGAGACCAAAAAGAGGACAAACAACACATGCTACACGCTATTTATTCATGTTTCTAAAAGCTAATTTTGTGACTTGAAAACCATATAAATCCCTTAAAGAAGAGAAGAGGAGGAGAGGAAAGGAAGGAAGGAAGGAAGGAAGGAAGGAAGGAAGGAAGGGGAAGAGCTGGCACAGTCAGCACGGCTGAGAGGAAACAATGAGGTAGAAGAGAGCGGAGATGTAGGAGGGAGGAGGAGGAAGGAATCCAGGAGACGAAAGTAGGAGACGTGATATCTGGGAGGAGGCGTTGAATAGATGAGGGTGACCTCAAAGGACGAGAGGATGAGGAGCAAAATGGGAGAGGAGGTGCAGGGAAGGGAGTAAGGAGCAAGACAAAGGAGAAGAATTGCTCCCTCCTCCCTTATCCTCCTTATCTCCTTCCCTTCTTTCCTCCTGCCCTCTTTCTGCTCTATTCCATTTGTCCCTTGTCATCCCTCCTCCTGCCCTCCCTCTCCCTCCCTGTGGCCCTCTCTTTTCTCCCCCTCTCCCGCCTCCTTTTGCGCTCTCACTTTACCCAATTCCACCTCCCTCGCTCCTTCTCTTTTCCTTTTTCCTTGTTTCCTATCCCTCTCTTTCGCCCCCCCCAGTGGGGGTCCTGCATTGTCCCCGTCTCTCCTCTCTGTGGGAACAGCTCCTCTGTTTGTTGGCCAATAGGTCCAATTCATCTGGGGCCTTTTTAGAAAGACCAGCACTACAAAAGCCAACGGGAAACGACCCCCGTCCCACCCCCCGCTGCCGATGAACGCCCCCCCCCCCCTACTGAGGCCCTCAAAGTTTGTTTAAGAGACTGAAGGTCCAAAGAAAGACAGAAAGAGAGAGGGATGCAGAGAAAGCGTCCGCCCATTAAGGTAATTATATAGAGCCAGTGTTCCCGTGAGGGTCCTTAATTGATGTTAATGTTTGTCTAATTGGGGGGTTTGAGGGAGACGGAGGGGGGGGGGGAGGCAGAAAGAAGGAGGTGAGGGTCCTCCTCAAAAGGTCCCTCTTCCTCACAGGACAAGGAGCACTTTTCAGTCCTCCCTCCTCCTCTCTTCTTCTCTCCTCTCCGCCGTTCACACCTTCCCACAATGGCTGTCACCTCCAGCTTTCTCACATTACCTTTCCTTAACCCCCACCTCGCCTCCCCCGTCCTCCCCCGTCCTCCCCCGTACTCACCCCCTCTGGGCAACACAGCCTCAAACCGACAGCTTAAACGGCATTAACACGACTAATGAGGGAGACATGAAGCATCTCATGCACATTTTGATTTATGTTTGTCATTTTGTAAAATATAAAAGTATGTAAATAGTAAATGGGTGGAAGCTGGAATCGGCCCAGTTGGCTTTTTGCGTTTGTATTTATGTCTTGTTTATTGCTCATTTTATATTGCATGAATTGTGCAGCTGAAGGCTGAAGGCCGAAAAACAGGAAACAAGTACTGCACTGTGGTATAAGTACTGCCACCACACTATAAAATACTGAGAGTGCTTATACGACACAGTAGAAATACTCACAAAAAGTTCTACTAAGAACTGCTCTTTAAAAGTACTACAACCACTCTGGATAATGTGAGGACTCCAGAGAATTCAATTCAATTCATTTTATTTTGTATAGCCCCAAACTGCAAATTACAAATCATCCTCAGAGGGCTTTGCAGTCTGTACACATGCGACATCCTCTGTCCCCAAACCCCAACAATGGAGAACCATGCGGAAAAAGGGTTGGACAGTCGGCCACCATCAGATGTGACCACTATCAGATGTGACCACCATCAGATGTGACCACCATCAGATGTGACCAACATCAGATGTGACCAACATCAGATGTGACCAACATCAGATGTGACCAACATCAGATGTGACCAACATCAGATGTGACCACCAACAGATGTGACCACCATCAGATGTGACCACCATCAGATGTGACCACCATCAGATGTGACCACCATCAGATGTGACCACCATCAGATGTGACCACCATCAGATGTGACCACCATCAGATGTGACCACCATCAGATGTGACCAACATCAGATGTGACCACCATCAGATGTGACCACCATCAGATGTAACCACCATCAGATGTAACCACCATCAGATGTGACCACCATCAGATGTGACCACCATCAGATGTGACCACCATCAGATGTGACCACCATCAGATGTGACCACCATCAGATGTAACCACCATCAGATGTGACCACCATCAGATGTGACCACCATCAGATGTGACCACTATCAGATGTGACCAACATCAGATGTAACCACCATCAGATGTGACCACCATCAGATGTGACCACCATCAGATGTGACCACTATCAGATGTGACCACCATCAGATGTAACCAACATCAGATGTGACCACCATCAGATGTGACCACCATCCACAGGGTCCACATAGAACCATGATCTATGGAAACTTGTGAGGCGAGAAAGCACAGGACCGTAGCAGCTTATAGGAGCTTTTCTAAGGGCTGGTCCAGGCCAACCTGAGCCAGCCCTTAGATAAGCATCATCAAAGAGGAAAGTCTTCAGCTTCATCTTAGATGAGAGGAGTTCATTATAGAGACAATGTGAGGTGTTAACCTGTCAACACCAACCCCCTGTGGAGGGGGCTGGGAGAAGACTCATCAGTTAACTGCCTGAATGAATTCACTAATCACAAAGGTATATTTGATAGCTCAGGGTCGGGTCCATGAAGGTCAAAGGTCAGGCATTATTCATTCTTCTAGTCTATTGAAAACTTAAATATATCTAAAGTGTTCTACTTTTCTTCATTGACGAGGAAATATGTATCTTCATTGGGTGAAAATGAGACAGTCAGACACAGTAGTTTTGTGTGTTTGTGAGTCTTTTTCTACTTCCAGTGAAAAGAGGAACTCGTTAGCGAGACGACCTCCAATCAGCCGACGAACAACGACAACAAACAAACAAATCCCTCGTTTTCTTCAGCAAACGAACCAACAAAGGAGAGCGAGTCGATCCTGACGGTGGTTTATGTGAGCGGGCCCCTGAAGGCGATGATGACGAAGGTGAAAGGCACCGTCAGCCTCCACCCGTCTCCTCTGTCACCACCACCCAGCACCAACAGCACCAACCAACCGCCGCCAACTTGGTGCTAATTACCGCTACATCTGTCTCTCTGCTCCTCCTCTTCTTCTTCTGCCCCTCGTTCGCCTCGTTGTCTGCCGAACAAATAGTTCACGCCATCTACACCCCCACCTCCCTCCTCCATCTCTCCTCTTTACTCCACCCAACACCTCCCAGCGTCTCCTCACAGCTGGAGGTGGTGACGCCGGGCTCTATTGTGGATCGTGTGTTGGAGCGTTAGGAGAGGGGTGCGCTTGGGATTAAACACCGGTGCAGGTTTTTCCCTCTCTCCTGCCCCCCACCCGCCTCCTACCCCCCCCCCCCCCTCTGTGTATATTTGTGTATGCTAATGAGGGAGTCCAAAATGGAGCCGCTGGAATAATAACCCACCAGAAACAAAGCTCAGCCCGCAAACCAACAAACCAATTATCTCCTCCTCTTGTTTCTCTGAGCGCACTGTAATTACCGTAGGGGGGGCAGGGGCAACGGGGGGGCGTTCAGTGTATTTGCACCGTGAGACAAAAGCTGGGGTGACCCGACTCAAATCACGCCAGATGATCAGGTTCGATTTCACTTTCCTCGATCTTCTTCTGCTGCTCTGCTTCACCATCATTCCCATGGTGGGAGCCGGGGGGGCCGGGGGGCCCGACGAGGCGACGGGGCCCGTCAGGAAAAAATGACAGCGCGACAAATAACCCGTCCTCCATTTAACCCGCTTCTCTGCCCACGAAGTCGACCAAAGACACAAAAAAAAAAGAAAGAAAAGCTTGGAAACTACGTCCCGCGGCCAAATGAGACACCTGTCCAAACCTCTAAAGACCTTTTGTGTCTTTCACAGATTCTTTTGCGCTGCTTTCTAATTGGCTGGCCGGCCGGCGCGTCGGCGTGCACGGCGTGCCGGGAAGGTAAAACAGGCGAGGCGGGGGAGCTGAATAGAGATGTGATTGTGTTGCTGTCAAGCGCTCCCACATGAACCCCCCCCCCTCGTTTTCTTTCTCCACCCGGACAGAGAGGAGAAGTGTGAAGGGAGAGGTGGGGGCGGGGGAGGCGGGGGGGAGGTGAAGAAGAAGAGGGAGAGAGAGAGTGAGTGAAAGAGACACACTTCATTTGTCATCCAGCGGCCTGATTGGAGTGGCAAAGCCAATTCACATCTCAAGTGGAGTTCCCATCACACAAACCCCCTATACCAAACCTCCACTCCGCCTCCATCACCCCCCACGCTCCTCCCCCGCCTCACCCCCTGCATCCTGCCAATCAAGCACAGCCTGTACAAGCTGCCGGTGTTTCGAGCTGAGAGCTTCATCATCATGGATTATGGGAGCGGTAATGACTCTCTCTCAGGGCTGTAATAGCTGCAACTAATGGAGAAAGGTGGTGCAGGGGGAGGGGTCATGGGGAAGGTTGGATGGATGGATGGATGCTTTGGGGGGGGGGTACTGCTGCTGCGTCACGGCCAGGAGCTGTTAACTTTTTTCTTCGGGTGATTTTTCCGCTCAGAGTTCTGAGCTCAAAGTGTCCCGATTGTCCAGAAATACATAAATACATAATTTACCTTTTCTAAAGTGTGAAAACCATCGGAGGTGTTTATCAAACGTCTGCGGATCGCTGGCGAGGAGGTGAAGCTACACGGGGACTAAAAACGCTTGTTTTCTATCCTGTCGGCTGCACAGCGGTTGATTATTATCAAGTTTTGTAGTTTTTTGACATTTGTATTTTTTTAATTCAGAAAAAAATCTTTTACTTTGTAACACAAAAGCTCTGATTTAAATGTATTTTATTTTTAAATATATGGAGAAGTGGTCACAAAAATGATCAAGCTTTACAATTTGAAAAATCTGTATTTCATAAAAGCGAACATTGACATCATCGACGCTTTAGTTACGAAGTTAAAAGTGGAGAAGCAGCACGTTGATGATTACGAAAAGGAAGAAGAGAGAAAGAGAGGGAAATAAAATAAAGAGACTTTGATGTCGGTCCGTCTCTCAATGCGGTCTGACTTCCTGTGTGCGGCTCTTTGGTTCCTACTGGGGGGCAAAGGTGAAGAGCTTCTCAGTAGTTCTCTTCGTGGAGGATCTTCTGGTCCGAATGATGATGATGACGATGATGTCGTGCCGTAGAGGAGCTCTGAGTGACATCATCATACTTGTGAGGATGAAGTGAGGTGTGATCTTCTCGGAGACGTTAACCTCACGAGCAGATTATTCTAACACCGCAAATGAAATCTCTGAGACCGGCCCGCGACCTTTGACCCCTCTTCCAGAGAGGGGGTCTGCCTCTGGAGTCTTCTGGGTCCTTTCTCTCTCTCTTTAAATGTTCTCACCCTGAAATGATGCTGTCAGTCCGCCCTGTGAGTCATCGCTGCAGGCTTTTAATATTTATTTATTCCTGCAGGTCCGTCCCGGCTGCCGGCTCGGCACGTCATCTGCTACAGAGTTGTTGTTGTTGTTGTGTCTGCTGTGTTGTTTGTGTGGGCGGACGGACGTGTGAGTCTCTGCAGAGGTCACAAAGCCTTTTGAATTTTTGTGAAATTCTAGAGCGGCTTATTTTTCTATGAAATATGCGAGAGAAAACGTGTTTGGGCTCCTAGTGTTTATTTCTCATATTTTACACATTTTACATTCCTAAATTTCTTTGCAGATAAAAACATCTGGAGGAGTATTAAGATATTTAACTGAAGAAGAAAAAGGCCCAAATATCACGTAAAAAAGGAGAAAAACAATTTACTTGGTTGTAAAACACTGAGGCAGCATGTTACTGCTTCATACTCATTCATATATATATATATATTCACATATATAATCATTCAAATATATATATATATTAACAGAGTTTAGGGAGGGGCTCCAGGAGAAATTTCAGGGATTTCATTAAAGCAATAGATATGATACATATTATATATTTTCTATTGTATTTAGTTATTTAATTATCAATAGTTATTTAAGTTAAATCATTTCAGGACATTAAAGGCTGAATGACTTATTTGAATATGAACCACTGAGTCAAATTAATAAATTACTTTTTGTTTTTTCTGTTCCTGTATTTTAATCCACAATTCCACTACTGCTGTCAAAATATTGAAAAGTAGATGAAAAATGTAGTAAAGTAGAAGATGTACTTCTGAGGTTTATTACTCTAAAGTTTTAGAATATGGTGTACAAGTACCTTAAAATCCCCAAATTTTGTCTCATGAACTCTTAAATTATTGCAGTTTTTCTAAGAGAATGACATGATTAAATACAAGCTTTGAGGTTGAGGAGCATCTCATGAATCTCCTCCGGTAAGATCAATAAAACAACAATCAAAGCTCATAAAAGGTTCCTCTCTGACTCAAACATTTAGGTGTCTCCTGTCAGTTTGGTGTCTGCGGTCCTCTCCCCTTCAGTAATCCCCCACAAATCTTGGGTGCACTTTTGACCTTTGACCTCTGGCAACAGAATAGAACCGTCTCCAGTGTTGACCAATAAACCAGGTCCCTATGATCGATGGAAGGAGGTTCCAGTGTTACCTTTGACGTGGAGATTTGAGATCTTAAACGTCCTTAAAAGGTTGCTGGTGGTCACTGAGGTTCTACCGGTCCAGTAAAAAGCGCTGGCGGTGATTCAGGAGGTTGCATGAATCCTGCTGGAGGTTCTCCAGGTCAGATGTTCTGGAGGTTTATTGTGGAACATGTTGAGAGAGAATACTAGAAACCAACAACCTTGTTTTCCTTTTAGATGTGAAACACCAACCAGCTCAGATGTTTTTTACGGTGGTGAACGAGTGAACCGTGTTTGGGAGTTGAACCCGTGACCCCATTGGAGTTGCTGCCTTGCTCGGCCCACACAACAGGAAGTCTCAGCGTGGTGTTAAAGCCTTCAAGGGATTAGTCCACAACATGTTTTAAGTGTTTCTATCAAAGCGCGTAATCCTCCTCAACGGGAGTCTGGACTCGGGCGAAGATCTGTGTCTTCCTCTTCAGAGACCTGAGAACCCAAAGGGGTCACGACCTCTGACCTCAGGACAACCCCCTGCCCCCTCCTCTCACTGTTAGACTGACTTCTTACTCTCCTTCTGACTCCTCTGCTACTTCTTCCATCACCACTTTCTTCCTTAAACAATTCCTTCTATCACTACTTCCTCCATCACTACTTCCTCCAATCACTACTTCCTCCATCACTACTTCCTCCATCACTACTTCCTCCATCACTACTTCCTCCATCACTACTTCCTCCATCACTACTTCTTCCATCACTACTTTCTTCCTTAAACAATTCCTTCTATCACTACTTCCTCCATCACTACTTCCTCCTACTTCCTCCATCACTACTTCCTCCATCACTACTTACTCCATCACTACTTCCTCCATCACTACTTCCTCCATCACTACTTCTTCCATCAACTTTCTTCCTTAAACAATTCCTTCTATCACTACTACTTCCTCCAATCACTACTTCCTCCATCACTACATCACTCCTCCATCACTACTTCCTCCATCACTCACTACTTTCTTCCCATCCTTCTCACTACTTCCTCCATCACTACTTCCTCCATCACTACTTCCTCCATCACTACTTCCTCCATCACTACTTACTCCATCACTACTCCAATCACTCCATCCTCCATCACTTTACTCCATCACTACTCCATCACTACTTCCTCCAATCACTACTTCCTCCATCACTATCCTCCATCACTACTTCTCCATCACTACTTTCCTCCATCACTACTTCCTCCAATCACTACTTCCTCCATCACTACTTCCTCCATCACTCTCCATCACTCCATCACTACTTCCTCCATCACTACTTCCTCCCATCACTACTTCCATCACCTCCAATCACTACTTCCTCCATCACTACTTCCTCCATTACTACTTCCTCCATCACTACTTCCTCCATCACTACTTACTCCATCACTACTTCCTCCATCACTACTTCCTCCATCACTACTTCCTCCATCACTACTTTCTTCCATCAATCTTAAACAATTCCTCCTATCACTACTTCCTCCATTACTACTTCCTCCATCACTACTTCCTCCAATCACTACTTCCTCCATCACTACTTCCTCCATCACTACTTTCTCCAATCACTACTTCCTCCATCACTACTTCCTCCATCACTACTACTCCATCACTACTTCCTCCAATCATTACTTCCTCCACACTTACATCACTACTTACTCCATCCTACTTCCTCCAATCACTACTTCCTCCATCACTACTTCCTCCATCACTACTTCCTCCCAACTTCCTCCATCACTACTTTCTTCCTTCAACAATTCCTCCTACCACTACTTACTCCATAGCTACTTCCTCCATCACTACTTCCTCCATCACTACTTCCTCCAATCACTACTTCCTCCAATTACTACTTCCTCCATCACTACTGCCTCCAATCACTACTTCCTCCATCACTACTTCCTCCATCACTACTTCCTCCAATCACTACTTCCTCCAATTACTTCTTCCTCCAATCACTACTTCCTCCATCACTACTTCCTCCATCACTACTTCCTCCATCACTACTTCCTTCCTGTCACTACTTCCTTTGCCCCCCCCCTTTCTCCCCTCCTACTGTCTCACCTTATTAGGAAACCAATGATTTCCTTGCCCCCCCCCCAGAGGAGAACCCAAACTCCTCGGCGGCTGTAATCACTCTACTACTGTTTTTGTTCTGGGTAAGTGGACTAAATATTTGGATGCTCATAAGCAAAGCAGAATAATTGAAGGTGTGATTTGTGGCAGCTGGCTCGGAGTCTCCGGCTCGTCTCGGCGTGATGAAAACAGCCAGCGAGCCGCTGTAAACAAAAGCAACTTGTTATGTTGCAAACCCCTCGCTGTGCTTTGCCGTGTGTGGGAAACAACTAATTTTCTCGAGGCGTACTGTAATCATGGCGAAGCTTTACCACGCACTGTGCTGAGTACCGTGATGCTTATTAATACACAGAGAGAGAGGGAGGGAGGGAGAGAAAGGGAGAGAGACACAGACAGAGAGAGAGCGAGAGAGAGAGAGAGAGAGAGTCCACTCTGGCAGAGCTGCTATTATCGTAAACACTTTAAAGAATAAAGAGGAAGAGAACAATAGCCAGAAGCTGGATTATTGTAATTATTAATTGAGTCCGGAGCAGGAGGAGCACCTGAGCCGCTTCACATCTGGAATGAAACACCACAAGGTGCTGTGAGGAAAGGCCTGTTTCCCCGAGGGTTCCCATCAGTGCAATGATAAGAAGAAGGAAGAAGGAAAAGATTTAAGGTGTGAAAATAAACATAAAAGAGGCAAGAAGGTCGGAGGAGATGAATAAGAAAAAGTAAAAGATGGAGGGAAGAAAACATGTGTTCAATAATTATGAAGGAAGAAAGAAAAAAGATAGACAATACATAGGAAGGAGAGAGGGAAGGAAGGAAGGAAGGAGCAAGAGGAAAGAAGGTGAGGAGGAATAAAGGAGAGAAGAAACTACAATATTAATTATCCGACAAATACAGATGAATAAAACGTTTTTATAAATAATTGTAATAGAGAATATTTTGACAGTGTGGTATTAAACGTTGACAGGTGTGACGTTAACACTTCAGGAATGTACCTCAACGTCACCTGAAGGGAGTGAAGACATCAAACTTCTTTTCCTTCACCTTTCCGTCCTCCCCCCTTTTCCGTGTCACCCTCGGTCTCACCCGCTCCCCCCCCTCTCTTCCTCTTCATCCCTTTCCTGTCTCTGTCCTGTCTCCCCCTCCTCTCCCCCCTTCATCATCGTCTCTCGACAGATTCCTCCTCCAGAGGAACAATAGCTGCTCTCCACATCACTTAGTCCTGACCTGCACCTGTGGACGGCCGGGGGACCCTCACACAGGCCGGGACAGAGAGGGGGGGTCGACCCATGAGAGGGGTCAAGATTCAGGGCCGCAGGTCGGAGGTCAAGAGGAAGTCCTTTCTGCTGACGGAGAGCCACTTACCATTCTCATCTAATGGAGCAGCCATCTGTCAATCAGGAAGAGAGGGGAGGGGCCAACAGGTATCGCCGCTGTCCCCCGAGGGCCCGGCTCCCTGGAAATAAGATCGTGGGATTGTTTACGGTGTCCCCCCCGACTACGAAGTGTTTGTTGTCATTAGCGTTCCAACGGAGACGATTCTAGTGCAAAGAATACAGAGACGCAAAGACACGTCTCTTCTAAACTACTCGGCTGGGTTAAGAAAACTAAACTAAACTAAACTACTCGGCTGGGTTAAGAAAACTAAACTAAACTAAACTACTCGGCTGGGTTAAGAAAACTAAACTAAACTACTCGGCTGGGTTAAGAAAACTAAACTAAACTAAACTACTCCGCTGGGTTAAGAAAACTAAACTAAACTACTCGGCTGGGTTAAGAAAACTAAACTAAACTAAACTACTCGGCTGGGTTAAGAAAACTAAACTAAACTAAACTACTCGGCTGGGTTAAGAAAACTAAACTAAACTAAACTACTCGGCTGGGTTAAGAAAACTAAACTAAACTAAACTACTAAGAAAACTAAACTAAACTACTCGGCTGGGTTAAGAAAAAAACTAAAACTCGGCTGGGTTAAGAAAACTAAACTAAACTACTCCGCTGGGTTAAGAAAACTAAACTAAAGTAAACTACTCGGCTGGGTTAAGAAAACTAAACTAAACTACTCGGCTGGGTTAAGAAAACTAAACTAAACTAAACTACTCGGCTGGGTTAAGAAAACTAAACTAAAGTAAACTACTCGGCTGGGTTAAGAAAACTAAACTAAACTACTCGGCTGGGTTAAGAAAACTAAACTAAAGTAAACTACTCGGCTGGTCGGGCCCCACTTTGGAGGAAGACAAATGTTTGGGTCGAAATGCTCCAAGCTGAATTTCTATTGAAATAACGACATTTTGTGACTCCATGTGTGCTTTTATTAATAATAGAATAAAGAAACTTAAGTCACTTTCATGTAAACCAGATTGATCCATCAGACAAAAACAAATAAAAATCACTTTGTTGGAACAATGCAAATAAAGTTGTGCAAAAATAAATAGCTAATGGCAATAGCCTAATTTACATGTTTTGTACTGAATATCTTTTCAGGGTAGTAACAATAAAGTTCAACCTGTGAAAAACTAAATAAAACGTTCAAATATTTGGCGATAAAGAGTCCCCCATGTGGGATTAGTATAGGATTCAGAATAAAATAATAATAATTAAAAAATACATATATATATAGGTTTTTTTTAATCAAAAAAATCTTTCCCCCGGCCCCTTGTGCCCCACCTGTAATACCTCCGGGCGCCACAGTTTGACCAACTAAACTAAACTACTTTGTTTCAGGGTTTGGGTTTGAATAACTACAGAAGTTATATCTTGTTTCCCACGTTGAAGGATGGACTGTTCCTTGCACCCCCCGCGTCACGTGGTCTCTTCCCATGACGTGGAGGTCTGGCGGCATCCCGGCCTCCTGGGCCGTCTGTTGATCCACCGCCGCGCATTTCACATCCAGCGATCCTTCAATTATCCAGAAACACGATCTGGATTCGGCCCGGCCTCCTGATACTAAACATTCCCAGTGTAGGGCCTCCCCATGGACCCCCCCATTCTCCTCCTCATCTCCTGGTGCTTCAGAAGCTGCTGTCTGCTTCTCTCTGCAGACGACTAGTGGGAGCGCCTAATGATCGGATCGGTGGTTTAAGGACAGGCCGGTTGGTTCTTGGGAGAACCCTCTCGCCGGGTTTCTCAGAGTTCTCCAGGGATTAGGACCGCCGAGGGAGACTCTGCGGTGCCGAGGCCCCAAAACCACAGCCGGTCCCTGGGGACGGCAGTGAGGAGGTCACCAGGAGGAGCAGGTGGAGCGTAGGAAGGCAGTCGGATATACAGGTGATGGATTAACCCTCCTTGTTGAATATGGTCCTTCATCTTCATCAACACACTGTAGTTTATCCTGACCCTCCTCTTCTGTTTGCTCAGGTGAGCTACCTGCTGTCCCCTTTGTCCCTCACAATACTTCTACTTTGTTTTCTGGTGTTTCATAAAACTCATTAATGTGTTTCAGTGTCGAATTGTTTTCCATTAAATGGGTCAATGGTTTCATAACAAATTTGGTTTGTGTTCCTCCTCATGGAGGTAAAATATATTGATGCCATTTGATCTTTTGGGTCTCGAAGCCCGTCTTCAGCGTCTGAATAGACAAAGACATTTAGGAAACGAAAGGCAAGGACATTGTTAGAAATGAGGACGTGTTTTTTGTTTGGGGGGTTGTGTGGAACATGAACCGTTACATCATTCAGTGATCTCTGATATGAGAAATGAGATTATTTCTTCTTCTGTGGTGCTCGGAGGCCGGTCTGCTTTATTTACACCACAGAGGAAATGAGATTATTTCTTCTTCTGTGGTGCTTGGAGGCCGGTCTGCTTTATTTACACCACAGAGGAAATGAGATTATTTCTTCTTCTGTGGTGCTTGGAGGCCGGTCTGCTTTATTTACACCACAGAGGAAATGAGATTATTTCTTCTTCTGTGGTGCTTGGAGGCCGGTCTGCTTTATTTACGCCACAGAGGAAATGAGATTATTTCTTCTTCTGTGGTGCTTGGAGGCCGGTCTGCTTTATTTACACCACAGAGGAAATGAGATTATTTCTTCTTCTGTGGTGCTTGGAGGCCGGTCTGCTTTATTTACACCACAGAGGAAATGAGATTATTTCTTCTTCTGTGGTGCTTGGAGGCCGGTCTGCTTTATTTACGCCACAGAGGAAATGAGATTATTTCTTCTTCTGTGGTGCTCGGAGGCCGGTCTGCTTTATTTACACCACAGAGGAAATGAGATTATTTCTTCTTCTGTGGTGCTCGGAGGCCGGTCTGGAAATGATTATTCCAGTCGGAGCCGATTGAGAGAAGAAGAAAAAGAAATACAATAAAATTAATCAGTATTTTGAGGATGATCTAAATACTCTTGGCTTTGTTTTGTGTGGGGGGGGACACACACTTCTCCTATGGTGGGGGGCACACACATGACTGTCCTGACATGTCAATCATCGTCCTTTTATTAAACCATTAGTTAAAAAACACTGTGATTCTGTGGAACTCCAAGGGAGCAAAGCGGCAGTCTGATTGCGGTGCCGCTCGGCCCCGGCGCCGCCTTTGCCCCCCCCCTCACCCACCGCCGCCTTCACCCCCTCCGCCCCCTCTGCCCCCCCCTCGGCCCTCGTCGGCTGAATGCCAGTAATCATTTCTCCTGATTTGAGACGAGGAGGAACGAAGCGAGCCATCTTGATTAATGCTGATTTGAGCGGATGGATGCTTGCATGGATGGATGAAGCACAACCCCCCCTCTCCCCGCTCCAGCATCAGCACCAGTATCACCAGCGGCAACGCTTCAACTCCCCACCACCCCGACGAGATGACAGCCCGCATTATTTATTATTTTACACTAATGAACAGACGTCTGGTACCTGAACGCCACGCTGGACTGTACCAAGTCAGCGCGGCGGGGTCCGTTATAGAACATCATTTTATTGTAAACAAGGAACAGTACGTGTCAATCAAAAAGTTGTACTTATGGCAGGCGGGGTCAGGATGGGGGGGTGGAGGCCCCGTCGCATCCTCCAATCGACGGTTTGGTGTGGGGCAAACACGACCTCGGCCCCTCCCCTACTCGCCCTGTCGCGGACATGTGACTGTGCTTAGCCCCGCCCACCTCAGTGCCACCAGACTTTCAATCTGGAGTGTGTGTGTGTGTGTTTGAGCAGAGAGAGAGAGACAGGAAGTAGACAGACAGGAAGCAGACAGACAGGAAGAAGAAAGACAGGAAGAAGAAAGACAGGAAACAGGAAGACAGGAAGCAGACAGACAGGAAACAGGAAGACAGGAAGCAGACAGACAGGAAGAAGAAAGACAGGAAGCAGGAAGACAGGAAGACAGGAAGCAGAAAGACAGGAAGAAGAAAGACAAGAAGCAGACAGACAGGAAGAAGAAAGACAGGAAGCAGGAAGACAGGAAGCAGGAAGACAGGAAGAAGAAAGACAGGAAGCAGGAAGACAGGAAGCAGGAAGACAGGAAGCAGACAGACAGGAAGAAGAAAGACAAGAAGCAGACAGACAGGAAGAAGAAAGACAGGAAGCAGGAAGACAGGAAGCAGGAAGACAGGAAGCAGACAGACAGGAAGAAGAAAGACAGGACGCAGACAGACAGGAAGCAGACAGACAGAAAGAAGAAAGACAGGAAGCAGACAGACAGGAAGAAGAAAGACAGGAAGCAGGAAGACAGGAAGCAGACAGACAGGAAGCAGACAGACAGAAAGAAGAAGAAAGACAGGAAACAGGAAGACAGGAAGCAGGAAGACAGGAAGCAGACAGACAGGAAGAAGAAAGACAGGAAGCAGACAGACAGGAAGCAGACAGACTGCTCTTGTCTTCCTGCACGCGTGGAGACAAACTAACGGATAGTTTGTAGTAAATAAACAGACATAAACTCTATTTGAGAAGTTAAAGTCATTAAAATACGAAGTTGTAGTTTTCATGATTCTGACCTCCACTGCGGATCAAACTCATTCCAAGTTTCAACGACACATTTGTGTGTTATTTTCCAGGGACGCTGAATCTTGTGTAGAAACTATATATGTAGTATATTTAGGAAGAATAGATTCACATGAAATATTGTTTACATGCTTTAAAGTCGGTGTAATTACTTTTTAGTAATTTCCACCAGCCATGTTTTTAGTTCATTCTTGTTTATACTTCTCACATCTAAAGTTGAAATTACTTCTCAAAGTAATTTTCGATAAAAGCGTAAAAGCTGAAACCTTCTGACACCAGTTGACTTTTCTCATAAAGATCACTCATCATCTCGTCCTCGAAATAAAACCTGATAACGAACCTTGACAAAGAAATTAAGGTTCTCATCAATTAGACATTTTCAAAAGTTTTGTCCTTTTGAAAATGTCTTTATATTAAGATATACACAATCAATAACCATGATAAATATATACACACAATGTAGGATAAATAAACCACGAATCGTTACTGATGGATTTATTCCACTGATGGACGTCTCTGCCTCCACACCATCTACTCAGTGCAAATTAAACCAAAAAAATATATATATATATATATATTCCTGAGAACAAGTTGCACAATAATCAATAAACAAACAAGTGCATGAAAATAGAACACAAAATGACATTAGTCATTGGTGCTGCACATCTACAGCTCTGGGTAAACGTGTTATTTACACACATTTTCTACCCAACTATTTAATACAGTCCTGACTATGACCCCCCCCTCCATTAAAAAGAAATCACCTAATGAAACCATGTTGGACATGAAGGTAATTCACAGGAGGAAACGTGACATTAGCTTCCTCCCCTGTGATTGGCTGTGGGGCCGGAGTCACCCGGAGAGACGGAGAGACAAAGCGCGCTTTAATTCCCCCGAGCCGCATGAGGAACCATTATCTTCTTCTTCCCTCATCAGATTGGAAGCAGGTCTGATTCGGCCTTAATCGAGCTAATCTCCCCCGCTGGTTTCCCACAAAAAAGAAAACTGTCCGCAGTTCAAATCACTTCCTGCCTGAAGAAGAATATCGTTCATTTTCTTTTAGCACCGGGACTCTTATTAAGAGACATCTCTAATTCTGTCTCCGTCTCTCCGAGGGGTCCACGCGAGGAGGTGGAGGAGGTGGTGGAGGAGAAAAGGAGGACCGGGGCGTCGTCGTGTGATGGGGGTTGCCTAGGCGACGGTCCGGCGGCGGCCCCGGGATCAGGGGCGGGTGGGGCTGACGGAGAGAGGGAGCGGGTGGAGGGGAGAGATGAAATTGCATTCCATTAGTGCTAATACGCAGACATTAAGAGGCCTGTCTGAGGCGCGCTAACGACCGCCGCCGCTAATTCATCCAATCGGCTCGCGAGCAGGATCCTCGCCCGCCATTACCGGGTGATTGACGTGAAGCTGGGGGGCTTTGTTTTAAAACGGAGCTCAGGAGGAGAAAACCTTGGCGTCTTGTTCCACATGTCGGCCATGTTGTTCCACACCAGCTCCGTTCCTGCTCCTCACTTCACTTCTGATTCCACAGCGAGGATCAATACTTG
Organism: Gasterosteus nipponicus; assembly: GCA_014132575.2. Taxonomy (NCBI): domain Eukaryota; kingdom Metazoa; phylum Chordata; class Actinopteri; order Perciformes; family Gasterosteidae; genus Gasterosteus; species Gasterosteus nipponicus. The sequence continues at coordinate 13,243,384 of BMAF01000013.1, read as the reverse complement.
ACTCTATCCAGAGGGAAGTCGCTCTGCAGGACCAGAAAACAGGTTTACACGTGAAAAGCCACGCCCACAGGAATGCAAAGAGCGCCAGGTGAACCAAATGACCCACCTGTGTAGCAACCAATCAGGACGGAGGAGATCCAGGGGGAGGATGACCTCGACACGTTAAATATCCATATGTACAAACACACGTGTGTGTATGTTTGTAGTATATTTACGTGCTCTCGCTCTGCTGGAAAAGCTCTTCAGGTGTGAGACCCCCCTACAACAAGCGTCAGGTGTGAGGAATAACTGGCCATCTTGTGTCACATTTAATGTCACATTTTTCTCTGCTCACTTCAGGGACCCGAGCTACCCGGCCTCATGCTGCAAAGCATTCTGGGCTCTTGAGACGAAGGAAAACAAAATGTTTCTTATTGTCCTCGTGAAATAAAGAGATCATTTGTTTGATAACGTCCTGATCATTCAGGAGATGAGGGGAAGACGGAGAGGAAGGCAGGACGTATAAGGATGATAAAGACAGGACGTATAGGAGGTGAGGACAGGACCAATGAAAGACAGGACCTAGGAGATAAAAACCGGATGAAGACGATTTTGGATGCTTGCATGGACGGATGAAGCACAACCCCCCTTCTCGAAGACAGGACAGTTTGAACAAAGACAGGACAGTTTGAACAAAGACAGGACAGTTTGAACAAAGACAGGACAGTTTGAACAAAGACAGGACAGTTTGAACAAAGACAGGACATGTAAGATGAGGAAAGGAAATAGGACATAGGTACAGGATTTAGGTCTTGATGAGGACAGGAGTTAGGAGGTGAAGACAGCACGTAGGAGTGAGACGTGTTGTCTTGAGGAATCTGCATCTTGTCGTGCTCTCAGTTATACTCAGATCATCTTCATCATCGTTGTCTTCCTCTGTCCTCAAACAATCAATTATCGTTTCATGTCTTCATCTTCGATCATCAACAAACAGAAGCTCTGAGATGTGAAAAACAACAACAAACAACAATCGTAAGATGAATGTGTTCTGTAGCTGTGTCTCGTCAACATGTGAGAGAGGGTGGAGGAGGAAGGGGGGGGCAGAAGATTGAGGGTGGAGGACAGAGGTTGGAGGGTGGAGGACTGATGGTAAAGGATGAAAGATGGGGAATGGTGCACCTGAGGGTGGAGGATGAAGGACTGAGGGTGGAGGATGAAGGGGGGAGGGCAATCCGGACCATCGGTTTGGGTCCTGGTTCTGGTTCTGTTGGGAGCTGAGCCCTCCTTCTCCCACTGCAGCTCCGACTGTTGGTCCAAAGATGCGGGCCAGCCGGATCTGGGTCTGTCCTTGGTGGACTAGTCTCTGCTGGAGGATCTGGGTCTGTCCGCAGTGGACTAGTCTCTGCTGGAGGATCTGGGTCTGTCCGCGGTGGACTTGTCTCTGCTGGAGGATCTGGGTCTGTCCGCAGTGGACTAGTCTCTGCTGGAGGATCTGGGTCTGTCCACAGTGGACTTGTCTCTGCTGGAGGATCTGGGTCTGTCCGCAGTGGACTGGTCTCTGCTGGAGGATCTGGGTCTGTCCACAGTGGACTGGTCTCTGCTGGAGGATCTGGGTCTATCCGCAGTGGACTGGTCTCTGCTGGAGGATCTGGGTCTGTCCGCAGTGGACTTGTCTCTGCTGGAGGATCTGGGTCTGTCCACAGTGGACTGGTCTCTGCTGGAGGATCTGGGTCTGTCCGCAGTGGACTGGTCTCTGCTGGAGGATCTGGGTCTGTCTGCAGTGGACTCGTCACTGCTGGAGGATCTGGGTCTGTCCACAGTGGACTGGTCTCTGCTGGAGGATCTGGGTTTGTCCACAGTGGACTGGTCTCTGCTGGAGGATCTGGGTCTGTCCACAGTGGACTGGTCTCTGCTGGAGGATCTGGGTCTGTCTGCAGTGGACTGGTCTCCGCTGGAGGATCTGGGTCTGTCCACGGTGGACTGGTCTCTGCTGGAGGATCTGGGTCTGTCCACGGTGGACTGGTCTCTGCTGGAGGATCTGGGTCTGTCCAGGGTGGACTGGTCTCTGCTGGAGGATCTGGGTCTGTCCAGGGTGGACTGGTCTCCGCTGGAGTCTGAGGAGAAGAAGGTTCTGGTGGAGTTGCTTGAGCTCATCTGGTTTCACCAGAATCCTCTTGGACCAGGACTTAAGTGAGACTGGTTCCCACAGAGAGGCAGGACAGAGAGAGACCTCCTCTTCCTCCCCTCGCCGTCTTTTTATCTTCCTCTTCCTCTTCTCTTCCTCTCAGACGTGTACAAATAGAAATAAAAGGTAGAGACAACAGAGGCGGCGCAGAGAGACGCGCGCGCGCGCGCGCGGCCTTTCTCCGCGTGCGCTCACGTGACGTGTTGACATATGGACGATAAGTTCCACGAGGCTCAGACACGAGACGTGGAGCTGTGAGAGATTAATGCGCCATTAACTGATAATGTGTATAAATACACACAAACAGAGTAAACGGGATCAAACAACAAAGCGAATTAATAAATCAAATAAGCTCACGTGTCTCCGGCTTTTCTCTTCATATGTCGAGCATTGTTTAAAAAGGCAAACTACGTTAAATCTGAGGAGACGTGAAATGGAATCCTATTGTTGTTGTTGTTGTTGTTGTTGTTAGGTTGACACATAACTACATAAATAGGGCCGTTAAGCTAGTAAATACAAACGATCATAAATGAAGAAATAATGTAAAGCAGTCAATAATGCATTTGTAATAACGTTTAAAATAATATAATAATAATAATAAGCAGATCTTGAGCTCTGTTAAATAATGAATAAATACACGTGTGGGTGCTTGTTTCTGCAATAATGAATATTAAAGAAATTATTAGAGAATTTCTTTAGACAAAAAAATACGATAATTTAAAAGAAAGATGAGGTTGAATGTGTTTCATGAATTACACAATATATTAAAGATGAAAAATAATGAATAACCACGTCAAACATACCTTAAAATATAACTGCTAAATGAAATACATATGAAGTGAAAGGTAATATTTCCACTCTTTGTAGTTCCTCTTTGACTCGTTCCGTCATGGAATAAACTCCTGGCTGTGATATTAAAACAGCAACTCAAATACGAAGCGTCCCGATGGTTCTGCTGACCCGGAGGTTCTCATGCGGCGGCTCGGCCCCCCCGCGGTGCCCCTGCGAGGCCGCCACGAGGAGCCGGAGAGGTGTCACACGGAGGCGGCTTTGTGGTCCGGGGATCGCCTCAGCGCCTCCTTCCTCCTCCTCCCCTCCTCCTCCTCCTCCTCCTGCAGGCCGGCGCGCCGGAGCTTCTCACCGGGCACAACGGGGAGAAGCGAGCGGCTCCAAATGAGAGAATGAAAAGAAGCAACGAAAAACAACCCTTCAAATGTGATACGGGCACAAGTAATGTACAGAGGAATATTTATTTCGATTCTATTTCAATATACAACAACTCATGTGGATCAAATTCTACTTCTTCTAAATTATAGTATTTTACCTGCTTTTTAATAATACATTGTACTTATTTTATTTGGGAGACAATCGTCACATTTAAAACAAATGTGTAAAAGTGCTGAACTTCGAATTCAAACATATTATTAAAACCTAACCATAAAAAAATAAGAGAACTTAGATAAATGTAGATATTTTAAAAATAATTTTATTATTATTACATATTTGCATTGTTATTTTTATATTTTTTATTTTTATGAAGAACATGATCTCAATGGTTTATTTGTGCTACACATTTCAAACTATTAACTGTCATTATCGACATGTGTTTATTTAAATTTCATTGATAGATTGTTCAAAATAGAAATGTATTCATCTTTAACAGTTTAAAATAACTTGACATTCAGTTCAAACAATAAGAATTATTGCTTCCAATTTGTTTTTGTTTTTAATAATGACATATATATATATTTATGTGTGTGTATATACACATATATACATATATATACATACATTTTATATATATATATATGCACACACACACACACACACACACACACACACACACACACACACACACACACACACACACACACACACACACATTTCGTATCTATTCCACACAAATGTGTATTTAAGAAGTCTTGATTGATCATTTTGGCCTTTTGAAAGTCGACAAAATAAATACTGTTTGTATTAAACAAATAAAGAAAACATTTATTTCAAAACCAGCAAACGAACCTGATCTAAGAATTAAATGTTAAAACTGTTACACACAATAAGTGCAAACGGGTTGTTATTACATTTGAGTAATAACGTGATTATAATATAGTTTTTATCATGAACACAGATCTATGCAGCTGCTCATTTACACGCGCGACGGCTTTCACAGCGTGCGCGTGCGTGTGAGAGAGTGTGTGTTTTGTGTGTGTGTGAGGGGGTCAGCTGTAGAGAAACCAGAAACAACTCCTTCTTCTTCCTCTTCCTCCTCTTCCTCCTCTTCTTCTTCTTCTTCTTCTTCTGCGGTGGTTCTTGTGGTTTTGGTTTGAAACGAAGAGGATTTGAGCCTCGGAAGAAGAAGAAGAAGAAGAAGAAGAAGAAGAAGAAGAAGAAGAAGAAGAAGAAGAAGAGGCTTTCTTCTGCTGAAAACTTATTTTGCCCCTCTCTTTATCTCCCCCTCCCTCTCTTTATCTCCCTCCATACCTCCCACTGTCTCCCCCTCTCTCGCTCTCTCTCTGTTTTTTAATTGGCATATAGGGAGGCTTGTTTGTTTTTGTTGTCTGCTGTTTCTTAAATGTGTGTGTTCGTGTTCATGTGGCCCCCGGTGTCCCAACAAGCACCGCGGTGGATGTTGGGAGGCGCATTCTGCGACACACACACACACACACACACACACACACACACGCACACACACACACACACACACACACACACTGACGAGGAATTGCAGCAGACGAAAAACGGATGACACACATAAACCCACAAAGACAACAAATACACAAAAGTCGCAGCAGCGGTCCGCGGTGTCTTCTCGTTGAGCGCCATCTAGCGGCGGGTTGCAGCTCAGCGTCTCTTTAAAATCATCAACAGTTTGCGATGTGATGAATAAAAACCATGAAATATAACATTACTTTCGATTACGTTTTGAGAATTAACCAACTTTAATTCTTAAAAATAACGGTATGACTCATCAGTTTCAACACCAACAATCTAATTGTAAAAATAACAAATATGTCAAAGCTAAAGATGAAGTACAACATTTGACCGTGATGAAAACATTTGAATAACTAGTGATGTTAGTAAAAGTACTTGTAGTACTTGGTATTTATGTACATTCACAGTTGTACTGCAGTGATATCGGCAGGGATATTAAATGTTGTACTAATTGTAAAAGTAGTTACAGAAGCAGTAGTATAAGTTTAATAGTGAAAGTATCGAGCGTTAGTTCATTTGATGTGTAATATTTGTACCCTGATTTCTTCTCTTAATGTTTCACGTCATCAATGAACCAGAGAACCGGAAGTGACCATATAAGGATTGAGGAGGACAAAGAGACGTGCTATATGACACCTGTCAATCACAGTAGCCCCGCCCTAAAGCGACCCCTGCTTTATGGTCTGTTTGACTCTGAATGGACCATAATTCACTAAATGAACATCATGTTGTGTTGAAGAAGACTTGAAACTAGAGACTGAGACATAAACTCATGTTTACAATGTTTACTGAGGGAATAAATCAAGAGAGAAGTAGAGTCATTTCCTCATAGACGTCTATGGGAGCAGAGGAGTCGCCCCCTGCTGGTCACTACAGAGAAGTAGAGTCATTTCCTCATAGACGTCATAGAGCAGAGGAGTCGCCCCTGCTGGTCACTACAGAGAAGTAGAGTCATTTCCTCATAGACGTCTATGGGAGCAGAGGAGTCGCCCTGCTGGTCACTACAGAGAAGTAGAGTCATTTCCTCATAGACGTCTATGGGAGCAGAGGAGTCGCCCCCTGCTGGTCACTACAGAGAAGTAGAGTCATTTCCTCATAGACGTCTATGGGAGCAGAGGAGTCGCCCCCTGCTGGTCACTACAGAGAAGTAGAGTCATTTCCTCATAGACGTCTATGGGAGCAGAGGAGTCGCCCCTGCTGGTCACTACAGAGAAGTAGAGTCATTTCCTCATAGACGTCTATGGGAGCAGAGGAGTCGCCCTGCTGGTCACTACAGAGAAGTAGAGTCATTTCCTCATAGACGTCTATGGGAGCAGAGGAGTCGCCCCCTGCTGGTCACTGCACTGAATGCAGCTTTAACACGTGAGGAATTCAGAATTGGAGGTTGAGGTTTGTTTGGTACAAACTGCCAATACTAAAAAAGGACTATAGATTAGATACATAGAGAAATGAAAAGAAGATCATCTTGAAGGTTAATTATTAAAGCGTTATCTTGTAAACCAAATAAAGAACAACATCTCCAGGTAGATTTTAAAACATCTTTATTGAAACATGATCCAGAGAAGCAGGAGGAGTGAAGCCACTGACGTGGACTCAGAGGACGTTGAGCTGAGACGCGTCTCCCCGCTGGCAGCATCAGACCTGTGACCTTTCACCCACAGGGCGGGTGGCCGGGCCGGGCCACGGTCCTCATTAAAAGAAAACCAGATCTCCACTAAAGGTGGGATTCAACTCCTCAGAACAGGTGATCTCCACTCAAAGTGCTGAGGAAGTAATCTTACTTTGTGCAATCTGTGGAGGAACAATTAGGCTGGGTGTGTAAGCGTGATGGCTTTCATAGAGCAGTGTGGTTAGCTTAGCTTAGCACAAGGTCGGAGGCTTGTGGCGGGGGGCAGCAAAGAATGGTTCTTTAAAGGCAAGTGTATATCTACAGGTACACAATCCCATAGGAGCAGCCTTTTAGTTATTCACTCTGATATATGCAGTATTTCAACATACGACTAAAGTAAAATAAAATGTGGAATATTCTCATTCCCTTTGCTTGTGGCTCTTTGTATTTAAAGACATCTCTGCATCTGCATGAATGAATATGCATTCATGTAGGACACTAAGTCTCAGAGTAGCGCATGCCGTTTGGTGACGAGTATGATGAATATACAATTTAGAAGACAAGGCCACAGAGGCTTCAGAGGAACAGCCCTTACTGGTTAGCTGTGTAATAACAGGGTAATAACAGGGTAACAACAGCGTAACAACCCTGATACAAGTTGCTCTCCTTTGCCTCGGGGGACTTGGAGACGCCGTCCTGCTTATCGGTAAACAGGCGTCTCCCCGGGGGGCCTTTTCTCAACCGTACGGCGGTAAACTGTCGACTGGGGGATTAGCGCTGATCGCCGCGCCGCCCACCGCGCGCTCGCTGGGAAAAAGGCTGCAGCAGGAAAAAAATGTCCGTCTGAATGCTCGAGTGCCAAAGTATCAAGCGCTTTGCGGCGGACGTCTTGTTTCATGAGGAGCACAAGTTGAAATGCCCTCAGTTGTCGGCGCGTGGACGCCAGAGAACCCTTCGTGAAGCGCACACGTCTCACTGCCATGGCGACATTGGACCAACGGGGCGAAGAGCGCGGTTCTCACTGTTTACATGGCTTTTCTCTCCCTGTTAGTCCAGCTTTGTTTTTATTGTCTACGTCCACACTGGACTCACACCTGAAATCGCACTTTTTGGATGAAGTGAAAACATGAACCTAAACAAGACTAAATATATTTAGAAGCGTTCAACCTGGTAGTTTTGTGGTATTGGTGCATGTTGAGGATTTTGGGTGGGTTTCCTTTTGGAACGCCCCCCTCTGGTCTGCATCCTCAGCGTTCTTCAGAGGCGTTTGATTTCTCCAAAGAGAAGACATTCATAGCTTTAAATAGTTACATCACACCAACACTGACGACGCTTTCATGCTTTCTGTGAAATGAGCTGTGACTCTTAATAACATTCAATGGGTTGTGATCAGGTCAAACCCAGCAGGAGCTTTTCATTGAGGTTCTTCATCGTTTATCTTCATCTGAATGAAGTTTAGAATCTGAGGAAACAATCATGAAATGAACCAGCAGCCGACATCTGGTGAAATGTGTCATTGGCGTCTTTCTACCCGTTGATTTGGTTCTGCTTCTTGGTCTGATGAGGATCATCCTGCATGTATAGAGGTCATTAAGAGGAAAATACTCGGTGGAAACCTTCGTGTTTTCTGTGTTGATAAAAGCTGCGTCTGTTTCTGATCGTCGGACCCAAAAAGTGCTGCTTTTAGTTTCTCGCCAAATGATGTAAACTGTGCTTTCCATTCCCCAAAGAGCGAATAGGTACTATGACTCTCAGTTCACAGATCGATGATTTCACTCATCATACAACCACAGAATGTTTTGTTTTACAGAGAGATCTTCTAGTTTTGTGCATTGCGATCTCCATCAATTCCAACCCAATGACCAGGTACGATCATTTGTCCTAATCAACTGTCAAGTTTCTTCTTTTATAATAGTCAACACAACTTGATTTTTATCCCAAAACTGATCTAACGACCACAAGAAAATAATCACAAAACGTCAACGAAAGAAGGATCTCCGAATAAAGACATAAAATATAAAGAAATCCCCAGTTTGGGATCCCAGAGGAGGAATCTGTTGAAAGCTAAATAACATTCCTCCTCTAGAAGTGATATGAAGAGATGTCTACGCTGAAAAGAGGACAGGATGAAATCACTACTGTTACCGATAATCAACAGGGATCTTAAATAAATCATCACCTTGTTACCAGGCAACAGGTACATGATGACAAAATAAATCCTTTCAAGAATCTCTACTGCGAGATTAAAAAAAGAATGATCTTAATTTCATTGAGTAGAAAACGGCTGCAGAGATCTCTCATAATAATAATAATAATGATGATGATGATATCTGAAGTGGGATATTTAGTCTTGTAGTGAAAGCAATGTGCTTCCTTAATATCTTACTAATAACGTATTTGAATCTGAGATTTATTATTACATCATTACGTTTGGTCTTTTTCAATCGTCTCCTTCTTCCATCTGATTTGTGCTTTTTTCTTTCTTCCTTTTGACAGCCGCTGCTTCTCCTTTGGTGTCGGGAGCTTCGTCCTCACAGTTCACTGACCCTCTCGCTGAGGGTCTCCAGCTCCTCCTCACGCTCCTGGTAACGCTCCAACAGCGGCCCGCCGGCGCCGCGGGGCCCGTTGGCCAGGTGGGCGGGGTAGTCGAGGCCGCTGAGCTGGGCGTGGTGATGCCAGCGCAGGTCGTCGCTCTCGTGGGTGATGTAGCGCTCGTTCATCCGGGACTCCAGGTTCCTCAGGTCCAGCCACATCTGGTAGTCCTGGTGGGGAAAGCAAGTGCACCCTCAGACATACTGGTGCCATTTGTGCCTGTTTTTTCTTTTATCGCCACCAAAAAATGTCGACTTGATGGTTTTCCTTCGTGTCGGATTACAGAACACTAGATTCATGAAGCGTTTTGCATCAAGGAGAAGAACTCTTTACTTACTCCGTTACTTTAAGGAGATAAAATCTTAAAACCATGAAGACCTAAATGGCACCACCTCCATTGCACTATTTCACCCCACTGCACCATTTACTTTGCTCATGGGTTTATAGTCAGGGCCGGCTGAGGTGTATTTGTGATTTTGGAAAATATTGAATTCAATTGAATTACTCGGTAAAATGTACTTTAGTCTGATATTCACTGTTAAAAGTTAAAGCCTTAGCTGGTTATTTTCGCGTAGCTTCAACAGCCTCGTTCTTCAGTTTGCTAATTATTTATTTTTATTATTCAGTGAGTTTTCTGAAGGAAGGTGGACGACCATTCTTGCTCTAATGCATTCAGAAGCAACAGCGAGGCAGAACCTGGTTACCTGTAACCAGGGGTGACTGAGGGTCTTGTCCACGCTGTACCTCTTCCTCATCTTCACCTGCAGCAGGTTGTTAATCAGGTCAATCGCTGCAGGGGGGGAAGGAAAGAAACGAGGCGGTGAGCCGGAGAAATGATGAGGTAAAGCGAGTGTCCAGCGGAGGGAGGGATGAGGAGGGGGACGAGGACGTACAGCTCCCCCGCCGCCCCCCGTGGTGAGGGGCCAGTCGGGGCTAATGAGCAAAGCTAACATGATGTTAACATTTCTTCAGGGGTCAGCAGTCTGAACAGCTCGAGGACCCTGGGGCCCCTCAGGTCTCCGGAGGCCTCCATCGCTCTGCATTATGCACATGAATAGATTGGCGCATGAATACCCCCCCGAACCTGTCCGTCTCGCTCTCTTTCCAGGAACCGCCCGGACTCTCGCTGCCTTTCAAGGCTTTTTTTCCAGCACTCCCTCAATCCTCTTTTTTTCTCTCAGCAGAGTCACATGACCAGCCAGTTAATCCGCATTTCTGTAAGAGCGGAGCCGAAGGAGGGCGACGTCCGACCAGCCGCTCGGAGGAGCAGGTCTACAGCCCTCAGACACATTCCATCGCTATTACCATTAACAGCTTTTATTTAGTTTACTAATCTTTATAAATCTCTGTGCTTGACAAGTGCCTGATGGACTGAAACTCACAATATCAAACTGACCAAATGTTTTATATACATCTTAAATAGTGAATTAAATTAACAATAAAACATAGATTTAGTGTTTAGCGGTTAGTGTGCTAACCCTGCAATAATCTTAATAAACAACACAAAAAACTACGCCTCTCAAAGTGAAGTCAAAGCTTTATGTCTCAAAGCTGCATTCTGTGCAGTGACCAGCAGGGGGCGACTCCTCTGCTCCCATAGACGTCTATGAGGAAATGACTCTACTTCTCTGTAGTGACCAGCAGGGGGCGACTCCTCTGCTCCCATAGACGTCTATGAGGAAATGACTCCTTCTCTGTAGTGACCAGCAGGGGCGACTCCTCTGCTCCCATAGACGCGATCATGAGGAAAATGACTCTACTTCTCTGCAGTGACCAGCAGGGGGCGACTCCTCTGCTCCCATAGACGTCTATGAGGAAATGACTCTACTTCTCTGTAGTGACCAGCAGGGGCGACTCCTCTGCTCCCATAGACGTCTATGAGGAAATGACTCTACTTCTCTGCAGTGACCAGCAGGGCGACTCCTCTGCTCCCATAGACGTCTATGAGGAAATGACTCTACTTCTCTGTAGTGACCAGCAGGGGCGACTCCTCTGCTCCCATAGACGTCTATGAGGAAATGACTCTACTTCTCTGTAGTGACCAGCAGGGGGCGACTCCTCTGCTCCCATAGACGTCTATGAGGAAATGACTCTACTTCTCTGTAGTGACCAGCAGGGGGCGACTCCTCTGCTCCCATAGACGTCTATGAGGAAATGACTCTACTTCTCTGTAGTGACCAGCAGGGGGCGACTCCTCTGCTCCCATAGACGTCTATGAGGAAATGACTCTACTTCTCTGTAGTGACCAGCAGGGGGCGACTCCTCTGCTCCCATAGGCGTCTATGAGGAAATGACTCTACTTCTCTCTTGATTTATTCCCTCAGTAAACATTGTAAACATGAGTTTATGTCTCAGTCTCTAGTTTCAAGTCTTCTTCAACACAACATGATGTTCATTTAGTGAATTATGGTCCATTCAGAGTCAAACAGACCATGAAGCAGGGGACGCTTTAGGGCGGGGCTACATGCTGATTGACAGGCGTATACGCATCTTGAAATCCTCCTCAGTCTAAATATGGATCATTGTTCACTGGTTGCAACAAATCAATACATCCACTTCAAGTACAGTGTGTGTGATATCTTAAGGTTACTCCTACTTTTGTGCTCTTTCCTACACAAAAATCTTTTAAAATCAACTTCTCTCCCGATCAGAAGGCATTTTTTGCCTTATATGTGGCACAAGGAGGAATTCCTCTTGGTGATTGGTGAGATATAAAAATAAAATAAGCTGCAGAATTAAAACATGAACAGATAACAGATAAGTAAGTTAAATCACATGTGTGTGTACACATGTTTCCATGGTGAGAAACTGGAAACGACTCTTGGGTTGTCTCTTAGGTGTCCTAAACTGAGGGTTTAGGACACCTTTAAAGTACTTGTAACGGATTGTTGCCAAAATGTTTAGGTTTTTATTGTGAAAAGGCTTAAATGTGTTGCTGGACTAGAGAATGAAAACAGTCATTTTTATAAGACATCAGGTTTGTCGCTTTCATTCCTCAGTCTTGTTGAACCAACAGTTTTGTCCTGTGTGTTTTAGATTAAAGAGAGTTTGAACAAGATGAAAGCTTCAGAGACAGAGACGTATGACGCAGTCCTCTGAGACATCAAACTTCCCCTAAACGCACCATTTGAAGTTATAATAGACACAACTGAAAGCGTATCTCTATTTCACTCTAATTAAAGCGTAACATCTTCCTGTGCAGGAAGCTGCATATTACTCACTTCTTGCTCAACATATCAACACAAAGTGTCATTACACAACATTATAAAAGATTAATCGTGTTTGTGGGCAGACAAATAAACTGGCCACAGAATCTATTTAAAGGGAAAAGCAGAGTTGGTGACGCACTAAATACTTTTCTCTGACATGCATCCCCCCGACGGCCGGGTGGGGGGCTCTCCTGAGAGGACTCGGCCCTCCGGTGCATCCGACCCGAGTGAGTCAGGCTGATTTAAAGACGAATCCGGCTGGCATAGGCTGATGGGGGCGGGCGCATTTAGAAATAGTGACGACAACAACAACATGAGGAGATACGATACGGGAGGACTGACGAACTGGAGAAGAACAACCACTGAGTCACAGCAGGAAGCGTTGGCCGGGTTTGCTGTGGCTGCTCTCTGAGGAAAAGCTGATCAAGGACCCTCGGCAGCGTGGTACCGGCGCTCTTTCCGTTGGATCAGAAGAACATTCAACACTTCCTTCTAATCCTCGCTTGTGCTCCTGGACCTTCAGGCGTCCCTTGATTGACACTTCAAACCCCTAGAAGCTTCCAGACCTCCACCCCACCATGATAATGAACCTGAACAAGATGTTACACCACCCAGAGTCCAGGTTATCAGGATCATCCAGAACCTTAAGGTTTACAGGTTAACAGCTCAGGAGCAAAGTATGGTACCTTCCTGGGAGACCTTCTTCCAGGGATGAGGAGGGTACATAAAGGCGGCGTTCTGGATCTGATCGTTGATGTCTTCGTCCTCGTTGAACGGGAACGTTCCGCTGAGACTGAAGAACACGACAAAAAACATATCGCAATCCACAATTTTGAAACTCACGCACATTTAGTCTCAGATATTCTAGTTTGCGTTCATGTTGAAAATAAATAAAGAGAACACACAAACAGGTGAGGCTCCCACCTGACGTAGATGATGACGCCCACCGACCACATGTCCAGAGAGCGGTTGTAGCCTTTGTTCCTCAGGACCTCGGGGGCGAGGTACGCCGGCGTTCCCACCACCGAGCGCCGGAATGACTTCTCGCCGATGATCCGGGCGAAGCCAAAGTCACAGAGCTTTACCTGGAACGAGGGGGCGGAGCTTGGTGAAGCCAAATGGAGACACAACTTGCTCGCCTTAGACAATAAATATCTGTTGGCTTTTGTGAATGAAGAAATGTAAAATCCTTATGGTGTCAAATTAAAAGTCTGGCGACAATTTTGAGAACAATTAAAAAAAGAGAAAAAGTGTAACGACAATGACTTTGTCATTAGGGTCCGAGCCGACTGAGAGTCTATTGTGTTTCGAAAGATTATTATTATTCTTTTACCACTTTAATCGCACTTTTGAGGCCTTTATCGTATTCGCATCACAAGTGCAAAAAATTTGGAGACGTTTCTGGGTCGCGCATTTGGCTGTGAGAAAAATGGCTCTCTAGCGCCCCCTCTGCTAGAGAGGGCTCCCTCTGGGGAGATTTTTTCCCAGTCTCACCGATTGACTTGTAATTTTGCTCCACGAAAACGTCAATCGTGGTATGCAAATGCACCGAACTAGATTTTACGCCCTTTTGAATTTTTGTGAAAAACGTTTTTTTGCAAACTCCTAAACGCTGGGTCTGATCTTCATGAAACTTTCAGGGAATGATTATTGGGCCAATGCTTTTAAACATTATGATATCTCATTTTGTTTATCTCAAATGAACTAACTCCTCCGAGAGTTTAAACAAATTAAACAAATTAATCCTGACACCTCGGTGGTCCAGAGTGATCAAAATCAGTTTCCTGCAACTACCTGGGCGTGGTCTGGCATCCATTTTGGTCGATTTTCGTTGATTTTCTTAAAAATGTAAAATTCCAAGGAACTTTTCTATTTCACCAATAGACTTCACACAGGTGCTCTTGGACGTGCTCTACAATAAAAGTCAATCATGGTATGCAAATGCACATATTCAGATTTCCCACCATTTAGAATTTAGTGAAAAACACATTTTTGCAAACTCCTCCCAGACGCAGGGTCCGATTGTCCTGAAATCTTCAGGGAATGATAATCGGCTCAATGCCTTTAAACACCAAGTAACGTTTTTTGATACCTCATTTTGTTTAGAAGTCATGGACCAATGAATTTGTTAGGGGTGTGGCCTAATAAATAAAGACCTTTAACGTCAAAAGTAATTGGCCTGCCCCAACCAAATCTCTAAAATATGTTCACATTGAACATAGGAATCATCCTAAAATATTACGTTAAATGTAAGAAAATAGGGTTAATGTGAAAAATAACAGCTGAATTGTCAAAACTAAATTAAGCAAATTGTGGGAGAAATGGTTTTAATGTATTTGCTGTATAAAAGATTGATCCTGATACTTATTTAATCCTCGTTAATAATTACAATACATCATCCGCCGCAAACTAAAGACACACCTCTTCAGACTCGACTAAAAACACTAAGAAATTGTACCACTTAAATTTGACTTATTACCTCTTAAGTTGAAATCGGCTCATTTAATGAAATTGCACTTTGTTCTTTTGCGTTTGTATTCTTATAGTTAAAATGCACTTATTGTAAGTCGCTTTGGATAAAGACGTCAGCTAAATGACATGTAATATTATTATAAAGGGTCTGCATATTCAATCCCAGAACAAATTTTTCTCTTTCAATAGATTTTCACAGTTTCCAGTAAACTAGCCGGCTACCGCTACCCATCTCTGTACGGGATGAAGACTCACACACACACACACACACACACACACACACACACACACACACACACACACACACACACACACACACTACCTGTGGAAATGCGTCTGCAGAAGCCAGCAGCACGTTTTCTGGTTTCAGGTCACAGTGGACGATGTTTTTGAGGTGGAGGTGACGCAGAGCCACGAGGATCTGAGGGTGACACATGCAGAGGCACACACACACACACACACACACACACACACACACACACACACACACACACACACACACACACACACACACACACACACACACAGCACTTTAATAATTCAACAAGAAAGTGGATTAACACGGTGGATTAACTCCACTACGAGTTTTCTGACTGAAGACGATGGGCGTAACCAAGGTGACCACGTGACACGGAGGCTCTTCTCGTATTGGTCCAGAGCTACAGCTCCGTTCTAAAGCACCAAGGGAGCGTTGGAGACGGACTGGGGAGTTAAAGGAATCTGTGCCGGTCGGCCTCGTGAGGCAGGCTCCTCTCTGGAGGTCTGTCGTCAAAATAAAGCCGAAAAGATGGTTCAATTATAATCAACTCAATGTTTATTCTATAACTTGTATCATATTATATTGTTTAGAACAGAACCCAGTTCAGTCACAGTGGGACTCACACACCAACATTAAATTGAATAGAGCCTCAGCGGGATTGAACCGCCGTTCTGCCATTTTGTTCTCCTGCTCGACGTGTTTCCACAGAGACTCTCCGCAAGTCATCGAAACCGCGCTCAGCGATTGGCTGAGACCGCAACCGGAACCCTTCATAGCGCCACAAACCACACATCCTACTGCATTTCCTGTTTCCTGCCACTCAGCCCTTCCTGCCCGCCCCCTGGTCCTACGCTCAGTGAAAGCAGATTAAAGCTCTTCAAATGTTTAAAATGTTCAAATCAACCTGAAGCTCTTCGCATGGTGTTCCTGTCGGTCAGCAAAACCACCTGAATTCACGTCCCCTGAGGAGGACGAGGAGGAGGACGGATGCCGTTACCTGGGCGACCATGAACTTGGTGATCCTCTCGGGCAGTCGTCCCTTCTCACTGGAGAGGATCATCTCCAGCATGTCTCCGTGGAGCTTCTCCATGACCACGAACACCCGCTCCGGGGTCTCGAACATGCAGTCCAGGTTGACGACGCCCAGGTGGTGCAGACTCTGCAGGGCGGAGGAGTCAAAGAGCGTCATACCCATTAACCATCTGGACGCACGGATGATGTCACATTACGCTTTTCAAGTCACAACCCGGGAACCAATCAGAATGGAGCCTTTTATCAACTCAAATGACTAGTGGAAACTTTTCATCAGTCAGATTTGTGTCATCAACTCAAATAACGACATTTCTTCACGACTCTGCTTCATAATTTGGGATTTTCTTTCAGGTGTCTCTGAATAACGAAGCAATAATGGAGTAAATACCAGAGACCCGAGGAGTGTGTGTGTGTGTGTGTGTGTGTGTCTGCGTCTGCAGGTTGAACAGCGCTGGAATATTACAGGATGTCACACCCCCACGGCGTTGCCACGGTAATGAAGTCGTTCACGACAGGAAGTCTCGCTCGCGGCCGACAGGCTCCGCTGTGAGTGAGTGTGTGTGTGTGCGTACCTGCAGGATGGCCACCTCGTTGCGTAGCTGGCTCTCCTGCTTGGTGGGGAAACGGAGTTTGTCGATGATCTTGATGGCGACGTCTCGGCCGGACTTTCTGTGTTTACCTGAAGAAGAAGATAATGATCACTCTTCTTCTTCTTATTGATCGTCTTTCATACTCCAGGTACAGGTTTCATCTACTGATCCGTCCACCTTGACCCTTTCCCCACAGGACCTCCACTTGGGGTCTAAAGGTCTGAAAGTCTGAAAGTCTGAAGGTCTGAAGGTCTGAGGGTCTGAGGGTCTGAAGGTGGTCTCTCTGCAGGTTCAGCCTTTTACCTCCGTACACGATGCCGAACTGACCCGAGCCCAGGACCTCGTCCGGGAAGATCTGATACACCGAGTTGATGTCCTGCGGGAACAGAAGAAGAAAGTTCACAATCTGAAGAGGAGAAGAAGAATAACAGGAAGCCTGCGAGATGACTTCAAGAGAGTTCTTTGAACTTTTACTGAAAAACCAGTGTAGGAATACAGATAACAAGGTGAGAGGTGGCGTCTGCATCGAAAGATGTTTGATGCAGCGTCTATATCAAATAAGGCATTATTTTAGTTTCATGTGGTTGACACATAAGAGTCAAAGCTTCCATAGACCTGAAATTCTGTCGTATGGAGAACATTTTCCTCCATATTCTTTTTTATATATGTATTAAAAATGTGTCTTTTAATGACGTGTTAATAAACCCGTCTGTAGAACCTCCAGAATCCAGAGAGGAGTGAAGAAGTTATGTGATGAAGCTCCTGAAGAAGACTCACATGGCCGACATGATGGAGACACTACAGATGAAGAGGGTCAAAGGATTAAAGAGTAGATATCAACGTGAAACTTCACCACTCCATCACTGCATCAGTTGTGCTGCAGGTTGTATTTAACAGGCTGTAGAAGCTCTGCTTCTCCCCGGGGGAGACATGAAAGCATCTGAAGTGGAGGAGCGCGCCGTCACCTGGTGGAGTTCTTCCAGAAAAGCTCCTTCTTCTCTTATTTATTTGTGTATGTGTGGTGGGGGGTTCCGCAGCGCCACCGATCCGCCACAGCTTTGACACCAAAGCCGCTAAATATTTTCTCCCTGTCTGCAATCACGTCTCCCTTTTTCTCCCCCGTCAGCTGACAGCTTAATATCACACCTCGGGTGGAGAGGACAGAAATACAATATCATAACCCCCACCCACCTCCCCCCTCCACCCACAGAAGCCTTCGTGCCTAATTACCATCCGGCGTCGCCGTGGAAACCGCTCGGCTGAGTGAGTAATCACAGTAATCTCCATCCGAGGTGCTCCAAGACGCCGCTCACCTTTGCGGGAGGGGAGGTGAGGAGGTGGGGGGGCATCTGCGTCTTTGCATGAATAGTTTGCAGACATTCTTAAGGATGATCTTTATGGTGTTAATGCTGAGGATGTGGGGTTGGGGGGGTTGAATGAAATGAATGGAGATGTAAACAATAGCTGCGAGTTTGAGACCTTCGTCTACTCAAAGCTACCGAGGAGACAAGGTGTTTCCTTCACTCCTCTCCTCTCTTCTAAACTTCACTAAAAGTCAGAGTGACATCTTTGCGTCTCTTTGTGTGTCCTTGCGTGTCTTTGTGCGGCCCTCTGGTCAGATCACAGTTTGTATGTATTTGAATAGTGTGTGTGTGTATCTGTGTGTGTGTCTTCTCACCACGTTCTCCTGG
Source organism: Gasterosteus nipponicus (assembly GCA_014132575.2). Classification (NCBI taxonomy): domain Eukaryota; kingdom Metazoa; phylum Chordata; class Actinopteri; order Perciformes; family Gasterosteidae; genus Gasterosteus; species Gasterosteus nipponicus. The sequence goes on along the minus strand of BMAF01000013.1, from coordinate 13,225,054 downwards.
ATCTGGCAGTTGGAGACAGAAATACTGACGGAGATTTCCTCTGTTGACGAGATAAAACCAAAGACAAATAAATCTGCATGTTTAAAGGAAATAATAAAAACCTGAATAAGAATCGAACTGTGAAGGACAGAAACGTTATTTCAGACTTCTTCTCCTTTGCAGGGAAGTGCACCTGGGGAGTTCTAGATGTTCTATCATTGAATCATTGATGTGTGTTTCCCCCTCAGGTGAGCATGGAGCGTTACTCCTCATCGGCGTGACGTCAGCGCAGCTGTGAAACACCGCTGATGGGCTTTTGTGTGGGAGTCAACGGTCCTTAGGGGACATTAAAACCTGGAATGGAATCTGTGTCCTTTTACCGGCGGCATAATAACATTCATATTCTAGTCCAGTCGAATCGGTTTATTCCAAAATATCTGCCGTGAGAGTATCACGACGCAAATATTATGTATCATGATAAGATTTATGTTGAACACTGAAACCCCAGAATGCATCATTCCGATGGATAAAACCTTCCGTCATTTGAAATATTTAAGATGGATTCATTTACAGATATTTCCCCAGCTTCTCTAACATTTAGAAATAAAGTACATTTTAGAGATATTGCGCCTTATAGAAAGCCAATTGGTTTTAAATACTTAAATTCTACTTACTCTTAATTTGTAATTCTTCAAGTTGTTTTTAACCCGTTTTGTTTTTTGCAACGACGTCATCGATGGATTTGTTTTTAATACGAGACTCTGAATAAACCTCAGGCTTCCTGTCATCCAGCACTGCAAAAATAGCATGAATTCCAATTAAATTAATTAATTATAATATATACACTAAATATTACATTTATATGTAATTTTTTGTATATAGTCTTAATGTTTTTTTGGCATCCATGGATGCAAAGAAAAGACATTAAGACTCTTAAACTTATAAACACATTATTTTGACTTTATTTGACATTATTCATCCCAATAATGTAAATTATGAATAAATATTCAAGTTCAATTGATTCTTGATGAATATTTTTTTATGTACAGTTATTCTGAGTACCTGTCTGTAATTTTTATATTAAAAAAAAACTGTTGCATGAGTTGGTTTTGTCAGTTTTGGAAACTCACAAACATTGACAATCCTACTGATATAGTAATAGATATAGTTGATTTGTTACTTTGTCTAGCTATCAGTTCTTCTATTTTAAAATGTTAATCTCATTTGTGAAATACATTTTTATCTTATTCATCTATTTGTGAGATTTGTTTTGGAGATACATAGACATCCAAAAATGTCCCTTTAAGTTGTGCTTGGACTAAAATTATTGTTTCGTTTGAAAATTCAGAATCTTCAGAGCAATTATGAATAAAAATCTGTGGTTATGAAAAGAAAATCAGCGGCTGATTTGAGTCCCTGGGTCTAAACAGAAGAAATCATTATCCTTAATGTTCGATAGCATAAAAAAATGCATAAACATGTCGGACAGGGCAGAACTAACAGCCACGTAGAACTGGGTGTCGTCTGCAAAGCATTTAACATCAACAATAAGCTCATCGCCTGCACCACACAGAAAGGCCCAAACGTAACAGACCCAGAATAGAGCCTTGTGGCACTCAGTTATGATGTTCATCCTTACTTTGACTCCAATGACAACTTTTCAATTGAGAGAATAAATATGCGACTTCACGCCCAACTCATTTCTAACCTATCAGAGTAAAGCAATATCATCAATGCAGCTCAAGGCAATGTGGTATTTACCAATAGCACAACTAAAATAATATTTGTGATGTCTTACTGTGTCCGCTGCGGTGGGAGCTGTGGGACACTCCTGTGGAGACGGCCGGCATCAAGGCGTGCTGGATGGCCATCTCCCACATGCGGGCCACATCCTGTCCCACGCCGCTGATCTGAGGCCAGCCAGTAAAACCCGTCAGAAAGTAAAACCCATGAATCACAAATGTGATGACATAAGCAGCAGTGTGACGTAAGCGCTTTTACTCAAGTAATATATGTAAGGACAATTTTGAGATACTGTACTAACTTCCACATTAAATATACAATCATCTATAACCATATACATTGAAAATACAATTTATTAAAGATTAGAACAGGTTTCGGCATAGTAACGTCTTAGATGTATGTTGGTTATTGATGAGTTTCCACATCGTTTACAAAAGAGATCAAATGAACAAATACCTCACTGAAAATAGAACATTCAAGCATTCGATAATATAAAATGTATGTACGTAATCTTTTCTTTCTTTCCGGTAACATTAATACTCTCATGAGCCCTGAGATTTACTCTGGGAATCTTCAGATGGGCCCCACCCTTAAATTGGGAATCACTGAATTAATAGATTCCTAATGAATCATCTTCAGTAGAATAGAGGACCATGTTGAAAATAATACATCTGTACTTTCCCTTATGATGTGGTACTTTTTACCTGATTGAAGCATCTACATACTTCTTGTACCACTGGACACATCAAGGCTTTAGCACAGGAAACAAGGTGATCGTCGGTTATTCACCACAATGCTGCTGCTGCTCTTGGACGTCTCGGCCCGCTGCAGGTGTTCTCCCACGTAGTAAACCAGTGTTGCCGTGGTGATTTCAAAGCAGTGAGGATTGGCCCCATCGGGGAGGAGAGACAAGGTCTGAGCCGGCTCCAGACACAAGATCTCCGACAGAGGGATTTCCTGCAGAGAGACGGTGGGGCATCGCACTCGTTGTGTATGTGTAGCTGCAAAAGTGCTTTCATCTGACACGGAAAACACAAACACATCGCCGTAAAGAGCATCTTTCTTTTGATTGGTTTTCGCATCTGAATAAAACCAAAGTAGACCATCGCTCACCAGCTTCCCAGCACGGACAAAAACAAGTTAAGAGAAGATAATCCTTTATTATTCCCACTGTGGAACTTTTTATTCTCACAGCTTCATCTTGTGTAAAAGTAAAGCAAATTGTTTTCCAATGGAACTTGATTGGACCAACCGACCCGAGGAGAGGATCATTTTTTTTGGCAAAGCGAAAAGGATGCTGGTAGTTTTCTGCTGTCTTCCAGTCAAGGCATGAGCATTCCAACGCCTCAAGAGGAAGATCCACACAACAAGGAGCTTCTTAATAAGACGACTGAGACTCTGACAACAGGTTGATGGAGGTCGGTGACGGAGCTCCTCTTACCTTGTAGTATTTACTTCCTGTGTCACTCTGAAACAGCGTGATGCATTTACTGTCCAGCCGCCAGTAGTGCCTCTTCCTCTGAAACAAGGGGAGGAAGAGGAGGAGTGAACAAATGTACATACTTTATTACCCTTGAATTAAAAGAACTCTCATGAAAGTGTTTTAGCTAATGAGAGACGTCTAGGACTAATTCTGAAAATATGATACCTGACTGTTCATTTTTTGTTTTTTTGTTTAGTGTTATTAATAATTCCATAAACTAGCTCATATTAATGTGGGGGATCATTTCAGATTCCTCTTTAGTTCTTTGTTTCCCACTAAATATCTCGTCCTGTTGAATTGATGGCCGACAAATAGAAGACAACAAAAAGCTAAAGCAAAAAGATAATTTAATAAAATAAATTCTAAATTATGATTCGTAATGAAAACAATCATGAAAATAAACAGGTCAACATGTAGAAAGTTAGGCAGGTCAACAGGTAAACAGTAGACATACCAGGGTGTCCTTGCTGGTGTAGTGGACCATCCAGCCCTCCTTCATTACGTTGCTTGTTTTCCTCTTTGTGTTTTTGACGGACTGAACGACTCGCATGAGAGGGATGTTGTTACTGGTGGACGGGCTGCAGGGGGGGGCGGGACCAAAGTCAACCTCATCTCATCATCGCGTGTGTGTTTCTTTCTTTCTTGTTCGCGTTGTGTATGTGTGATGCAGTTACCTGATGGCCCGGTTGGACTCGTCCAGGTCGGGGTCGCAGAGGTCGCCTGGCCCCGCCTCCCTCGAGAGGCCGCCCTCTAATGTCATAGCTTCATCCATATCGTCCAACATACCGCCAACTCGGTCGACATCGTGGTCGTCAAGGCAACCCTCCACCAGGACGACGTCTGACTCCGCCCCCGGGCTGAGGAGCTCTGTGAAACAAACAAACAGACATTCACCTGAGTTTGTAATGATGTTTCTATCGTTGTGAGGACCAGATGTTCTAAGCCATCACTGTCGGGACAAGAAGACAAGGTTTGTTTATGTAGTTGTGAAGTAGCTATTTATCGAAGAATGTGATGAAACTTGCCTCCGTTTTTGGAAACTTCTCCCAGGCAGTTGTTTGGTACTTTAGGAGCACATCGTTTATGACAGTTAAATTTACAATCTGAGGGAGGAACAAGAACAGAACAGCCATTAGAACCCAGAAGGTTTTAGTCAGACATTTGGTGGACAAAATAACATTCATTTTGTTAGCACCAAATATAAGCAGCCATGTCTGGACTAAAGATGACATGAGACGCCAAATACTTCAATGGTAGAAACCTATCAGCATGTAGCCCCGCCCTAAAGCGTCCGCTGCTTTATGGTCTGTTTGACTCTAAATGGACCATAATTCACTAAATGAACATTATGTTGTGTTGAAGAAGACTTGAAACTAGAGACTGAGACCATAAACTCATGTTTACAATGTTTACTGAGGGAATAAATCAAGAGAGAAGTAGAGTCATTTCCTCATAGACGTCTATGGGAGCAGAGGAGTCGCCCCCTGCTGGTCACTACAGAGAAGTAGAGTCATTTCTCATAGACGTCTATGGGAGCAGAGGAGTCGCCCCTGCTGGTCACTACAGAGAAGTAGAGTCATTTCCTCATAGACGTCTATGGGAGCAGAGGAGTCGCCCCCTGCTGGTCACTACAGAGAAGTAGAGTCATTTCCTCATAGACGTCTATGGGAGCAGAGGAGTCGCCCCCTGCTGGTCACTACAGAGAAGTAGAGTCATTTTCTCATAGACGTCTATGGGAGCAGAGGAGTCGCCCCCTGCTGGTCACTACAGAGAAGTAGAGTCATTTCCTCATAGACGTCTATGGGAGCAGAGGAGTCGCCCCCTGCTGGTCACTACAGAGAAGTAGAGTCATTCCTCATAGACGTCTATGGGAGCAGAGGAGTCGCCCCCTGCTGGTCACTACAGAGAAGTAGAGTCATTTCCTCATAGACGTCTATGGGAGCAGAGGAGTCGCCCCTGCTGGTCACTACAGAGAAGTAGAGTCATTTCCTCATAGACGTCTATGGGAGCAGAGGAGTCGCCCCTGCTGGTCACTACAGAGAAGTAGAGTCATTTCCTCATAGACGTCTATGGGAGCAGAGAGTCGCCCCTGCTGGTCACTACAGAGAAGTAGAGTCATTTCCTCATAGACGTCTATGGGAGCAGAGGAGTCGCCCCTGCTGGTCACTACAGAGAAGTAGAGTCATTTCCTCATAGACGTCTATGGGAGCAGAGGAGTCGCCCCCTGCTGGTCACTACAGAGAAGTAGAGTCATTTCCTCATAGACGTCTATGGGAGCAGAGGAGTCCCCCTGCTGGTCACTACAGAGAAGTAGAGTCATTTCCTCATAGACGTCTATGGGAGCAGAGGAGTCGCCCCTGCTGGTCACTACAGAGAAGTAGAGTCATTTCCTCATAGACGTCTATGGGAGCAGAGGAGTCGCCCCCTGCTGGTCACTACAGAGAAGTAGAGTCATTTCCTCATAGACGTCTATGGGAGCAGAGAGTCGCCCCCTGCTGGTCACTACAGAGAAGTAGAGTCATTTCCTCATAGACGTCTATGGGAGCAGAGGAGTCGCCCCTGCTGGTCACTACAGAGAAGTAGAGTCATTTCCTCATAGACGTCTATGGGAGCAGAGGAGTCGCCCCTGCTGGTCACTACAGAGAAGTAGAGTCATTTCCTCATAGACGTCTATGGGAGCAGAGGAGTCGCCCCCTGCTGGTCACTACAGAGAAGTAGAGTCATTTCCTCATAGACGTCTATGGGAGCAGAGGAGTCGCCCCCTGCTGGTCACTACAGAGAAGTAGAGTCATTTTCTCATAGACGTCTATGGGACCAGAAGAGCTTTAACACATGAAAATGACTCTAATTTTGTGGCTTGTAACAAGACAAATCATCAGGATGATGTTTCTATTGTCTAAATACTTAGACAAATAATTTTAGGCTTACTGCAGAGTCTAACCGCCCAGGAATTATTTCTAATTGAAGGGTTTAAGATGCTCACCTTTGCACTGCAGGCCCTGTCTGAAGAGGCCTTTCAGCAGCTTCTTGCAGTGTTGGCACACGGTGGGTCGGGTGTACGAGTGGATCAGAAAGGTGTGAGGAACTTTGACCTTCGACAAAAAGATCTTGTCGAGTTCGATGGGACGTCCGATATACGACTGGGAGCTGGAACGCCGCTCTCGACCGGGGAAATAATCTAATTGGTTCTTCTGCTGCGAAGAGAGGCAAAGATCAGCAGAGCAGTGTGGACGGGTGGCTGTGACTTTCCATGAACATTTCAACCAACAATGTAGATTTATTCACAAAACACTTAGATATATACAGTATATATAGATATACTTAGAAAGTATTCCAGATGATGGTTTTTTACCAGGGAATATTTAGTCCGTTCATTCATTTTATTGGGGAACAAACTATCATCTGGAACAGTTTCCAGATTTGTTTTTTAGCCAAGTGCCCCACTTTAAACAACATTTAAATTCTGTATGTAAAAATGCCTCACAAAGTACTATACAAGTACTATACCCCAGGGATTACATTTCTGAACAAAAGTGGTGGATTTTACCTCCATGCTGGGACTGACTGGAGACTGGAAATGAGAACAAAAGAATGATCATTAGAGTCGGTACCAAATATAATAATCTACAGATATCATCACCTTTTCCATTAAAACTACAGAGCTATTTAAGCATCTCAAATCCAGAATTGTATTGCATTTAGACACTATTATAAGAGGAACTTTTTTAGGTATTTGTTTGACACAAGTAGCCGCAAAGTCAAACCTTATGAAAGTCATAAGGACCAAAACCGTCTCCTGATTGGGTTCTGGCACCAGAGCGCCAATCAAGTGTAAATGTAGTAAGAAAGTTTCTAAAAATCTACGTGAGTGCACTTTAAAAATACCCTAAAAACAAAGGTGATAAATGTCCAGATTTCCTTGGAGCAAATATTTCCTATTCTTTGTTGAACACATGTAGGTCAGAACAAAGCAACTGTGATTTAGCATTTGGATATTTACTTGGCAGACGGATCTATAATGAAACTCTCTGGCCTGAATGAGATGAACTATTGTGTCTCCCTACTCTGCATTGTCCTCAACAGGTGTGACAGTTGGACTTTAGTCTGGGACCTGCGTCCTCCATCTTGTAGCGTCGATAAATCACCGCCAGGAACAAATGCGCCGAAGGCCGAAGACTTAATTAAGAACTCGTCAGTGTGGACCGGAGGCCCCAGAGGGAAATTTCAGGGCATTCATAAAGTGGACTGACCAGTAAAGCCTCATCGGTGTAGAGGGGGGGCGAGGGCTCGGCAGAGAGGGGTCGACCCAGATTTATCAGCCCCCCCGTCAGGGAGACGTTGGATGAGCGACGCCGCCTCACTCCGCTGCAGTTGTTGGGGATCTTAAAGGCACAGCGCTTGTGGTAGTTCAGACCGCAGCCTGATCACAAACAGTAAGAAGGTGAATCAACACGCCGTCGAAAACCGGACTTCTCTTCCTTGAGCTTCGTTGGGGAGTTTCCTACCTTCACATTTGAGTCCCTGACGAACGAGTCCCCACAGCATCTCTCCGCAGTGGTCGCAGAAGGCCGGAGCTCGGTACGAGTGGACGAACAGACAGTGGGGACGGATCTGGAAGTCCTCGACTGTGGCTGAAGCTGCAAAATAAGACGATTGAGGACAAATAAGTGCCGACAACCAGCGGGGCAGAGATGAGGAATCATTTCGGTCACCGCTGGCATTAAAATATGAAACTGATTAAAAGTCTTGAAAATATGAGTTTTTAATGGATTTCTAAAACAAACTGCAGGCACTTAAAGAAGTCGTTCCAATGAGATGCCAAAGGAAGTTGAAGTGATTTAATCCTGAATTATCTTGAGACTTAAGATTTAAGGCAAGGCAATTTTATTTGTACAGCACATTTCAACAACAAGGAAATTCAAAGTGCTTCATAAAAAAAGACATTAAAAGATTTGAAATAGAATAAAATTGTATGTAATGTAATTTAAGAATGTCTTTAAGAATTCCGACTTGCAGAAACGTCAATTGAAGGCAGCAGCAAACAGAAAAGTCTTTAATGTGGATTTAAAGGAGTTGAGTGACTCAGCAGACCTTCAGCTTTCTGGGACTTTGTTCCACATGTGTGGAGCAGAAAAACTGAACGCTGCTTCTCCACGTTTACTTCTGACTCTGGGAACAGAAAGTCGACCCGTCCCAGACGAAGAACCGAAAGGAGTTGAATTATTCATTTGAGAGAAGGTTCCAAAGAATATGCATACTCTGATCTGTTGATTAAGAGTGCATTATAAATAAATATATTATTATTATTAATCTAGTGGACATTCTGCCTCTTCCTGTGAAATGATATTATTGACTTGTATTTTAATTTTTGGTCATTCGCGACACACACTGAAAACAATATTAAAAACAAATAACAGTACAGCAATGACCCCTTCCAATTAGAATAATATGATGTATTATTCTGAAGTGAAAAATAAATATATATTTTTAAATGGTCTGGAAGTTGGGCCCAAAAACATTCTCCAGCTGTTTTCACAAAAGCCCGGCAGGTCGCTGTGGCAGCGACCAGAACTCCCGCCGACTAATCTTCTGTAAGCAGTGTGTGTTAACACATTTTATATTTATTTCTGAAATGTTTTACCTGCATTTATAAATGCTCCCGTAGCTGAAAAAAGGGTCTAATTATTACAATTATTTTTTGATTACAATTAGAATAATACATGTTAATCATTATATTTTTTCTTGTTGATAAACAAAGGAATGGAACTATTAATAATAAAAAATACAAATAATACAAATAATAATATTTATTTAATTATTCATTTTCAATACCTATATATCTTTTACCTTTACCAACGTTTTCACCAGCAATAAAGACAAAGTAAAAGAAAACTGGTTTTAATGACAGGTGAGGAGAAAACATCTGGGTTAAAGATCGTACCTCTTTCCTGATTCATGGACATCTGGCGCCTTTTTTTCCAAGCAGAGTTTCAAAATAAGACTCGGTGACCGATGACTGTCAATCCTAATTAGAGTTTCATTTTTATTATCCTTTATTCGTTTGGTTGTTCGGGGACCGTTGAGTTGGATTCATGAACACGTCTCCTCACACTCTGCAGGGACCGTTTCTTGTTTCTCACATGTACTTTACAGACTTCTCATAATCCGAATGGATCCGGCTCCACCTGGGCGGAGGTCTAATCAATGGGAGTAAGTGAGAACACCTGTGAACTGGTGTGGGGGAGAGAATCTGTCCGCTTATATGTTCAAACCATGTCCCAACCTTTTGTGAAGCACTGGACGTGTGTGCAAAAAACGGTACAGCACAAACAAAGAGTGACGTCTATGATGCTGATCATTACATTTCATCATTAGCTGAAGCCAAATTAGTTATTTCCCTCGCGTCACGAGCAGAAATCGACTCATTGATATTGACTGTAGCTGTTAAACTTACATGAGGAGTAACCGGTCATTGGATGTCTGTTAAAGGTGGACGCGTTAACCGTTGACGCTCGTGGACGTCATTTATCTCACACGGTTCCTGTTGAGTCTGGAGAAAAGTCGCCTGAGTTCCTTTACCTCGCCCAGTCGGGGGAAAGGGGGGCAAACAGAGTAATGAAGGGTTGTTAGCGGGTTTTTGGTAAATGTTTTGGAGGTACGAGAGGCTCTTGGCGGGCGCAGATGGACCCGGTGTTCGTTTGGTCGGCCAGCAGGCTTGGCAAGGCATGATGGGTAGTTTGGGATGTGTTTTTTTTTTACGTGTCTCTGCATGAATTCCTGAAATCTCTCTCGCCTTTTTCCTTCACACACACTCACACTCGCCCTGCGCTGTGGTCCTCCAGTAGAATACGGCTCTGATTAGACATTCTGCTGCAGGAAATTACCTCCATTTATTCAAATTATTGTTTATGCCTTTTGTTTAGAGGGCCAACATACGTCTGGAAGTCTGAACGAGCTCCCAAACTGTTATTATATGCTTCAGAAAATGACTCGTGTGTGTGTGTTTGCTAGGTAGTCCTTGTCTGAATGTAAAAGCATGTGTTTATGTGTGTTCTCCGTGATGGAATTAAATGCGTGAAGGAGCGCTTGCCGGTTGCTTCTTAACGTGCGACCGGAAAACAAACAACACGGCTGTAACGCTGTAAACCAGCCGCCACAATAAATACACAAAGAGTCAATTTGAGTCACAGAGTTCATGAAGCTCAGAAGCACAGTGAATGTCAGTCATTCCTATTTTAGCTGCTATTCCCGCCAACATTTATATTTCATTCATTTTCTTTATAATCAAGACGCCTGAATACGATAACTGACAATATTTCCAATGTGACATACATGCCTGTTATCGATTATGTGTGCGACTGAGATACAAACACAAGCTCCTAACGACACATTCAGTATCTAATTTTAACACATTTTAAAAGATTCGATCATTCAAGTTTAGGCTACATATGATTAGGAAAGAAAAAGAATCACGGTTTGGGTTAAAACAGTAATCGTCATCCCTCTTCTGGAAGTTCTTCAGAGTTTGTGACGTATGTGGATGGGAAGTAGACGGTTGGGTGGAGCGCCGGAGATGAGCGTGGGCTCTGAAATCAGGACGAAGCGCTTCGGTTACCAAGGAAACGCCGGGTGTCGTTACCGTGACAACGAGGGGTCCATTTATTTGGGGTTTAATCAGAATGATGAACTCTGGCTGTCATGAGGCGTCCATGATTGTTTCAGACGTTTATTATTGAGAGTAAAAAAATACGGTTATTCACAGTTATGATTAAAATCTGGATGTTTGTATGACCACTGTTTATAATTTGAAATGGACAACTTCACTGTGTACATATGATAATTACCTTTATGTTTTTTAGTATTTTTGAATTTCAGCGTTTAACTTCATAACAAACTTAAATAAACCAGTAAATGAAAGGAAAGGTGACGCTGAAGCCAAAAGCAAACACGCCGGTTCGTTAAGGAGTTCTGTGGTTGAAGTCACAGCCGATAGAAACCTGTTGGGGTGTTCGGTAATTATCCACATGTTGGTTCCTGTTTTTTTGTGACCAATCAGCTCTTTTGGCTGAAGATCCCTGTTACACCACACAGTCAATTTCCTGTTTGTTTCCTCCACACGTGGAGCTGTTAACAAAGGTGGTGGGGGGTGGAGGAGGGGGGGAGGTAAGGTGGGGGTGGGAGGAGGGGGGTGGTGGGGGGGAGGAGGGTGGTGGAGGAGGGAGGAGGTAAGGTGGTGGGGTGGGAGGAGGAGGGGAGGTGGAGGTAAGGTGGGGGTGGAGGAGGGGGGGGTGGAGGAGGGAAGGTGGTGGGGGGTGGAGGAGGGGGTGGAGGAGGAGGGAGGAGGTAGGGGGTGGAGGAGGGGGAGGTGGAGGAGGGAAGGTGGTGGGGGTGGAGGAGGTGGAGGAGGGGGAGGTAAGGTGGTGGGGTGGTGGAGGAGGGGGGAGGTGGAGGAGGTAAGGTGGTGGTGGGTGTAGGAGGGAGGAGGTAAGGTGGTGGTGGGTGGAGGAGGGAGGAGGTAAGGTGGTGGTGGGTGGGGAGGAAGGTGGAGGAGGTAAGGTGGTGGTGGGTGGGGGGGTGAAGGGGGTGGGTGGAGGAGGGAGGGGGAAGGTGGAGGAGGTAAGGTGGTGGTGGGTGGGGAGGAAGGTGGAGGAGGTAAGGTGGTGGTGGGTGGAGGAGGGAGGAGGTAAGGTGGTGGTGGGTGGGGAGGAAGGTGGAGGAGGTAAGGTGGTGGTGGGTGGAGGAGGAGGTAAGGTGGTGGTGGGTGGGGAGGAAGGTGAAGGAGGTAAGGTGGTGGGCGTTTGAGGAGGGGGGGAAGGTGGAGGAGGTAAGGTGGTGGGGGTGAAGGAGGGAAGGTGGAGGAGGTATGGTGGTGAGGGGGTGGAGGAGGGGGGAAGGTGGAGGAGGTAAGGTGGTGAGGGGGTGGAGGAGGGGGGAAGGTGGAGGAGGGAGGAGGTGGGTGGGGGAAGGTGGAGGAGGTAAGGTGGTGGGTGGGAGGAAGGTGGAGGAGGTAAGGTGGTGGGTGGGGGGTGGGAGGAGGTAAGGTGGTGGGTGGGGAGGAAGGTGGAGGAGGTAAGGTGGTGGGTGGGGGGGGGGAAGGTGGAGGAGGTAAGGTGGTGGGTGGGGGGGAGGAAGGTGGAGGAGGTAAGGTGGTGGGTGGGGAGGAAGGTGGAGGAGGTAAGGTGGTGGGTGGGGGTTACTCTCAACCTTCATCAACCGGCGCTGTATATAAACGAGCCCCGTCAGCACAATCGATTCAGACTTTAACTTCATTCAATACATAAAATTCCACTTCAACTACTTTTCGTATGTTTTTAATCCTCTGCCAGCAGTGAGCAGATCGGCTTGTTGTTGTTTACTGCTGTGCTAAGCTAAAGCTAAAGAGAGAAATGTGATCACAACCAGATTTTACAAAGCATTAATATGAGTGTATCGTATTAAATGTGTGTGGACCCTTTTTATCACAATGTCAGACCTTTATAATGGAAACAATGAACCTCGTCTTACTCCAGTCAAACTCCACCGACGTACTACGAATGTTGGTGTTTCTTATTAAAGATGTACGAGCTTCACCAGACATGTTTGTTTAAAGTTAAAATTTGTAAAACTATGATAATAATTATATTTACAATGGAAACACACTTGAAACATTTCTGTCCATGAATCAGCAAATTGGGTTTGTATTTCTCTAATATTTCATCTTGTTTTCATCAGAGCGAGCGGTCTAATATTATCTCCACAACAACAAGCAGATCACATCAATCAACGTTCTTGGGAACAAAACTTTTTAAACGAAATATTGATGTGAACTGCAGCAGACGAATAGAAATAAAACCAAACTGTAATTAAGCAGAATCGTCCGTCAGTAAGAGGAACAGACTCTCGAAATACGTAACACATGAATCAACACGCACACGCACACGCACACGCACACGCACACGCACACACATTTCACTGGCTGTGTACAGAGAGGCAGGTATTTAGAAGCAGCAGCTGTCGGCCGTTGGCGAACACCTGAGATCCTGAGCTGGATTCCCGCCAGAACAAACAAGACATCAAGATGTTCACATCTGGATTCCTTCAGTTGTTAATCGGGGTTTCAGAAATTGAAATAAGACGTAGTGGACGTGCTTGGAAGGGGTCGAGGTATCTAGGCTCCTCCTACCTGACAGCACGGCCTCCACCAGGTCGCCCTCCTGGATCTGGGAGGCCGAGCGCAGCAGCTGCAGCACGTTGTCGGACGTCTGGTCATGACGGAACAGGAGGATCTTCTCGTACATCCCGTAGAAGACACACTCTGGTATCTGATGAAGAAACAGCAGAGAACACCAACGTTGGGTTCTTTCCACATCTACGGGCGGGGTGGTTCTACACACCCGAGTAGTTTCTGTTTCTCTCTTTCTTTCTTTCATAAATGTGAAATAATGTGAATATTAAGATCCTTTAGTTCTAGTAATGCCAGTGAAGCAAATTTAAAGAAAGGGAAAGATGAGAAGGGAATAAACAACGAGTGGATCTCCATCAGTGGACGAATAAATCTATTAAACTATCATCAGGACAGATTATATGAATATGCTAATATGGTAAATATGAGAGAGAGGGAATTCTTTCATGTCCGTGTCATCCACCTGCGATCATCCAATCAAAGGAATTAAATGAAGAAATGAATTATATTGATAGGATCTAATGCAAATTACAAATGTGTGAAAGGTTTGATGGCACAAGTCATTTAATGGAGGTTTGATGATTCATACAGAGATTATAACGTTATGTCTTAAAAGTGACTCACGTTAAAGCTCATTATGTAAAATACATATAAAAGAACAAACACACATTCATACATGAAACATTCAACCAAGACGGGACTTTTTTCTGGTCATTCAGAAAGAAATGTAAAATGTACAAATACGTTTTTTATTTTGAATGTTATTGTGATTGTTTTTTGTTTGTTTTTTCAATCAGATGCCAAAAAGATCCCTTGTTGATAAGAGAGTGAGTGCGCACACACACACACACACACACACACACACACACACACACACACACACACACACTGCAGTGAAACCACAGGAAGGTGAAGCTCGCTGTTGTGTTGCGGATCAATGAGGAGACGCTAAAATGAGCAACACATCGACCAACAGCAGAGCAGCACACACACAACTACAGAAACACACACAACACCAGTGGAACATTAAACGGACAAAGAAGAATGTCCTTCGTTACCAATGAAGGGTCATATGTGTGTGAACAGTTTTCCTATAAATAATAAATAACCAGGAACAATTATTGCCATAATATGTCACACACAAGGAACGTGACTTGGCGGTTGGTGCGTGACAGCAGACAATAGAAGACAAGACAACAGTGCAAGAGGAATAAAATAAAATATAATGCTATGGGTTAGTTTAAAATAAAGGAATAAAAGTTAAAGTTAAAAATATGAAAAAAATAAAAAATCACCAGAACAGAAAGAATCTGCAAACTCCACATGTGCGGCTCCCAGTTGTGTCCCGAGGGAACAACATCAGGACGACAAGCGTCTCCAGGAAGAGATCAGACCAACAGCTCGTCTTAATTCTTTACACTATGCCACAAATTACAGCATTTTCACAACCACAGTGCAGTTTGCTTCATACGATTAAAAGATATCAGCTTGAGCTGCTTTTAGCGCAGATAGCTAGCCAGCTAGCCAGCTAGCAGCGCTAGCTTCATATTGTAGCGGTTTTGAGAGAATCCAACACCAAACATCTAACAGCTAGAATATGATTCTCAACAACTTTATGTAAAAGTGGAAAAATTAAAAACCTACACAATAGATTTCAGTCCCTTAAGGTTTAGTGTGAAGTAAACTTCATTTTTAAAATGGCATTGAACAATTACAAAAAGAACCATGTAGAACACTTTGCATTGTGGGACACGGTAGGCGAGGTGAACTTGTCGAAAGCATACTAGATACCAGAGGGGAAGATGCTCGTTCCTATACTAGATAAAACGTGCTACGTTTGTCTAACGGCAAGGAAGGAGAGAGGATCACTGAAGAGGAGGAACATCAAACATGACGAAGAGGAGCAGCTTTTCATTGTTCTCACGCATTAGGCCTTCACCTCTCTCTCTCTCAATGAGATCCTCAACAATGGACTTCATGGAGGCATCTTCATAAGTGTGTGTGAGTGTGTTTGGTGTCACCATAGCAGCAGTGAAAGTCCTGTTGTCATGGCAGCAAGAACTCAAGGCTGATTCTTCTCCTCTGTCTCCCCCCTTCAAGTCAGCTCAATGCTTTCTGTACAGAATGTACTGTAGCGTTTATTGAGCTGCGGCCCCCTGAACGCAAGGCGTTGTGGGTATTGAAGGCACGGCGCCCGACGCTTGATAGACATCTGAGATCCTTTCCTTAGTTCCACTAGCTTCTGCAAACCGGGGCGCTGTGTGCGATGCGGATGAAGACATGTATTCTGTGGGAAGTCAATGTTCCAGGCCCCAAACTGGTCCGATGCATTCTATAAGTATATTTATATCGCGGGTAGATGGAATCCAGCATTCTGATTGGTTGAGAGTGAGACACGAGATGTACATCGTTAAACCAATAAGCTACGAGAGGCTGTACTTTATCGTCCAATAACGTCACAGTTCCAGTAACCGTTGTTGGGCCCAACAAACATGATAAGTGAATGAATGTTGGATGAATTTTTTCATTTTTTTCAAATCACCACCCAGGGGACAGACCCCATTTTCCACAAGGTGATTTTCTTAGCAGTGACACCTGTTGCCGTAGTAACCGTTGACCGGCCGGTACTCTGCTGGACAGGCAGCAGAAAGACGACGTTAACAGAGGGAACCAGAGAACAAACATTACTGACTCTTTAGAGAAATAAGTGTGGTGGTTCCACAGAAGCTGGAGCACGGATCAAAGACCGCTGACCAGTTTCTCTCTCGCTCTGGCGTAATCAATAACATCGACTCAGATTATCCCGTTCCAGGTCGCGGCCTTTGTCGTGAATGGCGGCTCTGGCTGGGACACCTGATCGAGCCGAGCCGCGGTTAGCGTCATTAGCTCCTCCTGCGCTCCTCCCGCCCGCCGGGAGCCAAAGGAAGGGAACCATCCGCCGCCCCGGGTCTAAACAAGCATCATCTCGCCGTAAACAAAGCGTCAGATCGAAGACAAATATTCAACAAAGGCGCTTCGCTCTGAAAGCAGCAAAGTCATTTGACTTCAACGTAGAAATCACTCGCTTAGAATCCCTAAGGAGGCTGTCGCCATGACAACAGGACGCGCAGCAGGATGGAAGTGTGTGTGATCAATATTTAGACTCTATGTTCACCTGTGTTTAATTGTGTGTGTGCATGAATAAATACGCTGGTATGTTATTCAAATACTGACGGGACACTGAGACTTAGTCATGCTGCTTTCATCTGTAGTTAGGTTTTCATCCAGTGGACCCTCTACTTTTAACTGGTTCTGAACCAGTTCCCGTTCAGTCCTCCAGCAGAGACCAGTCCACCGTGGACAGAACCAGAGCCTCCAGCAGCAGACCAGTCCACCGTGGACAGAACCAGAGCCTCCAGCAGAGACCAGTCCACCGTAGACAGACCCAGATCCTCCAGCAGAGACCAGTCTACCGTGTACAGATCCAGATCCTCCAGCAGAGACCAGTCCACCGTGGACAGACCAGATTCTCCAGCAGAGACCAGTCCACCGTGTACAGATCCAGATCCTCCAGCAGAGACCAGTCCACCGTGGACAGAACCAGATTCTCCAGCAGAGACCAGTCCACCGTGTACAGATCCAGATCCTCCAGCAGAGACCAGTCCACCGTGGACAGACCAGAGCCTCCAGCAGAGACCAGTCCACCGTGGACAGACCCAGATCCTCCAGCAGAGACCAGTCTACCATGTACAGATCCAGATCCTCCAGCAGAGACCAGTCCACCGTGGACAGACCCAGATCCTCCAGCAGAGACCAGTCCACCGTGGACAGATCCAGATCCTCCAGCAGAGACTTGTCCACCGTGGACAGACCAGATCCTCCAGCAGAGACCAGTTCACCATGGACAGATCCAGATCCAGCAGCGTCTTCTCCTTCTTCTCCTTCTCGTCCCCCAGGAGAAGATCTTCTTGCACTGCTGGACCTGCTAGATGGACGGGCCTGAGAGGCGCTCCCTTTCAGGCGAGTAGAACGAGAAGCTTTCGAAACAGACCGTGGAGAGAAGAGACACTTCCACTTTAGTCCACAGGGGGCGACACAATCTACATAAATGAATAGCCTGTACAAATAACTTTAAGTGATGGTACTTCAAAAATATAGAATTTCAGATATTTCTACTTTGTACAGCTGCTTGTAAACTGCTGTACGAGCTGACAGTCAACCTGTCGCCACACTGGCTTAGAAGGAATATCACTCATTTGGGGAGTGAGAGAAAAGAAAAGATTATTCAGTGCATTGAAACGGTGGAAATGTGTTTTTATCGTTGCTGGTCAAAGGCGAGGTATCAGTGTGTGGTACACGCCGACCTGTTCTTAGTGAGAGCATTCAGCGTGTCAACATGTGGACATGAAGACAGATTTAAAAAACAGCAGAATTTAAGCAAAGACGTGAAAAACAAGACGGAGAGAATCAAGAGACCTGAATGGATAAAAAGAGAGATGAAAGAGAGGCAACAATGACACACGCTGCATGAAACAGGAGAGAGCAGATGTGTGTGTGTGTGTGTGTGTGTCGGTCTCATAATGGCCCTTGGAAGGACACTTCACAGCCGCCATCATCATTGGTTGCCAGGCAACAAGGAGAAAACCGCTATCGACAGAAACTCAGCATACGCATCCGCCTTTATTATTACTGTTGCAGAGTGGCAGATGTGTGTGTGTGTGTGTGTGTGTGTGTGTGTGTGTGTGTGTGAGAGAGGGGAAAGCGGCCCGGTGACACCACACTGTTGGACATTGTTTGGGTCGTTATTGGGAACAAAAGTCCCTGTTTTTCACTCCGGGGAGCTGAGCTGAGGTTTCATTCAGAAGCTCCTTTCACCTGATTCAGACTGATGATCGGATTGTTATTAAGGTGCTTGGTAACACACACACACACACACACACACACACACACACACACACACACACACACACACGATCAATCTGATCGAAGACGTATTTAGCTTCATACAGTGACCAGAGTCAGCAGGCCGAGACGAGCTCCAGATGTTTGGTTTGCAACAGGGTTGGATAGCTGTGACCCCCCCCCTCTGCACCCTCCGCCTCCTCGGCCTTGATTGCGTGGATTATGTGGAATGTACAGAATACGTTGACAGTATTCTGTTGGTTCAATTTGCTGGAGGTGAAGATCATGGACGTGTGAAGCGTCGTCCGGGCTGAGACCCTCTAATTGAGAGTTAGCCACTTCCCATGTGACCGATCACAAGCTCCTTCTAGACCAATCAAAAGAACGATAGCCGGATAACCAGATTACGCTCGAGCCATTAGGCTCCTCCCCTTTCCTCATGGACCATTGACGTGCAGCACACCGAGGCCCGCTCATGATTGGTCGATACTACTCGGACTACAAACACAAACACTTCCGTCACCAACATATTTTCATGTTGCTTCCATTGATTAAGAAATAAGTTCATCCAGAACAGATGAAGACGAAACAATTGGTGTCCAGATCGGCAGATGTCAGATCCGCCTGCGTAGACGAAGTGGGATTTAATTAAGTTTCTATTAGAGAAACAGTCTTTGTGAGAAGAATGCTAAAAATGAATTTCACCCTGTTTTCACGCACACAGACGCACACGCACACCTCTAGTTAATCAGTCGCTGCCGTGCTGCTTGGAAGTGTTAAGTGTCGCGCTGCAAGCGGCGTCCCTCAGCTGCAGCTGTGTGAAAAGGTGTCGTGTTGACCTGCTGTACTTTATATTCCTCTATGAAATAAACAAGCTGCTAGTAAACAACAACGCGTGTGTGTGTGTGTGTGTGTGTGTGTCACGCCGTTAGGGTCCTGGCTCTCAGGTTTCAGGTGTGTTGCGTTTAGGTGTGAAAGTCTCACTGTGGGGAAATGAGGTGATTTTCACCTGAAATTAGACGATTAGTGAATATGAACAGAGATAATGGACACGTGACTGTGTGTGTGTGTGTGTGTTTGTGTGTCTGTGTCTGTGTGTGTGTGTGTTGGTGCTTGTGGGAATTTCTCAGCTTGTTTTTGTCATTGACTTGATTTGCCCAGAAACGTTTTTTTAAAAACACATTTTTTTTAATTTAGTTTAATTTGATCATTAATTTCTCCTCTTTTTATAAAGCCCTTGTGTTTTTGATTTGGTAGGTCTATAAACTGAGTATTTTGTTGTTGTTTGCATCCATTATTCTATTTGTTGTATCCTCTGGGACCTTTTCCAAGCCTTTGCCTGTCGGGTCTTGATCCGGTCTGGTGTCCCACCGCTTCTCATCCCAGAACCTTTGCACATTGGTCCTTTTCCGTTCCGCTCAGCATCCCTTCAACAACAACGTGTCTCGTCTCGGCCCCATTGGGACCCGACTCCCAAAACCACGGTCCTCCCATCCCAGAAACGCAGTCTCCATCACACGCTCCTGTTTTTAGGACTTCTGGCCCGATCCCAGTCTGCACTGGTCCTTCTACTGATCCCATCCCGTCCTCAGATTGGATCCCTCCCATCTGCTGTCATCACATTACCATCCAGATCTCTTGTCCTCTCTCACGTCTCACAGGAAGACACGTGAAGAAGCCTCATTTTCTTTTGCCATGTAAACCACGAGAGGAGTTTGTTCCGCGTCGTTGGCGAGACAGAAATCCATTCAGCAGAAGCTCACATTCACAAACTCGTTGCAGATTTCTTCCGCCTCCTCCGATGTGTTTGTGACAACGTGGAGCATCTACCACATTCATAAATATGCCAACCCTGCTTGTGTGTCTGTGCGTGTGGTTTAATTGTGAATGCTTGGCAACAGCTTCGGTTCATGTAGCAAAAAGCCAGAAAAACAGACAAACCCCTGCAGAGAAAGAGGGCGAACAAAGGCAGGACCCATGTGGTGTCCGACCGGCGAGTGAGTCACCGCGCTGACTAACGGCGGAGCAGCTCGCCGTCGTCTCCGGGATCTCGTCCTCGACCAAACCGAGCAAACAGAAAACCAAAGTAAATGTGGGTTGGGAAGGTTCTACATTGTACGGCACGTCTAAAGACAAACGCTGTTCTTATTGCATCAGAGAAATCACAGCTTAAACTAAATATGTCGCTTTTCAAATCAATTATTGGTCAGATTTACCGAATCTTCAATGACTCTGAAAAAAAGAAAAGTTGTTCCTGACATTTCGTTCTATCGTTGTTTATTTTAGAGTAGAGGAAGAGTCCCACTCCGAATAAATGGTTAAGGCAGCCAGCAGATGACGTGTTGTAGGAGGTCACTGCGCATGATTCATACGTGTTATTGAGTATTCCTGCCTCACTCACTCACCTACACACACGCACACACACAAACACACACTAGTGGCGGGCTGCCTACACAGAATCACAAAGTTGTATTTATTTCATCATTTATTTATTTATTGTGTTTCTAAGAATTATACTTATTATTTTACCCATTCAATCGCACTTTTGAGGCCTTTCATCGTATTCAAAAACTCTTGAAATTTTGCGTGCGCATCAGAAGTGCGAAAGAATTTGATAATTTCGGGGTCGCGCATTTGGGTTCGATAAAATGGCTCTCTAGCGCCCCCTAGGGACGTTTCCTCTGAGAGATTTTTTTCTAGTTTCACCAATTGACCTGAAATTTTGCACACAGGTGCTCTTGGACATGCTCTACAAAAAAGTCAATAATGGTATGCAAATGTGCCTAACTAGATTTTCCGCCATTTTGAATTTTAGTGAAAAACACGTTTTTGCAAACTCCTCCTAGACGCTAGGTCGGATTTTCATGAAATTTTCATGAAATCATTATTGGGTGAGTGCCATCAGAAGTTATTAAAAACGTATTGATATCTCATTGGGTTTTGAAGTTATGGACCAATGCAGGTTGTAGGGGGTGTGGCCTAAACGTGAAAGACCTACAACTTGGTATGAGGTATTTGGCTTGTCCTCACCAAATTTCTACAACATGTTCACATTGAGTCCCTGAGCATACCCAGATTCCTACAGAACATTTGAACTTTAGGGGACGCTGCAGTCGTTCTCTGAAGTTTTGCTCGTTTTTGCGATTTCCATCGTATTTTGGATTTACAAACGAACGAACTCCTCCGAGAGTTTAAACCCGATCCACTTCATTTTCAGGAAAATGGATCCTTATGGTCAAAAAGTCCTTATGGTCAAATGGGTTAAAGTTATTAAAATCAAGAGTTTTCGTGAAACTACCAGGGCGTGACCTCACGTCCATTTTGGTCGATTTCTAATTCATGATGCTATTTTACGCCTTAGTATTCGTACGCATGCAGTGATTTTCAAGAAGTTATAGTGCCACCTATTGGCTTAGCTAAATGCAAAGCTTTTACACTTCAATGTGTATCTCCTACACTACCGTGTGCCTGTGAGGACAGGAAAAGTTCAGGCAGATACTTCGGTGCTTTGGCAAACTCAAAAACTCTTGAAAACGTCTGTCAGTGTCCTATGTGATGACATTAAAGAGCTGATGTGGAGTTTTGACTCAAAAATGCTCAATCGCCTCCAATCGCTGCGACTTTGTCACAGCCACTTCAAATTTTGACAAAACAGTCTTAAGGCCTTGGTGATTAAAAGTTATTAAAACCTTTTTGTGCTACACTGTTGCTGTGGGAACCGGATGTTCAAGGTCAAAGCAGAAGTCCTTTTGAGGGACTAAATATGCTCCAATCTTTACCAAACTTCCAAACGGCATTTTGCAGCTCATCCAGAATGCAGCAGCTCGACTGGTCTTTAACCTTCCTAAATACTCCCACACTCCTCCGCTCTCTTCACTGGCTACCAGCGGCTGCCCGCATGCACTTCACAACATTTTATCTCACGTAACATGCTGTGAAAGGATCGATTCTGGTCTACATCCAGGACCTGGTCCAACCCGACATCCTAACCTGCAAACTCCGCTCTGCATCTGATAAACTGCTCGTTCCTCCCCCACTGAGAGCGAAGCACTCAACAAGATCACGACGCCTTGCTGTCCTGCTCCTAAATGATGGAATGAGCTCTTTGATGACATCAGGATCGCAGAGAGTCTTCACATCTTCTGCCGCACACTAAAGACACACCTCTTCAGTCTATACCATGACTAAAAACACTTGATGAACTGTACAACTTAATTGTACTTCTAATGGCTCTCAGCTATAGCAAGTTGTAAATTGGCTTGAAGTCGCTTTGGATAAATGACATGTGATCATAAAGCAGCTACAGCTCTGATCCAGCTGTGCAGATTTCTCCTCCATATCAGCAGAGAAGGTCATGTGTCATATCTTCTCTGCGTCTACATCTTTGGGTTGCTGGAAAGCCGATGCTGTCAGATCCTGGGACGCGGAAGTGCTGGAGACTGGGGAGCAACTCGCGTCAGTCCTCGTTGTGGTTCAGCCTGCACGCGACCCCCTCCAGCGTGTCAGTGCTGATGTGAGGCAACCTCTCTTCACACCTGAAGCCTCAGGCGTCCCTGCTGTCTGTCCTTGAATATTAAAATGTCCTTTATGCTTTACGAGTTCCTGTCTCTGTCCTGGAGCAGCGGCCCACACCAGACACTGACCGCGGCCCCCCCGACATGCAAGGGCAGGCGACGGCCCGTTCATCGCCGCTTGCAGCTTTAATTATGACTTCTTTTCTCATTGCAAACCTCGTCATTTTGTTTGTTTTAAATAAAGCTTTTATCCAACCAGATTGAGAGAGACGCCCGGTCCTCCAGGCAGCCTTTGCACGGTAACATCTACGGGGAGGATGTTGTTCATTGTCTTCAACCAATCAGATCTTTAGTCTGACGTGTGTTACAGCGTCAAAGCGGAGCAGAGCATTATTGTACAGCATAGCATCAGCATATAGCGTAGCATCAACGTATAGCATAGCATCATCGTACAGAGTAGCAGGCACGCGTTAGCGTGCAGCGTAGCATTAGCGTGCTGCGCGGGGGCCAGCGTGACCAGGCTAGCAGATCGTAGTTTTCAGTCCAGGATGAACTTCAATACTTCAATACTTCAATTCAATACTTCAATACTTCATGTCGTTCACTGTGATGTAAATAATATCTGAATGGCTCGTGTGTGTTTAAGTGCATCAGTTTTGATGGATTGTTTTGTCATGTTTTGTTGTAAATAAATGCGATTGGTGAGTTTGATCTTGTCACTGAGTTCATTACAATAATTTGAATGTATTTATATATCTGCAGTACGAGTATTTCATTATGACTTTAATGTACCTGGTACCATGATGCCGCAGGTACACGTTAAGATCTTTGTCGTGAGACACACACAGACACACACACACACACACACACACACACACACACACACACACACAGATACACACACAGACACACACACACACACACACACACACACACACACACACACACACACACACACACACACACGGACACACACACACACACACACACACACACACACACACGGACACACACACACACACACACACACACACACACACGACACACACACACAGACACACACACACACACACACACACACACACACACACACACACACAGACAAACACACACACACAGACACACACACACACACGGACACACACACACGGACACACACACAAACACACACACACACACAGATATACACACACACACACACACACACACACACACACACAGACACACACACACACACACACACACACACACACACACAGACACACACACACACACACACAGACAGACACACACACACACACACACAGACAGACACACACAGACACACACACACACACAGACAGACACACACAGCAGAAATGACCCTTTAAATCATCATTTTTGAAACAGTCTCATTTGTATCACGTGGTTCTGAACCTCCTCGGTTCTTTGAGTGGGTCCATTCAAAATTCTGAACTGTGATGAAAGTTATGCTTTTTATTACCTTCAGGTCTCTTCTTTGCTGACTGTTGGGGTCTGTATCTGTGTCTGTATAACTATATAACTACTTTTGGACATTTAACGAAATAAGACCCTTGAATTAGCTTCACATCTGGATCCACCTGTAGAGAAACTCCCCTCGACGCGCTGCTACTTTGTCACATTCTTACAAGCAGCGCGCCGCTGGAGGCTCCGTGGAGGACTCGGCCCAGTCTGCGTTACCTTCTGGTCCACGATGGAGCACGCCACCTCCCGGACCTGACTGAGGCTGAGCTCCGCGGCGTCCAGCAGCACCGGCTCCCGGCTCAGCCCGATCTGAATGTGGAAGGAGATCACATCGCCAGCTCCTCCACCTCCTCCTCCACCTCCTCCCCCGGGGCCGGCGGCGGTGTTGTTCGCCCCCCCTGAGAACGGGAGCGGGCTGGGCGCACGGATCAGCGGAGGCGCGCTCATGTGAGCCTTTTCCCCGGTGGTCTCCACGCTGCCGGGACACAATTAAGAGTCACGACGACGACGAGCGGCGCGGCAGCGGGGGGTTCCCGGTGGAGGCGCCTCAGGACGGGGCGGCTGCTGAGGCGCGGGATGCTGGAACTCCTCCAAGCGAAAAAAGAGTTTCCGACAGAAACCGACGACCGAGGAAGTAGAACAGAAGTCCGACAGGAAGTGCAAGAGAAGACAGACAGAGACGGGACGCGAGGACAGACGCGAGGAGGAGAGACAGAATGACTACATGACTGGACCTGAGAACAACGCGCACACCCGTGATGCGCCGCACAGCCATGCACGTCAACAGGGGCTGGAGAGGGGAGGAGGGGGAGGAGGAGGAGAGGATAAGGGAGGAGGAGGAGGAGAGGGGAAAGAGGAGAGGGTGGGAGGAGGGATGAAAGGAGGTTGGGGGAGAAGGAGGAGAGGAGGAGAGGGAGAGGAGGAGGAGGAGGAGGAGGGAGGAGAGAAGGATGGAGAAGAGAGGAGAGAAGAGGAGAGAGGAAAGGAGATGAGAGGAGACAAAGAGGAGAGAAGGAGAGGAGAGGAGGAGGAGAGGTGGATGGGGAGAAGAGGAGAGGAGGATGGGGGGAAGAGGAGAGGAGGATGGGGAGAAGAGGAGAGGAGGAGGGAGGATGGGGAGAGGAGGAGAGGAGGGTGGGGGGAAGAGGAGAGGAGGTGGGGGGAGAGGAGGAGAGGAGGATGGGGGAGGAGGATGGGGAGAGGAGGGGATGGGGAGGAGGGGGGAGAGGAGGATGGGGAGAGGAGGAGAGGAGGTGGGGAGAGGAGGGGGGGAGAGGAGGAGAGGAGGATGGGGGGGAGAGGAGGTGGGGAGAGGAGGAGAGGAGGATGGGGAGAGGAGAGGAGAGGAGGATGGGAGAGAGGAGGAGAGGAGGATGGGGAGAGGAGGAGAGGAGGAGGGGAGAGGGGAGAGGAGGGGGGAGAGGAGGAGAGGAGGATGGGGAGAAGAGGAGAGGGGGGAGGATGGGAGAAGAGAGGAGAGGAGGAGAGGAGGAGGGGGGAGAGGAGGAGAGGAGGAGAGGAGGATGGGGAGAGGAGGAGAGGAGGTGGGGAGAGGAGGAGAGGAGGATGGGAGAAGAGGAGTGGAGAGGAGGAGAGGAGAGGAGAGGAGGAGGATGGGAGAAGAGGAGAGGAGGGGGAGAGAAGAGGAGAGGAGGAGAGGAGGGGGGGAGAGGAGGATGGGGAGAGGAGGAGAGGAGGATGGGAGAAGAGGAGAGGAGAGGAGGAGGATGGGAGAAGAGGAGAGGAGGATGGGAGAGGAGGATGGGGAGAGGAGGAGAGGAGGAGAGGAGGAGAGGAGGATGGGAGAAGAGGAGAGGAGGAGAGGAGGAGAGGAGGAGAGGAGGATGGGAGGAGGATGGGGAGAGGAGGAGAGGAGAGGAGAGGAGGAGAGGAGGAGAGGAGGATGGGGAGAGGAGGAGAGGAGGAGAGAGGAGGATGGGGAGAGGATGGGAGGAGAGGAGGAGAGGAGGATGGGAGAAGAGGAGAGGAGGATGGGAGAGGAGGATGGGGAGAGGAGGAGAGGAGAAGAGGAGGAAGGAGGAGAGGAGGAGAGGAGGAGAGGAGGGGGAGAGGAGGAGGAGGAGGAGAGGAGGAGGATGGGGAGAGGAGGAGAGGAGGAGGAGAGGAAGATGGCAGGAAGCCTCCTGGTGTGTGTTGCATGCTTCATGTTTCAGTCCCACTCAAACATGTAAATACTGATATTTATGATGAGTTTGGTTCAATAAGCAGGGAAACGTGTTCATGATGATTGGTTTAAATACTGATGTTCATTTTAATAAATGACCTTCAGGGTTTTACAAGTTAAATTGTGAAATGAACTTATTATTAATATGTCTGATGTTTCCTGCATCCTCGTTGCTCCAAAGAAACTCATTGCAGACCTGTGACACTGAGCATGTTATCTGTCATTTCCTAACGCCTTCCATCCTTCCGTCCTTCCTACCTGCTTTCCTTCCATCTATCTATGTTGGTTGCTAGGAGACGCAGACAGATATATAAACACAAAGACACAGCAGCCCTCCCACGCGTCAGCTCCGCCTCCATTTACCTCTTTTATCACCAAGGACGATACCACAACCCTGGTATAGTGTGAGTGTGTGTGTGTGTGTGTGTGTGTGTGTGTGTGTGTGTGTATCCATGTGTGTGCGTCTTGTCATGGCATTAGGTAAGACTAACTAATTTTATTATAATTATTAAATATTGGGACTGAGGTTTTGAATTCCTTGATTATAACTCATATTCGTAATGATTTAATTAATACGTAAATAATTACAATGAGAGGCAATGATACTAGTTTGTTGCCACAGAATCACACGTTCTAAACATCTTTAATCACAGACGGTCTCTTCCAGGATGTAAATGTTCAGGCTGGTTCTTCATTGTCAAAGATCTGAAAGACAACATCTTACTGCGTCAGAGCCGCAGAAACAGTGAGAGGAGAGAAAAAGAAGTGATGATGTTCACACCAGGTCCGTCTGTCCTTCCTTCCTTCCTCACTTCCATCCTCTGCTCCATCCATCCTTCTATCCATCCGATATCCATCCATTCATCTCATCCCTCCTTCCTTTCACCGACACCTGCATCGGTCCATCAAGCATCCTTCCACACATTATCCATCCTGTCATATATCATCCATCCTTATCCATCCTTCCACACATTATCCATCCTGTCATATATCATCCATCCTCATCCTTCCTTCCACACATTATCCATCCTTTCATATATCAACCATCCTTATCCATCCTTCCACACATTATCCATCCTTTATATCATATCATCTTATCCATCCTGTACATCATTATCATCTTTTTCATATATCATCCATCCTCATCCATCTCTTCCACACATTATCCATCCTGTCATATATCATCCATCCTTATCCATCCTTCCACACATTATCCATCCTGTCATATATCATCCATCCATATCCATCCTTCCACACATTATCCATCCTTTCATATATCATCCATCCTTATCCATCCTTCCACACATTATCCATCCTTTCATATATCATCCATCCTTATCCATCCTTCCACACATTATCCATCCTTTCATATATCATCCATCCTTATCCATCCTTCCACACATTATCCATCCTGTCATATATCATCCATCCTTATCCATCCTTCCACACATTATCCATCCTGTCATATATCATCCATCCTTATCCATCCTTCCACACATTATCCATCCTTTCATATATCATCCATCCTTATCCATCCTTTCATATATCATCCATCCTCATCCTTCCTTCCACACATTATCCATCCTGTCATATATCATCCATCCTTATCCATCCTTCCACACATTATCCATCCTGTCATATATCATCCATCCTTATCCATCCTTCCACACATTATCCATCCTGTCATATATCATCCATCCTCATCCTTCCTTCCACACATTATCCATCCTTTCGTATATCAACCATCCTTATCCATCCTTCCACACATTATCCATCCTTTCATATATCATCCATCCTTATCCATCCTTCCACACATTATCCATCCTTTCATATATCATCCATCCTCATCCTTCCTTCCACACATTATCCATCCTTTCATATATCACCCATCCTTATCCATCCCTCCACACATGATACATCCTTCCACACATTATCCATCCTCATCCATCCTTTCACAAATTATCCATCCTTCCATATATCATCCATCCTTCCAAACATTATCCATCCTTCCATATATCATCCATCCTTCCATATACCATCCATCCTTTCATACATTATCTATCCTCATCCATCGTTCCATATATCATCATCCTTATTCAATTGCACCACTGCAGGGACAACCACCATCAGGTAGAACCTCCATCCACAGAAGCCTGTGAGGAGGTAAAGCACAAAGACTTTAGGAAAGGATAATGTTGGTTTATGATGACAGTATAGCAGTATGATTAATATTTAAAATAATAATAATGATGATATTTTTATCCATCCTTCCACATAGTATCTATCTTTCCACACATTATCCAGCCTTCCATACATTGGCTTCCATCCTTCCTTTTTTGGGTCTACCAATACATGAATCTATTCGTCCATCTTCGTTTTTACGCATCCCTCCATCCCTCCATTATTCATTAATCTTGTCATCCATACATGCTCTACCTGCTTTAAAAAACGTCAAAACACCTTCATTTAGCTTTTGAGGATTTCATCTGCTTTGAACCATCAAATCAGAGGCAGCGGCTTTTCACGCTGAATCAGAGGAGGTTGACATTGAAGCATAACTGTGTGTATTATCGAGTGTTTCTATAAAGAGATCCTCTTTAGGATTAATCCAGGTGCCGAAGGATTAACCAGCAGGAAGGGATTTGCTCCAGTCTGAGGGATTATGCTTTTAGTCCGAGGCCAAAGGGGCGGGGCCGTCAGATGTGATGTCATCAGAAGAAGCGCTGACGTCTCTTAATCTTCGCATTCCGAGCTGTCATTCCTTCCTTACTTCCTTTATTCCTTCCATTCATCCATCCTTCAACCCACCGTTCATTCTAAACCGAATTGTTTCCAGTGAAGAAAAAAAGTTATTTTGAAATGATTGTACTTGTGTAGCGAGAGGAAGTGGACACGTGCTCCTTTTAGTCGATAAGGAGTAACATATTTTCATGACGTATCATATGAAGCGTTGGTGAGAGTTCAGCTAGTTGAATGGAATCATGGTGTCATAGAACACAGGGCTGTTCATCCACCGCCTGAAGGTAGAACCTGAAGACCACCAAGAACACCGCTGGTGTTGATCCAATAATCCTCCCAAAGCACTGGTGGAGGTGTGAAGTGGTGTTTTTTTATAGCAGGGAGTCTGGATTTCCTGAAGGCAGCTGAACCGCTGAGTCACACAGCTCCACACAGCTGACTGATGTTAGACAAACACGCTGCTGGAGTCTCCAGAATCCTGCTGTTACACCAACAACCACACCATCCATCCATTCTTACATCCATCCATCTATCTATCCATCCATCCATCAATCCTTACATTTATCCTTACATCCTCACCATCCATCCTTGTATTTTTACATACATTGTTTTTCAGCTCTGGTGCAATTAAACATTTTTTTCCCTTTAATATATATTTTTTCAGAAAATCTAAAAACAAAACACTGAGGCCCTCAAGTTTAGATTAGATTAGATTAGATTCAACTTTATTGTCATTGCACCGAGTACAAGTACTGAGGCAACGAAATGCAGTTTAGCATCCAACCAGAAGTGAAAATAGCAAAAAGTGCAGAGTATGTGCATATATAAAGTGTAATAAGTGAATAAATAGATATGAACAATAAGCAATAGATATGCGATATGAACAGTAAGAGGTATTGTAGGTATAAGTACGATTAACACAGTAATAAAAAAACATTCTGGTGCAAATGTTCAGTGGCTGGAGGAGGTACATAAGGAAGCGTTATCGTCCCCACGGTCAACCCGCAGTCACTGTGGTACTTCAGCTTACCTCGTATTTACACACCTGCAGCTCATTGTGTAATCAGCGCCTTTCTCCGCCCATTATACCGCACGTTGTGAGCATTCTTTAACTTCCTTCTCTCTTTCCATCATGGATCTGCCAAAGGTAAAACAGCGAAAACAAAGATTCAGTGACAACAAAGTTGATGTGTTGTTTGTGCATCAGTGGGGAAATGTGTGCATTGACTAGAGTCGGCTGTCGAGTGTCACGCCGAGGTTCCTGCAGTCAAAGTGAGTCTCAAAGTTAACAATCAGGTCCTGTGAAGGAGAATCTTTTCCCAGAAAGAGAAGTAGTTCCGTCTTGTCGGGGTTGATTTTCAGATGGTGGGCGGATCCACTGAGAGATGTCAGTCAGACAGGCAGAGATCCGAGTGAGGGAAGGAGAGAATCAGTTGGGTGTCATCAGCATAGCTGTGGTAGGAGAAGCCATGCGAGCGAATGACAGCGCCGAGAGAGTTGGTGTAGAGCGAGAAGAGGAGGGGACCCAGGACGGAACCCTGAGGAACTCCAGTAGTAAGAGGACAAGGTTCCGACACAGATCCTCACCAGGTTACCCGGTAGGTGCGTCCGTCGAGGTAGGACGAGAGAAGGGAGAGAGCAGAGCCTGAGACACCAAGTTCCTGAAGGGAGGAGACGAGGATCTGCTGGTTGACTGTGTCAAATGCAGCAGAGACGTCCAGAAGGACGAGGACAGAGGAGAGAGAGGAGCTCTAGCAGTGTGGAGTTGCTCTGAGACAGCGAGGAGAGCAGTCTCTGTGGAACGGCCTGGTTAACTCTTGCCTCCTTCAGAGAATTGGGAAAACAGACAGATAACAGAGCATCGTTGATGAGACAGCAGAGGAAAGGAAGAAGGTCAGGAGCGATAGATGCGATCTTTGATTTCTTCCAGTAACATAACATTGTAATATTGCATGGCTGCTTGATCTGTAGCTCGTAATGAAAACTGATTTTAGAAGGCGTAGAATTTTCACTGCTCCCACGGCTGGTTTCTGTACAGTGTGTGGAATACATAATTAGGCACTTTATGCATCCTCTCCCATCGCTTCATGGGAAACTCCCACTTTCCCCTTTACCCTCCCGTGAATGCATATGCATGACATGGAAAGCACAATTTGCCATTTTCAGTTTCCGCGTCAGGTAGTCTGCGCGTTCACCTCAGTGCGGCTTGTTTGTACCTCGTCATGCTTTTACGTGCACTTTGCGAAACAAATACGCCTAAAGTAGACGCAAAAGCGTCTGATGAGGTTCTCTTTTTGTCCTACGCTCTGTATTTGAGAAGCTTTTTCCTGAGTTCATTAGACGATACGTTATCATATGTTCACGTTTCTGATACGGTGTTCACATTGGTGAGATAATGCTTCATTTGCATATTTGAATATTATTTAGATAAAACCTGGTAAAACCTTTAGAACATGTTAGCTGATGGTTTACTGTGTTTCAGGCAGACCAGGGAGCATTTTATGAATCTTTTACAGTGAAACTGCACAAATTACTTACAAATCATTAGTGTCAAAGGCTGCAGGGCAGCTTCCATAACGTAGGTGTCCTTTCTTTCCCCAAACTGAATTATTGCACCTCATAAATCTGAATAACCAACATTGTTACACGAGTAACACAAACAATGGTACTCCTGTGCGTGTGTGTGCGTGTGTGTGTCAATGTGTGTGTGTCAGTTTGTGTGTCACAGCTCTTGGAACAGTATGTTCAGCTGAAGAAATCGCAGGTCAGACAATAAGCAAACCTGTTGCCACGGAGATCCGTGTAACAACAACAGTAGTGTGTGTGTGTGTGTGTGTGTGTGTGTGTGTGTGTGTAGTGTTTATTATCCTGCAGGGGCGGCACTTCATTCAAACGTCTGTCTCCAACAACAACAGCTGCCTCCTCGTGATTGGACCGTTTCAGTCAGGTGATCGGGCGCTGACAGGAGGCCAATCGGAACGCTGATGTGATCAGACACAACGTGAGATGATGAAAGAAAGCACAATGATCATGAAGACAGAACGTTGTTGGAATGGTCTTTACACAATGTTCGCCGCATGGAGGGACGTCAGGTAACGCGAGACTCATCAATCAACTAATTACGTTTGGTCAATCAGCCAATAAAACGAGACAGATCAGTCAAACAGCTTTGTTCCTCAGAGCGGGGACACAGGGAGGACACCTAGGAGGGACTGAGGAGACAACAAGCGGACACCGAGGGGTCACAGAGGACACCGAGGACTTGCTAAGGAGTCACCAAGGGGACGCTAATGAGACACTTAGAGGACACGGAGGAGACACCGACTCACTTGGAGCGACACTGATGATCCGAATGGGGCTTTTTTATAATTTATTATATAGTTTTGTTGTTTTAACAGATTTGATCTTTCTGCTGAGATGTGAGAATGTGGACACGTTAATAAATGGAATCCAGCTGGGACTTTAGGGAGTGAAGGAGATAAAGGAGGTGGCAGGATGGAGTACTTTCAGGGCATAGTAATAGTACCTTTAATGGAGTATTAGATTACTCATAGAAAGAAAGATGCAGCTGTAGCTTAATTTCACATTCAGATTTCTTTGTCATCGATTTTATTTTGAGGGGACAAAACACATTTGAAAACAGACAACAGAGACTAACTCCAATCACACACACACACACACACACACACACACACACACACACACACACACACACACACACACACACACACAAAGTTATAACGAGTTACACAACCTGTAAAATAAATCATCCGGTTAAAATCAACCTGCAATTTAAATGTCTGACTTTTCACACAAGATGGACTCGTCTCCTCTCTGCACGACACCTCCAACCACACACACACACACACACACAGTTATTCACACACCACTACGGCAACGAGAACGCACACTGTTGGTTCGCACACAAACTCTTACAAGCACCGCTCTGACAGATTTGACACCCACCACCCGTCATTACATTTTACAGCCCCCCAGAGTGCTAGAACGTCGCCGCGGCGGAGTGCTAAGAAGCCGCCATCTCCTGTAAACTCGGTGTTGTTGTTGTGCAAATGTTTTGAGGGGAAGTTTGGCAGCACAACAGTAGTTTTAGGGCAGCTGGTGGGTGGGGGTGGGGGTGGGGGTAGCTCTGCGCCCCGGGAAACCAACAAAATGCGTTAGTTGAGGGTCACAGGCCACGCCCACCATGTGGCTTAATTGCTTTCGCTTTCTAGGAAACAGAAACGCGTCAGTGAGGAATTGAGTGTCGCTCTGCTGGAGGGTTATTCGCTCCGTGATCCTCTTACACAAGTGTGATCCACTTCTACAAGTGTGATCGACTTCCACAAGTCTGATCTACTTCCACAAATCGGATCTACCTCTACAAGTGTGATCCACTTCTACAAATCTGATCTACTTCCACAAGTGTGATCCACTTCCACAAGTCTGATCTACTTCCACAAGTGTGATCCACTTCTTCAAGTCTGATCTACTTCCACAAGTGTGATCCACTTCTACAAGTCTGATCTACTTCGACAAGTGTGATCCACTTCTACAAATCGGATCCACTTCCACAAGTGTGATCCACTTCTACAAATCTGATCCACTTCCACAAGTGTGATCCACTTCTACAAGTCTGATCTACTTCGACAAGTGTGATCCACTTCCACAAGTCTGATCTACTTCCACAAGTGTGATCCACTTTACAAATCTGATCTACTTCCACAAGTGTGATCCACTTCTACAAGTCTGATCTACTTCGACAAGTGTGATCCACTTCTACAAGTCTGATCTACTTCGACAAGTGTGATCCACTTCTACAAGTCTGATCTACTTCGACAAGTGTGATCCACTTCTACAAGTCTGATCTACTTCGACAAGTGTGATCCACTTCTACAAGTCTGATCTACTTCGACAAGTGTGATCCACTTCTACAAATCGGATCCACTTCCACAAGTGTGATCCACTTCTACAAGTGTGATCTACTTGGTAATTGAGTTTTTCATTCACACTTTACTCATGTGTGACGTCTCAACATCTCTGATGTTGGACTAACGTGTGAAATGTTCATGTCAGCAACATGTGTGATTGGAAAAAACTGCAATAAGAATGTAATTTTGGCTGTAAGTGAACCTGACAGCTTGCCTACCCAAAGAGCCCAGGAGAAAACCATCAAGAGCTAGAAGAGCTGGAGGAGTTAGAGGAGCTAGAAGAGCAAGAGGAGCTGCAGAAACTAGAAGAGCATTTTAATATTTGTCTTTATATATTTGGCTCCTTGAGAACGACGTCAACTTAAACACTGTGAGAGGAAATCATGTGGCGACGTACTGAGAACCTTTGTGTTAGAAAGCAAGACCTTACAAGGAGACCTGGGACGTTTTCAGTCGATGCACAAACAAACTGCTAATCAGGCGAACAAACGAGAAGGTCCCAGTGCTGTTTGTGTGTTGCATAGTATACACAAGGTTTTTGTGCTGAAAGGCCACTATTCATAATGTCGCTGGTAATTGTGATATAAAAGCAACACAGTACGAGAGGCAGTATTTTATCTTCAATGATGTCACAGTTTGAGGGTTGAACAACACCCTTTAACTGTAACGTTATTGACAATAAAGTACTGCCTTGAGTACCTTATTGCTTTTACATTATATATAATTATTATATATTATATTATGCATGGGGACTTTAAGTTGCCCGTAGGTGTATGAATGTGAGTGTAAAAGGTTGTATGTCTCTGTGTAGCCCTGCGATTGGCTGGCGACCAATCCAAGGTGTACCCAGTCTCTCGCCCGAAGTTGGCTGTGATAGACTCCAGCCCCCCCGCGGCCCTGTGTGCAGGATAAGGGCTTTGACGATGGATGGATTATATATAATAATGATACATAAGCTCCACTGGTCTTTAACCTTCCTAAGTTCTCCCTCACTCCTCAACTCCTCCGCTCTCCTTGTCAAGGATGCGTGGAGGAGGCAGGACTCAAATGCAGACTTCACGGAAAACAAAAGACTTTAATAGTCACAAGATCCAAAGTCAAAAGGCCAAGGGGCAAAAACACACAGGAACCAGGGCAAAAACCGCAGGCATGAAACTATGAACATCCACGACAATAGACAATGACGCGACAAGTGACACAAGAGACACACGGCTTAAATACACAAGGGAGGTGCAGGTGATTGGACACAGGTGGAAACTATTAGACGATCACAGGGGATGACGGGACAAGGCAGGAAGTGAAGTTACCCGGGGACACGAGTAGCAGAAAACTACAAAATACAACAGGAAGTGAACCACACCGTGACACTCTTCACTGGTACCGGTGGCTCATCCAGTTCTAAACATGGTGCTCAGGTACCACGCTGTGAATGGATGGGGTCCAGCTTCCATCCAGGACCTGGTCCAACCCGACATCCCGACCTCTGACCTCTCCGCTCTGCATGTGATAAACTGCTTGTTCCTCCTCACTGAGAGCAAAACACTCCACTAGATCTCCACTCTTTGCTGTCCTGCTCCTAAATGGTGGAAGGAGGTCTCTGAAGACATCAGGACCACAGAGAGCCTTCACATCTTCAGACTAAAGACACACCTCTTCAGACTCTACCTCCACTAACACACTAACTAACTGCAGCACTTACATTGGACTTATAATGGTTCTTATCTACAGCAAGTTGTACATCGGCTTATTTGATGAAATCACACTTTCTTGTTTCTTGTTCTTCTGAGTTTGTGTCCTTATGGTTGAAATGTTCTTATTGTAAGTCGCTTTGGATAAAAGCGTCAGATAAATGACATGTGATGTAATGTTATTTTATCGAGAACATCTCCCCACAGGGTTGCGATTACATGATGTTCATTCTGATCACTTAACAAACGATGGGTTTTGACGTAGCTCCTCTGTAGCTGTTACGATTCTGTTGTGATGATTCGATCACGCTCAATTGACGACAGTTGTTGTTTTTTTCCTTGGGGCGGCAACAACGTACACACACACACACACACTCACACACACACACTCACACACAATGGATCGTGTGTGTCAGGTCGCTGTTTCCCTGCTGACTTGTATGTAAATATTGAAGAGCTGTCAACTTTTCACTTCCTTTGATGGGGGGCCGGGGGGTTGAAACTGGAGTCGTGTTTGTGTGGTTTCTGAAGATTAATTGTATAATATGTTAATAGTACAATAACTTAATACACAATATATTGACTGTTGTTTGGTCAAATAAGCCAATCATGACATCACGATTTTCACATTTTAAGGATGAAACAATTGTTTTGAAAAAAAAAGTGAAATATGTCTTAATACGACATCAATGTATCAAAGAGTGGATTATAAATATGTCCTAGTTGTTTTGTTTAAAGGGAAAAATTAAGATATACATGAATAATGCTTTTCCCATGATCACATTTCAGGAGTCGAGCTTCACGTTTTACAGACTTTATGTTCAGAATAAGCAAAAGGATGAACATTCCACAGATATCAAAGTAAGAAAAACTGCTAATATTCATCTTCACAAAGCTGGAGAAGTGTTGCCTTTATGCATTAAACATTTCTCCATGTGTTACTGAGCCCCGTCAGCGGGGGATTAAATGAAGACGTCTGATAATTTATTCCAAAGTGAACATATGTCGAGCTCCTCTTTTGTTACCACTCGTTAATATACATTAAAAGTAACGCAGCCTCAAACTAAGGCCGACCTCCAGAGGAACCTTCACAGTGGGTCATGAAGTTGTGACTTCCTCCCTCGTGTTGTGAAACAATCGTCTTCACCATACAAAAGACTTGAGGGACCTGCGTGTGTGGAGAAGGTCTCCAGCAGCAGAAGGCGTCAGCAGCCCGTCGCTAACATCTACAAGAGATCCTGTCAGTCATCATGGAACGACTTCTCTCAGACGAGCAAATCTCTCCTGCAGAATCTCTACACATTGTTCAGACGATTGGACACCAAAGACGTGCTTCTGCACCTGAGACTCACCTGTATGAGCTGCATGTGGATCATAAGTCACGTTACCAGGCAACCAAACCAGGGCGGGAATTATGAGCGCTATGAATAGTTTCCCATGAGCCCGCGAGGTCCGTGTGGAGAGGAGGTCCAGCTTCTGACCAGGAGGTTCTGGTTCGTCTTATATCTACAGGATGTTAACGAATAAAAGCCTTACAAAACATTTGTATTATATGTATCGTATTAGTTTTGATATTGATATTTTGAGTGGAAAAATCTCTGATAACGTCCTCCTTTATTTCCTTTCTCGTATGATTTTTCTTTCCCACAAGGTGAACAGGAAGTGTCACGTGCACAAACAGGAAGTGTCACGTGGACAAACAGGAAGTGTCACGTGGACAAACAGGAAGTGTCACGTGCACAAACAGGAAGTGTCATGAGCACAAACAGGAGGTGTCACGTGCACGTTGCAAACACCTCATCAACCAAAAAGAACTTCCTGTTGTCGAGCCGAATGCTAATGAATCATGAATCATATACGTGTGTCATATCGTCCCGCTGACAATCATTTATCAAATTAATAACAACACACACAACAGTTTTCAAAATAAAGCACCTTTTCCCGCCGTGGATCCGGTGAATTTTGCTCTGATGAATATTTGTCATCATAAAAATGACATTAAGAACAAACAGCAGCTTTAATCAGCCGATAATGAATGTGAAAGTGATTGTGTATCACTTCAGAGGAGGACACGCACACACACACACGGACACAAACACACACTGTGCACACAACTCTGAGGGAAAACTTGATAAATAATCAAAAGATTCCATCAATCATGATTTCTGTATTTGGTTGTGTAGGTTTGTGTTTGTGAGTGTGTGTGTTTGTGTGTATCAGCACTACTTTATAAATCGTGCTTCTTTGTGTTTAAATACGCGTACTCAGACACGTCTTCTACCACTAAATATTTTATATTTCATTAATTGAAAAAATCAGCTGAAATGCCTCAATCACAATCAGACCATTTGTGTTGTTTACTCACTTCGAACTAACAAACGCACGCGTGTGTGTGTGTGTCTGTGTGTTTTGTGTGTGTGTGTGTGTGTCTGTGTGTTTGTGTGTGTGTGTGTGTGTGTTTGTAGAGCATCAGTCTCCGGCACAAAACACACAGTAATGGAGTCAACCGGGACACGAGCACGTCTACAGTTGCTGCTGTAAATGGACCTTTGTGAGTGTGTGTGTGTGTGTGTTTGTGTGTGTGTGTCTGTGTGTGTCTGTGTGTTAATTGCAGCAGCTCCTCTCTGTCCATGTCTGCAGGTTGTTGCTTAATTGGAGCTTGAGGCTCAGCTCGTTAACTCTGCTGTCATCCGCCTCCTAAACAGCCTCACACCAATTACTACACACACACACACACACACACACACACACACACACACACACACACACACACACAGATGCACACACGCACACACTGCCTTGCTCGTGTGCGCCACTTGTTTACTTTTTTGTCATATTTAAATTACTTCTTGAATTAAAACAGTGGAGACAAAGCAGGTGATGTTTACATTGTTAATATTACAACTAGAATGTAAGAAAGAAATTCATTCTATTAATAAAAACATACTCGGCCTTCATCTTCTCCTTGACGTCCTGTCGCTTTGTTCTCCTCGTGGATTGAAATAAACGTCATAACCAAAAGCACTTCACTAACAAGGCTACAATCCAATATCAATACTAATTCTACTAACTCTACAATACAAAGTAGAATAAAGAGGGATGAAAGCGCATATTAAAGCCTGAGAGAAAGAATATGCTCACCAGTGTTACACTGTGACACCTGCGGGCTTCTGCAGCCCTCAGTTCATCCTTTCAGGCTAAACGCCGTGCAGAGTCACCTGTGCCACCGTATCGCATTCATTTCACACATCACATTTAGATATATACATAATAGTTTTATTTCATTTTATTTAGTGAAGTGAGAAATGACAAAGACTTTGTTCACATGAAACAAGTTCAACACACGTGGTTTCTTATGAAAATAGATGCTACCAATTGAATTGTATCTGCTCAGTCTTCACCAGACAAAGGGTCTAAAAAGAGTCAAAGATGAATGTGGTGAAGCTGCATTCTGTGTGGTGACCAGCAGGGGGCGACTCCTCTGCTCCCATAGACGTCTATGAGGAAATGACTCTACTTCTCTGTAGTGACCAGCAGGGGGCGACTCCTCTGCTCCCATAGACGTCTATGAGGAAATGACTCTACTTCTCTGTAGTGACCAGCAGGGGGCGACTCCTCTGCTCCCATAGACGTCTATGAGGAAATGACTCTACTTCTCTGTAGTGACCAGCAGGGGGCGACTCCTCTGCTCCCATAGACGTCTATGAGGAAATGACTCTACTTCTCTGTAGTGACCAGCAGGGGCGACTCCTCTGCTCCCATAGACGTCTATGAGGAAATGACTCTACTTCTCTGTAGTGACCAGCAGGGGGCGACTCCTCTGCTCCCATAGACGTCTATGAGGAAATGACTCTACTTCTCTGTAGTGACCAGCAGGGGGGCGACTCCTCTGCTCCCATAGACGTCTATGATGAAATGACTCTACTTCTCTGTAGTGACCAGCAGGGGCGACTCCTCTGCTCCCATAGACGTCTATGAGGAAATGACTCTACTTCTCTGTAGTGACCAGCAGGGGGCGACTCCTCTGCTCCCATAGACGTCTATGAGGAAATGACTCTACTTCTCTGTAGTGACCAGCAGGGGCGACTCCTCTGCTCCCATAGACGTCTATGATGAAATGACTCTACTTCTCTGTAGTGACCAGCAGGGGCGACTCCTCTGCTCCCATAGACGTCTATGATGAAATGACTCTACTTCTCTGTAGTGACCAGCAGGGCGACTCCTCTGCTCCCATAGACGTCTATGAGGAAATGACTCTACTTCTCTGTAGTGACCAGCAGGGGGCGACTCCTCTGCTCCCATAGGCGTCTATGAGGAAATGACTCTACTTCTCTGTAGTGACCAGCAGGGGCGACTCCTCTGCTCCCATAGACGTCTATGAGGAAATGACTCTACTTCTCTGTAGTGACCAGCAGGGCGACTCCTCTGCTCCCATAGACGTCTATGAGGAAATGACTCTACTTCTCTGTAGTGACCAGCAGGGGCGACTCCTCTGCTCCCATAGACGTCCATGAGGAAATGACTCTACTTCTCTGTAGTGACCAGCAGGGGCGACTCCTCTGCTCCCATAGACGTCTATGAGGAAATGACTCTACTTCTCTGTAGTGACCAGCAGGGGCGACTCCTCTGCTCCCATAGACGTCTATGAGGAAATGACTCTACTTCTCTGTAGTGACCAGCAGGGGGCGACTCCTCTGCTCCCATAGACGTCTATGAGGAAATGACTCTACTTCTCTGTAGTGACCAGCAGGGGGCGACTCCTCTGCTCCCATAGACGTCTATGAGGAAATGACTCTACTTCTCTGTAGTGACCAGCAGGGGGCGACTCCTCTGCATCGTAAACATTGTAAACATGAGTTCATGGTCTCAGTCTCTAGTTTCAAGTCTTCTTCAACACAACATGACGTTCATTTAGTGACTTATGGTCCATTTAGAGTCAAACAGACCATGAAGCAGGGGACGCTTTAGGGCGGGGCTACACGCTGATTGACAGGTCTCTACCAGAGACGTATACAGCTTCTCTAAATCCTCCTATGTCCATAAGGTCACTGGTCGTGGAAACCAAGATGGCGACAGACCATAGGAAAGATCTGTGGTTTAGGTTCCAAGTCCCTCTCCCCCTCTCTCCCCCCTCTCTCTCATTATCGTGCTGGTTGAGAGTCTGTGTGGGCAGATTACAGCCTTTTCAATGAAACTCTCCTCTTGATAGGAAGGTTCAGCTGTGTGTGTGTGTGAGTGTGTGTGTCTGTTATTGAGTGTTTGCACGTGTCTCACTGTGTGTTGAGTCCCATCAGTCAGCACTTGATTGACAGACTCGAGGACGGTGTGTGCTGCAGCTCGGCTTCATTAGCACAGGTGTTGGAGTGTGCGCGTGAGTATGACTCTGTGTTTGTGTGTGCGTGTGAGCTAACACACCCGGGGGGCAGCGCACCCTGGTGGTCGAGTGCAAAACAACGCTTGTTTATTCATCAAAAATAAAGATGTAAATCCATACAGCATAGCTATCAGCTATCAGATCTTTTTTTTATTCCACCAATTTGTTGTGTTTGTTACCCACAATGCAACTTTTCACAGCTGAGTGGTGTGTTTTTGTGTACAACAGATGAGCAGGAGCTACAGAGGTCCAAGAGGAGACAATGAAGGACCTGACGGTTAACTTTGAGACTCCGTGTTAACGTCCACTTTGACTGCAGGAACCTCGGCGTGACGTCGACAGCCGACTCTCCGTGACTCCAACATCACTACAACACCATCCTGTAGATACTCGCTCTACAACATCAGGAGAACACGTCCTCTTCTCACTCAGAAGGTACTGATTCAGGCTCTTGTCGTCTCCACCTGGACTACTGTAACTCTCTCCTGCAGGTCTCCTGCAACCACCATTCCACCTCTGCAGCTCATCCAGAATGCAGCAGCTCCACTGGTCTTCAACCTTCCTAAGTTCTCCCTCACTCCTCCACTCCTCCGCTCTCTTCACTGGTACCGGTGGCTCATCCAGTTCTAAACATGGTGCTCATGTACCATGCTGTGAATGGATGGGGTCCAGCTTACATCCAGGACCTGGTCCAACCCGACATCCCGACCTCTGA
This sequence comes from Gasterosteus nipponicus, assembly GCA_014132575.2. NCBI lineage: Eukaryota > Metazoa > Chordata > Actinopteri > Perciformes > Gasterosteidae > Gasterosteus > Gasterosteus nipponicus. Next base: position 13,183,178 of record BMAF01000013.1, on the reverse strand, counting down.
CCTCTCCGCTCTGCATGTGATAAACTGCTTGTTCCTCCTCACTGAGAGCAAAACACTCCACTAGATCTCCACTCTTTGCTGTCCTGCTCCTAAATGGTGGAAGGAGGTCTCTGAAGACATCAGGACCACAGAGAGCCTTCACATCTTCAGACTAAAGACACACCTCTTCAGACTCTACCTCCACTAACACACCAACTAACTGCAGCACTTACATTGGACTTATAATGGTTCTTATCTACAGCAAGTTGTACATCGGCTTATTTGATGAAATCGCACTTTCTTGTTTCTTGTTCTTCTGAGTTTGTTTCCTTATGGTTGAAATGTTCTTATTGAAAGTCGCTTTGGATAAAAGTGTCAGCTAAATGACATGTGATGGAGCTCCTCAGGAGCTGGATACCTGAGGTGACTAAGAAGGAGTCATTTTTTGTGAGGCACACGATCAATGATCCTTAAAAATATGTAATAATGACGTTTGGAAATGTTGTAAATATCTTAATGGGTGTTTAAGATGACAGTGGGCCCATAGAAGGCTCCGGCCATGAGCACCAGAACCAGGCAACAGATTTAAGCAATGATAGCTGCATTCTCTGTAGCGACCAGCAGGGGGCGACTCTTCTGGTCCCAAAGAAGTCTATGAGAACATGACTCCACTTCTCCTCCACCATAAAGCAGGGGATGCTTTAGGGCGGGGCTACACACTGATGGACAGGTCTCTAACAGGTGCAGAAGCCACTGAATGACGTCACCGTGACGACGTGTACTTCTTATAAACACTCTGTGGTCTAAAAGCAGTTAAGCTGTTTGACTCATCGAATCTTCTGGTTGAAATTCAAGCGGCAATTAAAAATGTATCGTCTCATTTTGAGATGGAGCTATCGATCTGTTCGTGCGTTTGTGTCCACATACTTTTGTCCCTCTGGACGAGTCACTGATGCTCCTGGCTCTTTCATAATAAAAGCAGGGAATGATCTGCTTTTATTGTGAAAGAGCGTGATGGAGGTTAATATGAAGAGACTGGTTGTGTTTCCTCTCAGCGTCTCATCATCAGAGTTCACGGTATGAAGCACTGAGAGGAAGAAAATGAAAGAAACATTTTCTCTGACACCCAGCACACGCGTACACGCACACACACACAGACACACACACACACACATGGACTGTCTGTAATTGTTTCCCTGGTTGTGTGTTGTTATCGTGTGTGTTTCCCTGTTCGCACACAGTTCCCTGCGGGCTTCACACAGCTACTGAAGCCTTGTTAGAGCTTATAATGAGCCATACAAGTGCTCAACTGTACCTAACATGCGTGTGAATATTACCTGTCAGCACACACACACACACACACACACACACACACACACACACACACACGCTCCCGCAGGAACAAATAAAGCCATATTGTTGCTGGTCTGATTGCTGTGATAATTAATGTAGCATACGAGCAGAACAACAACAGGACCAATTAGAGAGGGAGAGACGGGGGGAGGCGGGGGAGGGAGGGAGGGGGCAGTTGACCCCCCCCATTGAAATAACAGTAAATACATAAATACATAATGTCTTTATGTCATAATACATAACAGGAAGCGTAATATTTGTATCAATGTTTATTATTGATATGTTCATTTGTCAGTTTCTTTTTAATGGATTATTTTTCAGTTCGTATGTTAATAAAACGTAATTAGAACAAACAAACTATGATGGAAAAGAAAGAGCCGACTGTGATTAAACACAAAGTCAAAAGGGCTTCCTGAATAAAAAGGTTTTAAGTTCCATCCTAAAGAGTCCAATGTTCACCGGGTCAGGGACACGAAGGCCCCCCATGGGGTGGAGCTTGGTGGGGAGCTTGGTTATGAGCTTGGGGAGGACCCTGGTGTAGAGCATTATGTGGAGCTTGGTGAGGAGCTTGGTGAGGAGCTTGGTGAGGAGCTTGTAGAGGACCCTGGTGTAGAGCATTATGTGGAGCTTGGTGAGGAGCTTGGTGAGGAGCTTGGTGTGGAGCTTGGTGAGGAGCCTGGGGAGGAGCTTGGTTAGGAGCTTGGGGAGGACCCTGGTGTAGACCATTATGTAGAGCTTGGTGAGGAGTTTGGGGAGGAGCTTGTAGAGGACCCTGGTGTAGAGCATTATGTGGAGCTTGGTGAGGAGCTTGGTGAGGAGCTTGGTGAGGAGCTTGTAGAGGACCCTGGTGTAGAGCATTATGTGGAGCTTGGTGAGGAGTTTGGGGAGGAGCTTGTAGAGGACCCTGGTGTAGAGCATTATGTGGAGCTTGGTGAGGAGCTTGGTGAGGAGCTTGGTGAGGAGCTTGTAGAGGACCCTGGTGTAGAGCATTATGTGGAGCTTGGTGAGGAGTTTGGGGAGGAGCCTGGGGAGGAGCTTGGGGAAGAGCTTGGTGAGGACCCTGGTGTCTACACCATTATGTGGAGCTTGGTGGGGAGCTTGGGGAGGCCCTTGGGGAGGAGCTTGGGGTTAAGCTTGGTTTTGGGCAGCGGGGCTTTTGTAGATTTGAAGATGCAGTAAGGCATTTGTGTGTAGGATGAATGTTATGGGTTCATATTTCTCCTCATTAGGAACCCGGCAGCGCTGTTTGGGATGTTTAGCAATTTTTTTGATGTTCCTTAATGGACTTTATGTTCTGGATGTTCTAGATGTTCTTGATGATCTTGATGTTCTTATTTTTCAGGATGTTCTGGATGTTTTAGAATATAAAACATCCAGAACAAGATCATCTAAAATTGAGATGTTCTTGATGTTTTGGATATTTTATTTGTTCGTTGTATCCTGGATCTTCTGGATTTTCTTGCCAGTGATCCCGTTGAAGAGTGAGTTACAGGCCAGTCTTGAGGAGAAGGAGGCGTGGACGAGCTGCTCTGTGTCTGACAGGGTCAAAGTGGGCGGAGTTTGGAGATGTTTTGGGATGATAAAGGGAGGTTTTGCACAGGTATTTTATCATGTCATGAAGCTTCATGTGGACGTATATGTCCCCTGTCCCCTCATGGGACATTGGAGACAGAGAAAGCCGGAGGGGACTGCCTCTGTCTCTCTCTCTTTCTCTCACATTGAGACATGAGGGACGTCCAGGTGTAATTAAAAGCAGCAGAGACACTTTCACCAGCCTGGAAACATGTGGCAACTTGTTACCCCCCCACAGGCTCCCTGTGGAGAGGAGACAGATGGCTGAGAGACTCCTGAGGCAGCAGGAGGGAGGAGGGAGACTTTTAAGGAGACAAAGTTTAGTCTTCATATCCTCATCTCTCCATCTCTCTATCTAGTATTTGTAGTTTTTGTAGTACTTGCGTCCTAGTTATTCTAGTTATAGTTATAAGTATTTCTAGTAGTTATATATGTTATGTATACAGTGTAAAGAAGTAGATGTTGGATGTGCACACGTCTTCATGGAGGATTTAAAGAGACTCCAACTCTTTTTACAGTGTGTGTGTGTGTGTGTGTGTGTGTGTGTGTGTGTGTGTGTGTGTGTGTGTGTGTGTGTGTGTGTGTGTGTGTGTGTTGTAGTTGTTGAATCTCTCTCTGCATGTCAGTAGTTATTATAAATACACTGACATGTTGGCTGGTTAATTAAGGTGTATAATTCTTGTTGTTCAGTGTCGTCACATAAAGAGCGGTGATAATAGACTGTGTGTGTGTGTGTGTGTGTGTGTGTGTGTGTGTGTGTGTGTGTGTGTGTGTGTGTGTGTGTGTGTGTGTGTGTGTGGATGATAATTGGATGAAGGTTGGTGCTGTGTAATAATTGGACGTCTGAACCTCAAACACACTGACAGCAGCAGCCTGGAGCCTCCGTCGTGTTTGTTGTAAACGTAAAGAGAACAAACAGCGGCGGTGTTTACTCCCACTGACAGCAAACACACCACAAGCCCCACTGAGGACTCTCTCTCCCTCCCTCCCTCCCTCCCTCCCTCTGTCGCTCTCTTCATCCCCAACAAATGGTGCTGCTTGTTGTAGAATAAATGGTGCTTCTGTACTGTTTGTCTTCGCATGTCTTCTTTCCTCATTAAACACAGACTGTTATTGTAACAGGAACAGACAATATGTTTGTGTAAATGGATTTTTTTCAATTAAACATTTTGTTTTTCAATCAATATGCTTAATTAATACTATTAAATGTAATTATACTATACTTTTTATAGTACATACAAGTTTCATGAAAATTCTTTATAGCACGGCATTTTTTAAACAAAAGAAATGTTCTTTTATTTTCACTTGATTTATTCAATATACTTATTCTGTGATTGTCAATGATAAACAAATACAACGTGTCGTGTTGAAATGTTTGTAATCATTAAAAGATACATAACATCATTTGACATCACTTAATAATTGTCCCACATATTAAAGAACAGATAACAATAGTTTATGTGAATGTAACAGAGGCAACAACACGCGCCTGAAGGCGTCATTCTTTGTTCTCTGCTGCCACCTACAGGCGGCAACCGGGACTGCAGGACACACACACACACACACACACACACACACACACACATCTGGATTCTCGTGTGGATTTACTTCCCTGTGAACGTGTTCCACAAACTGTGTGATTGTATCATCGGGAGAGCAGATAAAATCAGATTATTAATAAATTTGACGCGTTGATCACGTGTTCTCCTCAGAGAGCAAATCTCTCAGCTCATCGCAGGAAGTTTGGATTCATGCTGACTTGAAAAAAAGATCAATCGCTAACATCGACATGTGTGAGGCCCTGAGTCGCTAATCAATAACAATAAACATAATATTTATACACTGCTGCAGCTCTTTAAAGGCACGTCACATGGTGACAACAATACAAACAAGAGCCATGACATGACGTCATCAACACTTTTAAAATGAATATCGTGGAATGAATAACGAGCGTTTAAAGTGCGCTTCAGACTTTAAACATTGTGTGATTTGTTTAAATCTTTTTAAACAATTGGCAACTTTAAAATAAAAATTTGATGAGGAAATGTCCTTTAAATAATTGGTTTGATGATACAGATTGAGATATGAGGATCTCTGTAAATCATGTTGTGATTGTTATCTTAACTCTATTCTCTATTTTGATTCTCTGTTAATCATAAATGTCAAGTTCTATCCGCCGCCTCCTTTTGCTTCACCTCCTCCCAAAGTTCCATCCATCACTCGCTGTGTTACTTCCTGGTTGACTCTCCAAATAAATGACAAGTTCAGCTCTAATAAAATACCAATGGAGCTCCTCTGTTTGACCTCCGACCTTTCCCCTCCCGCCCTCAGTGTTGATGTATTGATCCTCTAGTAAAAGTGCGCACATGTAGCACATGTAGCACATGTAGCACATGTACACACAGTCACGAGTCAGAATGTAACTAAATGTTTCTCCTGCAGCTGAAATCCTCACAAATGTCACCACTGTTCTGCTTCTTCTTTTCTTCATGTGGAGAACATTTTTAACATTGTAGAGTTTGACAGGATTCTCGTGTTTTTGTGTGTTTCAACCAGCAAGATTAAAAAGTGAAAAAGCACCAATAAAAGTGTCAATAACTAAATGGATAGATGTAACAATGAATGGTTGGTTGGTTAGATGGATAGATGGGTGGATGAATGAATGAATGGGTCAATGATGGGTGAGGGAATGGACACAACAATGTATGGATGGATGGATAGATCAATGGATGCATGCATAGATGGATGCATGGACGGATGGATAGGTGAATGGATAGATGCATAGATGGATGGATGGATACACAGATGGATAGATCAATGCATGCATAGATGGATGGA